>JAQJVK010000010.1:21245468-21845468 GCA_035578135.1 Flexamia atlantica
CTCTTAATACGACCTGCGGTTTAGCTTATGAAAATTGTGCTATTTTCAAACAGGAATTCGTTTTCAGCAGACTAAATCAAAATCTGTTTTCGCGTAGCAACCACGGAAACCACCGGGCGTGTGACTTACGATACTTTACATCATACTGGAAAAAATCCTAATTATTTAATCATAACGTATTCCTTGCATAAACCATTACCTTTCTCAATTCTTCACACCTAACTTATAATAAACAAACATTTGCTACTGCTACCAGTGCTGCCACTACATTCCTCTGAAGTAACCAATAAACATTTAACATGCATTAAACGCCGGTTTGCTCCAATCAACTGATTTATTTTCGTTATTTCTGTTTCCTAGTGCACGGCAAATTTACTATTCACTACAGGATAACTTTACCGGTCGGTTAACGGCAAAGAGTAACTTTCCAGCCAAGAGTAAGGCATAGAAAACAGATGTTTCTGTTTATAGGCCTATGATGCGTGTATATTTCCTTTACATACTGTATATTCTGAATACTGTATTTCCTTTACATACTTGCGGTCGTTCCCAACTTTTCATTAGGGTTCTTTTATTAGAAATTTTCTTTTTGAAATCGAATGACGTTCTCATCAACAATTTTGTTTTGAACATCGGCTTACCCTCTACATATTTATAATGAATATCGGTAGCCTGTATGACTTAAAAAGTCTACACTCTGTTTTTTGTTTGTCACGTTGGCATCCGACGACCTGCATAGCAGCCAACGGTGGAGGACATTTTGTTGATATCAGCCTACAGGCTACTTATTGGGGAATCGCGGCAAATTTGGATGTTACTTTATCAAACGTAAACACACTTGTACGACTCGGTGTGGGACCGCCGTCACCAGTATATTTTGGTATCATTTAGACAGCAGTGCAACGATGTTTATCAAGAAGATGACGTAAAAATTTTAAAAATTTATTTTCAGTATGTATCACTTTTTAATTGAACTTTTTGCGAGGTGAGTTACATAGGCATTCGATGCCAAGCAAATAAATGTAAGCATTTTGACGACTCAACAATTTCCCTATGCTTGGTATCTCTTGAAACCCTCACCAAACAGCTTTTCAAACTAAAAAATAATGTTTCCTGCAATCATTTCAACCTTTTATGAAATACAAACTTTTAAATTTATTTAATCACTATTTACTACAGTTATAGTTGCCTTATCGCACTTAATCAGGCACCATGCCAATCTTCTAACACGAATCATTTAAACTATCTAGTTGCACTCGATGACAAATAAAATTGTGATTTCGTTCGTCGCTCACATTTACAAAATAGATATACAGAATTTTTTATTTATTAAATCTGCCTGTAACGTTTTATTTCAGATTTATTTATTTAAAAAACGTTTGTTTATTTTATTTATTTGAAAACTATAGGACTGTCAAAAAGAAGAATCGTTAATATAGCCGTAAATAATCATCAACATGAAAAAGAAATTTCATTATTTGCCGTACTTTAGTTGAGATGACTCATCAAAGTGAACAAAGTAAGTTATTTCCGGCAACGGACGATTATGCAACAAATTGCCCTTAAAAGCTATAAAACAAAGAAACAATTGTGAGAATTTATTCAACCATTCGGTTTTGCTATTATGATTATGGCCTGAGGTGTAATATAGTTTACAATGTTTCTTCGATTGTTATAATGATCATGCACGCCATGGCAAAATAAACTCGTATAAATGCATTAATAACTATCTTAAATTATCCTCAGTAGGCCATTCCATGTGTTGACGATGTTGAAGAATCGTCAATTTCATCAAATATTTCAATATGTTCGATGATCGTGACTATAAGCAATCGTAACGACGCGTTTTAGAAAAGAATGCATTTTAAGCTCGGCCATACATGGTAGTTTTCGCCCTAATTTCTACGTTCGTATTCACGTACACAATTCTAGAACTATTATTTTAACTTCATTTAATCTTAAATTTGATTCGTCAACTTATAGCAACCCATCGGTTTCCCCATTATTATAACCGAAATAAAGGAATGAAAAGGAGTCTGGGTAAACATTTTAAGAGTAATCTTACAGACGGTGACATACAATCCGAATTAACTCCGTGAAAGACACCAATCAAGCCTATCGCGCAGGGAGGTAAAACAGCAGCAAATTTTCACTCCAGACATCAAAAGACGGTGAAACACTACCAGACTTTTCATCAAACAAGACATTACACCGCGCAGGGAAAAGGGAGGTCGAAGGGAGCGAGTCGGATAGTGTGTCAGGGGTCCTAGCATCACACAAGACATCACACCGCGCATCGTCGCGAGCGCTCTGGAGGCGGTTTTTTGGCGAAAGATCAAAGAAAAGCCCGGCTCGGTATGTTGTAGGATGCGTGATAGTGTGTCAGGGCCTATTTCGCCCCGAGCGTCGCATGCAAAATTTATATCACAATTACATTTAGAGTCGTTTGGCATTTGGTTGCAAAATCAGCTACATCCAAAAACATTTTCGGAAAAAAATTAAAAAACCTCTATTTATCATGCCATTTTAATTTTGATTTGATTTTTTTTATAAGTAACAGATATATGGGTAGGTTTATAGACACAAAAATAAATAACATATGCATAATGCTTGCCAATAAAGAAAATTAAATAAAAACTGGATGTAGCTACTTTTGAAACTATCAAAAGGATGTAGCTGGTTTGGTTTAAATTCCCCCGGTTACCATACGTATAATCTCTTTATACGTGTATTTAGTTTCAACAAGAGCTTTATTAATATTAATTACATGGTTTTACATAAAATAATAAAAATGAATTTTACGTTATGATAAATAAAAAATGGGTACGCTTCTCTTAAAACAATTTCTTCCTTTTTGGTTCCTTAATTGATTTAAATCAATATAAAAGTCTTTAGTTTATATTATTAATATAAACTATAGTAATAAGTTTACTACCGGGAGACAAAGTAATAATTTTACCCCGGCTGTGAGACAAATTATTATTTTACTCACTCATTACAAGGAGTGAAAAGCCTCTAAACATAGCAGTTGGGGGAAAGCAAACTTTATCAAACATCGTCTGTATTTTGTTTACAAACATCAATAAAGATACAAATTGAAAGATGTTGAAAAATGTTAACACGACAGGCTAGTGCTGTGGTGTCCTGATTTCTTTCACTCCAACAGCTCCTGGTGTAGTGGTTCCCAAGGGTCACTAACGCGCCAAGTGTAACCCTATACAAAACACCGACCGAATATTCAAAGATTCGGGGGTTCGTTTTCCATATTTTTACTTTCTCCGCAACAACAAAGCGTGACGTAATCGCCACTTGGAAGTATTCTCGACCCTTTGTCACGACAGTTGCGATTGGATCGGCGCGCGCGGGGGCGTGACGCGGACTGGGGCCCGGGCGCGCACTTCGGCGGAAATAGCGGTGCGCAACATACATTACTGCACTTATTTCGGTCCCCATAAATTTACTGCTAACGCGACCGCCATCAATAGCTTTGTGACGGGGGTAATCCAAACCGGCACATCGGCATTGCTCGAGTGGGTGGTCTCGTTGTTTAATACAAAAAAATAATTTCCCGAGATTTAAAATCGTCGATTTTTTTAACTCCTTGAAGTATACCGGTTGCCCCCAAAATAATGTCACACTTTTTACTGTTCATAGGTACTTTAATCGTGTAGACCGATGAAACGTTTGCCATTTGAAAGAGCAGATTATAAAGTTTTGTTTTCAGTCATTGAACAACCTGTGTTAGCTATTCTTTTGTGTGTAGCTTAAGTTTTTATAAAAAATGAGAATATGGCACATTTACCTGTACGTGTGTCGAAGCTTCCGATGTTTAAAAATGAGATTGCGGAGTAACATTCGTTTCAGCGTTAAAATCCTCTTCAGAGACGTAAAATATATCGATTGATGAGACGTATAAAGAAAAAAATAGCAAAGGCGAAGCTTATAAACCACTAAGCAAGAGGTTAAAGCCCGTGTGAAAGATTAGCTATAAATTAATGCTCTAGAGTCCACAAAACACGATGTTTTAGTTTTAAATAAATAGTAAATTGTTGCACTGGTTTTTGTCTTCGCGATACACTAGAGTAGCACGATAAAAGATCAACGCTTTGTAATCACCAACAGAATCCAGAATGTTTATCCGACCCGACACAGACATGACATGTTTTTCCCTGCTCACAAAACAGCTTCCTTTGAAAAATCACCCTACTACATGGGCAAGAAGCTATTTAACAAGCTACCCAACCACATCAAAAAAGAAATTTCCACCAAAAAGTTCAAGTCAATGCTGAGTGATTACCTAAAAGAACACAATTTTTATGCGGTGGATGAATTTTTACGTTGATGCTCACTACACTGACAAAACATACGCAAAAAGCCAGTTTTATTTTTTGTATCATAAGAGTTATTTTTTCATACTTAGTACTTTAGGGATTTGTTTTATGTTAGGTCTGACTTGTATATATCTTGCCTATTTTGACTAGTTACCTGCCTACGTGTAGGTTTATACATATGTATGGCGTTATGTAATATTATCTGAAAATAAAATAAAAATAAAATAAAATAAAAATCACCCATACGATGAAAATTTGATATAATATCCATTTTCATAAAAACTTTAGCGTCATAACTCAGAGTGGCAGCAATAGGTGCCTTGAAAATTAAAAACAAAACTTTATTATCTGCTCTTTTAAATTGTACATGTTTCATTGGTCTTCGATCATAAAATAAAGTAGTTATGAGCAATTAAATGTGTGAAATTATTTTTGGGACACACGGTATACGAAAAGCTAGCTAACGTTACCCTCTTCACCTCTTAAACTGTCATATGCGACGTTGATTATACTGGAAATAGTCATTTTGGGTCCGAACTTTACGTCACGAATTAGTACTGATTCGACGACCTAAATCTATACTTCGATAGGGACCGTCATACATTCACGGCAGAACTGTCGGCTATGCGGTATGGGGTCGTCCATAAATTACGTCATCGCTTTTAAGCCATTTTTGGACCCCCCCCTACAATTATTTTACCGTCATAATCCACCTGACCCCCTGTCCAACCATTGAAAAATGACGTCTTAGGGTCAAACTCCTAAAATAATGTCAGTCGTTGGGAAAGCCCAACTAAATGGCTTTTCTATTGGGTTGTAAAACCCATCAAATTAATTATTAAAACTCATTTGGGCTAATTTCATGTTTATAAACGATTCGAACCAGAACTTTTTGAATGTTTTGGTTTGAACATTGACTGTAGTGATGGACACTGACACTGCCTGCAAATCTAAGATTAAAGTGTTCATTTAAATAGCATTTATGGTAGCTTTGTTTCTGACCTGAAGCTGAAATGACCATTTTAACGGATATTGTAAAAATCGAGTACATGGTTTCAAAGCTGTTTAACTTTAGTTTAATTAATTTACATATAATTTTTACAATTTTTCTATCTAAATTAGTTTTAAAACATTTGAAAAATGGCGTCATCTCAGCATCTATACCCTCTCCCCTATGCACATCATCCTACCGTCATCTTCATTCTGGACCCCTACCCCTACAGTATTTTCAAATGACGCAATTTATGGATGGCTCCTTTCCGAGGTTGAGGATATAATGACGTGATAAGCCTGAACAATCGCTAATGTAACAGTTTAATTCTATTTAATTTAAAACTTCCTTAGTTAAACGAGAAACCGTATCAATATAAAGACACCTTATGTCTAAAACCGTAAATCAATACGAGCGCACTCGAAAACCTTAATGAAGCTAAGTTTACACTAGCATCTAAAAGTTGCGTCACTTGGACACTCTACTTAACATTGTTGTTATGCCGATACAGGTTTACCAAAAACAGCTGTGTTAACACTTCAATTATTACAGCACCTTTTATGCAGTCTTGAGTGACGACACAAATATTTGTTTTTTAAATATTTGTTTTAATGATAAATAATGTGTTGTAACAACTGAAGTGTTAAAAACAGCTGTTTTTGGTAAACCTGTATCGGCATAACAACAATGTTAATTATAGTGTCCAAGTGACGCAACTTTTAGATGCTAGTGTAAACTAGGCTTGAGACACGTTGCATGGCTTAAGCGTGATCTATTGACATTTTCGCATAACACTTAAAACACTTCAGCTATTTTAACGCATCACTGAGGTCTTTTAGGTTTATATTTTGTTCGAGAATAACGTTTTATTAGTTCTTTTGCATTTCGTTATTAGATATGTGCATTTACGCCCTAGCCCTAGGTCTTTTTGTTTTGGGATTAATTTAAGAAAATCTGTATTAGAGGTGTGCACAGTAGTACGGACATCTTAAGAATCGAATCTTTAACCGTTTGCGTCTAATGCATGAAATCAACCGATGTATAATTTATCATCGCTCTAGATGTATGCACATGTTGTACTTTTACATTACATTACATCATCACATAAGACGACGGCCACCAATAAGGGGTATTTTAAGGAGAATATGACCGAAAGATGAGTGTTGGATGATTGTGGCGCGGTCTCGTAGCTTGTTACCGACTAGGCCGACATGTTCCTCAGACAGGACTGTTAATTAATTGCCCAACATCCGATGGCAACTAAGGGACCTACAGTTTGCCGTGGGATTCGCAAAACAATTCCGCCATTTAATTACGAACCGATCTAGTTACGAGGATGACCTTATGTACGAACGTAGTAGCCTATTCACCAGTAAGGACGTTAAACCACCACGGGTACCTCGACCACAAGCCATCGCGTACAACTGTCCACAATTCGTAACCTCCAAGGACCCGGATTACAGGACACGCCATTGTCCAAGTCGTGTGCTTTGAATCGCTTGTGCCAAAAAAATACAAGTGTTCATCAACCGATGAAAACGACGTTACGGTATTAGCGAGACCGAATTTTAGAAAGTGAAGATCAAACGTGTTACGGAACGATTCACAGGGCTCTTTACCAAAAGGGATGGAGCCATTTTAAAAACGCTTTGGTATAATCGCCCTGTAATACAATCGCGTGAATTATGCCGTTTGCGAGGGTCGGAGATCCGGTTAGCGGCGCTTTGAGCCGCCTCCCGCCGAACCGACCACAGCTGGGTTCTCTCGACTCGGAGCCTCAGTGTAAACAAACGGATATCGAGTGAGTTTATCGTGGAAATGCATTTTTACCTGCAAAAAACCCCGATTTGTTTCAAAATTTAACGTGGGCTTATAAGGGGAATAGAATTTTCATTTTTTGAGTGCCTGTTGTTAGCACGATAACCCTCGTAAAAATCATCCGACCGTGAAAAAATTTAGTACACACATGTAAAACTAGGTTTTCTTGGACGAGTTCGTAAACCGGCCAGATCGACATATGCAAAATGGGGTAAAGCCTCTTGCCATCTTTTTTGGTATCGGGGCAGCAGAATGTTGCCCAATGAAACCTGCGGAGTATTTCATGAGTTTGGTATTTTTACTAAAAAAATAACAGTCTAGCCTATTTATTTAATAGAAATATATATTTTTAAATTAAACTTATTAATCGGCATTCTTGACAGAGACTGTGCAAAACAAACGACGGCATTTTATTTTAATATATAAATTCGTCACTTTTTATATATTTTTTGATTAATTATTGTTTTTTTATTGGAAATTCGCTGAGAACGCAGGGTTGCTGCGACGGGGGAATTTTTTTAACACTTAAACCTCCATAACTTCTGAACCTGAATTTTAACAGACATGCGGGTGATGTCATTCTGTTTGGCATCTTAAGCACTATAAACAATGAAATTTCTATCAAAATCGTTAGAGCCGTTTTTGAAAACTGGGATTTTTGTCGTTTTTTATGGGTTTTTATGGGGTAAATACCCTTGCAAATCAAAAATTCAAAGAAAATAAAAAAACCAGGAGCTATTACGGTTTGGTAGCTACATGCCAAATTTAATGAAAATTGGACCACTGGTGTCGTCTCTAACTTTGTTTACATACATACACACACACATCCACACACTCGCTCACGGATGGACAAACACTACTCCGAAAACCACTTTTTTGGATTCGGGGAACACTAAAACGAACTTTTCCACTAACAACTCAAATTCGAAAATTTTGACGAAAACAATACTTTCTCCCTATACTATGTATAGGGGGGAGAAAGAAATACACTGCTAGGTGCGTCATGTGGAACTTTTAATGCACTATAGATATTGAAGAAGACTTTTCATAAGGCTACCCCATATGGCTTGGCTTTCAGTTTCAACCGGAATCGTTGAAACATATATAATTGATCTTCATGGGGATGTAATTTCTAGGCAATAATGGATGTTATGCTTTAAATTAAATTTCGTTTTCGACTGCTGTTGGTCGTAAACCTCCTCAGCCATCTCCATGCAATTTCACGAAGTGCTATAAATAATTGTTCTTATCTTCGAGATTTGAAACTCGATTTATTACTGAAACGAACATGGAATGGTAGAAGAGTGGCACCCCGGACATCCTTCTATTTTCGAAGTTTCCGTGACTTTCCTAAAACATTACCAGATGTGGATATTCGTCAATTTGAATATAGGAAGATTTTTAAAAAGTTATTAAAAAGGAGTTATAATAAATGTAAAAGTGTTCGGAGTTATCCGATAGTCTAACAGTCATTAGAATTTATAAGTAACATAGGACTGGCTTTGGATAAAGCTAACTCGTCTTCAAACGAGACATACCTAACATTAATTTTTTACATCCGATCTAGGCCTACAATGTGAACATTTTAAAAATATTTTTGTTTCATTTTTAATAAACAATCGATCGAAATATTAACATTTGAACTCAAATAACAACAATTACCTTGTGAAATCTAAAGGTGAATATTTTTATTATATGGATTTTCGTTCTTCAGAATAATTCGTCAGCTCGATCGATGTAAAAAGCGGTTCTTGTCAATCACATTTTTGAGGTTTTAGATGTTGCGATCTCGGTCCTGAGAGGTCTAGCTCGTAATGCGTCTCCATAAACAATAGAACTATCAGTCATTAGGCTCTCGATCGATGGCTCTAATTTACCGTAGTTTTCAACATATACCGTTCACAATTCCGGTTCCACCCGAGCAAAACTGCAGAAAGGGAGGAAGAAGAAATCAATAGCGCCAGGTAAATGCCGTGTCGGCGGCGGACGACGGACGGTACCGCGCCGCGCCGCCATCGCACGTGCGGAATTCGTCACGGGTTAAATGAATTTATGATGATTTTGCTGAAATTTAAAACACAAGCGCGTTTTTCCGTCGCGGCGACGGTAAAAAAGGACGTCCAGCGAGTTTGGTCACCGGACCGAAGAACCAGAGATTGGCTACGCGTGGCTCGCGCCGGCAAAAACCCCCGCCCGCTCCAAAAACTGTTCCCCCACACAAAACCTGGATCCGTTCGTGCATCAAGCCGATGCCTCATGGCTGATTATGCCCGCTGCAGCCCCGCCATCCGCCGCCGCGCCGCTGTTTGTTTTGGGACCGTCGAATTCTGTAAAGGCATTTAACCGGAATGATCCTAACGGCCGGTAGGAGATCACCGTCACCCCGGCCGGCGGGTCGGGTGCCCGGGAAACGTGTGAGGCACGGAATTAGATCCGTTTATGGAGAAGCCGTTTTGATTAGTTTTTCACGGGTTCAGACAGATCTAAGAATGAATTCTACAAAACAATCGTGTTTGGACGTATACAAAGGCCTATACTCGCCTGAAATGTTTTAGGCCTAGTCCTTGAATACTTCGTGTTACTTTATGTCAATCGCCGAATTTATAGCGCTCTTCGGTGTTTAGGCAAATCATAATTCCCGCGTCGCGTCGTGACCAAAACAGATTGCCCACTCCGCGGCGTGAGTATTCCTGCGCAAATTCCAAAGCCTAAGCCGCGTTTTTCATAAGAACCACTCCCATATTAATATTGATATTATTGATATTTAGTTAAAAATAATAGCTTTTGGCAATCATTATATGACCAAATGAGAATGTTTTTAAGGTGTCAACAATTTCACCTCTTCCCCCAAAATGCAGTAGGCCTCAGTTCAGGAGGGCAATATAAACATTTCCTGAAACTTCAAACTCAGCTACAAAATTTCAATTTACCACAGAGAAAGAATTTAGGGCGCAAGTGGGAAATAATTCGACCCCAAAACACCATCTCCATCGGCTCTTGTCCTCTGTATATTCTTTCTTCGTGATTTTACATAAAATTCACAAACACAAACACAACACACAAACACAATACCTAAACGCAACTTACACAAAATACAAACACTCGAGGTAGTGCTCAGCATGAGACACAGATAGCACGAGAAAACTCAAAACTCAACTCAGCACAGGTGTGACTGTTGTAGGCCTATGTGGGTTGGTAGCCCCTGATGTTGATGCCCGGCTAGGGAATCCGTGATCCCGGCCGATATTTTCAATCCCGGGATTACGGGATTGAGAACGTTAATCCTGGGATTCCGGGACCAATCCCGGCATTGAACCTACATAGTATTTATCGATATTAAAAAAAGAATTATTATTATTTTGCATATATACCATGCATATGTACCATGGTATTAAAGTTATAGGACAATACATGAATCAGTTTTACTTTTAGTTTAAAGTTGTAAACGTTCATAACTTCCGAAATAACAAAAATAACAAAGTGTAAGCTATTGAAATATGGTCGACTTCATCATGGAACACTGAATAATAAAGACGTCAGGTCAAAACGGAACACATTATCAGATATATAACAATAAAATATGCAAAATAATTTTAGAAATATTAATTTAAACATACGTTATGAGTTATATAACTAATAACTTATAAGTTAAAGAAAGTCGTATGCTTAAAATGAATAGATTTATTTACTTGGTCAAATAATATTAGAACTAAAAGTAAAACTTCGCTTGGAAAGATGAAAAGTGAAATAAAACAAAAGAAACTACGACAAAAATATTTAAATAATTATAAGAGCATCATAATGAAACTTAAAGACTATTTAAATATATACTGTATCAGAAAGTAAATAAAATATTTTGTACAATTTTTCAAAGCCTGAAAATACGAACTGAAATCCATCACTTACATAGATTATGGAGACTGCAATAACACATCAAACCATTGTTTACTTAAAACGTTGTTTACTTAAACGTTTGACAAGGTTCATAAACCGATGGGAACCTAATTAACATAGATTTTATAAACATAAATTTGATAATCCCGGGATGGAGCCTGAGAATCCCGGGATTGAATATGCATTAAAATCATACGGGATCCCGGGATTGGATTCCCTATGCCCGGCGCTATTCGGCGTTTGCGAAAATAGGAAATACCCACGTCGCGACGTGGGTATTATAATTTTACTCAAACCCCGAGCACTAAGACTTCAGCGATTGAGCAATTGTGTGATCCACTCCGCGGTCAGGGGTTTTCGCACCGGTCAATGTCAGAATACATCGCTCACTCCAATTTGTGTGCATTTTAGAGTATCCACATCGCGGAGTGTGTAAAAATGTCGGACATTGTTCGAATTCGGGATTTATGCATAGCATATATAGACCTACATATCTACCGAAGAAAGGTATAAAATTAGCTGGTATACTGCCAAATGATTCAAATGTTGGTTTGAATCATTTGGCAGTATAACAGGTAATTTTATACCTTACTTTGGTAATATTACAGCGATTCGGAGGCTATTCAATCATGATACATATCTAGGCCAGTGACGATGTTATGTATTAATATTGTCACCGCAGAGGGTAAGCCCCCGACGACTGTTGCAAACGTTTTCGCACCTATACCGTCCTCCTCCGTTATTTTAATCAGATTTTGGGGTTTTCCCATTGTTTCCTAATTTTTTTCCATTTCTTTAATAGTTTTAGTAATTAGCGATTATGGTACGAGTACAGGTACATTTACCCAAACGCAGCTCGCACACTTTTACACGTTCGAGGGAGTTGTGTTGTGGCTGACCTTCTAAACTTCTGCTCTGTTATCAACAAATCGGCTCAGTCAACGTTTCTATAATAGCGCATGTTTGAATTTCTATAATAGCTCATCGTCTGGACCTGACTTTGTACAGACATGCAGGTAGTGTCATTTTGTTTGCCATTTTAAGCACTATGAACTGTGAAATTGTTATCAAAATCGTTAGAGCAGTTTTAGAGAAATTTGTATTTTTTAGTATTTATGGGTTTTATGCTGTAAATACCCTTAAAATAAAATACAATAAAAAATAAAGAGCGCCTGGATGTGTCACGGTTTTATATCTACTTGCCAAATTTCATGAAAATCGGACCAATGTTGTCGTCTCCAGCTTTGTTTACGTCCTTACACAAATCCACAGACACACCATTCCAAAAACCACTTTTTTGGATTCAGGGAGCACTAAAACGAATATATCCACTAAAAACTTATATGTTCGGAAATTTTGACGAAAACAATACTTTCTCCATATTTAGCCTATGGGGGGGGGGGGAGAAAGTAAAAAGGACGTCAGGAAAATGCCCCTTAGCCGTGGATGAGAAGGGCCCTAGCCGGAGACGTCGTGACGTTTGTCGTCAAAAAAGTAGTTGGCCATCTAGTCGACTAGTCGATTATTTTAACTAGTCGATATTTTATCATTTTCAGCCGACTACTCGGCAACTTAAGGGGGCGGTCTACCTTGACAGAAAAATCTGCATCACAGAGCGAAATAACATTGTAAAGATAGGGCTAAAGCGTGCTGAAGTACGCTTGCAGACGTTTCGTATCTGGGTGACAAAAGGTTTATTTTTGAATATTTAATAAAAATGAGAGTGTGTTCACGTTCTTCAGAATATTTTACAGGTCTCTACAATTTTTATTTTTCTATGAAGCGTTTCTGTCGTTAGTTATGAGACTTTAAAATCTAACAAAAAAACTACCTTTTTTTCAAAGATTTACACAATTCCTGTAAATAAACGGGGATAAAATCAAAAATTCTAAAATTATAGCGACCTACAAAAATATATCCTTTTTAAAATGACACCAAAATATTGGAAATCATATGAAAATCCAGCGATCAATGAATAAGATACAAAACCCTGTTTTAGCGCTCGGAACTTGAGGTAGACCGCCCCCTTAACTGATTAGATATTGTTGTTTTTTTACCGGTTCTTGCTCGTTCGACTAGGTAGATCGACTAGACTACTCATGGTGACTAATCGACTATTGTGAAAGTGAGAACGACTGGACTAGTCGATGTTCAAAAGTAATCGACTAGTCACCAGTCGGCGATGTCCCCATCACCCCATCACCGTGTGGTCTGTTGCAGGCCGAGCGCCCGGCTCCGCGTCATCCAACACCATGATCATCGCCTGCGCCGGCTGCGACAAGCCCATCCTCGACAAGTTCCTGCTGAACGTGCTGGACAGGCCCTGGCACGCCGAGTGCGTGCGCTGCGTCGACTGCCACAACAACCTCACCGACAAGTGCTTCAGTCGCGAGGGCAAACTCTTCTGCAGGAACGACTTCTTCAGGTAACCGACTCTTCTATACATACCCGACCCTGTCGGTCGCTTCACTCTTTATTCCTTTCCGGGTCTTTCCTTTTTCCTTCGATTCCTCGATCATCGTCCTTCGGCCGAAACGACTTCTTCAGGTAACCGACTCGACTGTTCTTCTACACCCGGCCCTGATGGTTGCTTCACTCTTTATTCCTTCTCGGTCTTTCCTTTTTCCTTCGGTTCTTCGTCCATCGCCCTTCTGCCGAAACGACTTCTTCAAGTAACCGACTCGACTGTTCTTCTACACCCGACCCTGTCGGTCGCTTCCTTCTGCGTTCCATCCAGGCCTTTCCTTTTTCCTTCAGTCCCTTCTGCCGAAACGACTTCTTCAAGTAACCGACTCGACTGTTCTTCTACACACGACCCTGTCGGTCGCTTCACTCTTTATTCCTTTCCGGGTCTACCTTTTTCCTTCGGCTCCTCGACCATTGTTCTTTTCTAAGTGTTTTCAGTCTTCTCTCTTTCCCGCTTCCAGCGGGATTTCGTTCTATCGTCTCCTTAATCAGCTATATCTCCATTTTTCTCTCCTAAGTTCTTTAAGGTAAGAAAACATCTTGAGGTACCATTAGAGTGCGAATGCGGATGTGTGCGTGGAATGTATGAAGTATGTCGAATGGCGAGTCCTAATAGGGTGCCAAAGACAAAACAAACACAAACAAAGACGAAATTCACTACCCGAGGTCGGGATTCGAACCTAGGGCCCGAAGGTCGACACGCCTTGCAGAATCCGAGTGAACGCCAATTAATGGTATATCTCATCGCAAACTTTATGTCCACCGTTCATGATGACCCTCTCTGATAAATCCTTGAAAGACAACATTCTTACAGGAATAAATTATAAAATTTGTTCATCAGCGGTAATTTAATGCAGACTCGATTTTATTTGCGACATCGAATAAAAATTTAAAAGTAATCCTCGGATAACGGATTATAGGCATTTGTCGACCCACGGGAGGAGCGAGGAGCAGCGATTTGCTTTTCTTTCTCAGCAGATTCCGATCATTATTCCAGCATGTTCGCATAGCACGGTTGAAGCGGCGGGACATTGGCTAAACGTTCGGATATGATCACTCTGCTTGACCCCGCTTAACAGAAGATAGGAATTTCCTTAAAACAGAACGTACAGCATAGGATACATTATATAATTACTGTATACACATTATTCTGAATTACATGCAGTCTATTTTCTTTCATAAACCTGTTAGCAAGAAAAATTCGGCTCACCTTAAAGATTTTTTTTTTTCAAGGCTTCCTCGATTCTAAAAAGTAGTTAAATCTACAAAACTGCGTCATTTGACTTGCCTCCTACCCCCTTACTGCTCGACGGATTATATTTAATGATTGAAACATCACTCTAGATAATGAGCATTTTCATACAGTCTTTTATGTTCGTACATAAGGACACATACAATTATTCAAAACCTGATAAATGCACAGCAGATTTTTTGTGGTGTGTCACGCGAATTACAACTTACAGTTTAAACAATAAACACTTCTCGAGAAACCTAAAGCGACGTCAAAAAATGTATAGGTCTGTTTTTGTTATTATTCAGTACAGTAACTTTGCTTCACAACAGAAATATTTCATAGTAGCCTAAATCGATAAACTAAAACAGACGTTTTTAACCAGACGTGAACCATAGATTTGGGGGGGGGAGGGCACAACCTACTGGGGGGGATATGGAATACCCCCCATACTAGCGGGGAGGGGGGAGGGTCCGGGGGCCCTTCACAGGAACATTTTTTGTTTTTCGTACTTAAAAGTGGAGTTTTAAGCTTTTAAACCTGTAAAATATACAGCCTTAAAAAGCTTAGTTTATTTTCGATTTTCAAGGTGAAATTTCAGGAAAACTCAACATCATATCTATTTAGACTTTGAACCCCTTGACTGTTGAAGAACATCTTGTTATGTTTACCTCAAAACCATTATAGTTATAGTTTTATTTGTTAAAAAGATAGGCGGTCGAAAAACAACTCCCCCTCTTTCCTAGCGGTTTCTTCGCCATAAATGACATCCTCGTGGCGTTCTAGATTGCAGATTGCAGGTTAAACTTAATAAACTATCTTGCAGACAATCGGAAAACTATTAGAACAAGATAGACACAACAAACTACACAGCGTAGGTACACACAGCGCACAAGATGACCAACCTTCGCCCAGTCTAAGAATAAAAAGACGGCGCATACTCAACGAATCTTTGACGGCGCATACTTCGTCCAATCTCTTTGTTTAGCCAAATGTATCTCATTTCAAATGATTGTAACAATGATTAATTATAAAAATAAAGCGAATGTTTACAATTAATATGCAAAAAATAAACAACTTACTTAAAAACAATTCGTTTAAATTACTTGTGAGTGAAGGAACGATTTTAGAAAATAACCCCCCGTGCCCCCGGGCGCGACGCCCATGTTTGTAACAAAGTTTGTTGTTACTTTGATAGTTTGTGACAGTTCCTCTCCATCTCTGCAATGATGCACGATGCAGTTATATTTTATTTCGGACCGAAGACGCTACAACTATGACTCGTCGTGATGTGGTTTTTAAGCCAATTTAAGCGGGGTTAGAAAAACCTCCGCGAAATCTTATGATGAGGTTTTATAACCGTTTTTATCGGTCTGACCGGTAAAGCAGGCATACACGCGGACGCATGGAATAGTTTCCTCGTGTGCTTCTACCCCGCGCCTTCAAAGTTTAAACGCAATTTAGCTGCTTATTCATCTTGCCTACCCGCTGCCGCGCGGCGCGGGTGGTGGCGGCCTCAATCAAACTTTCCTTCGGATTAACCGCCTTTGAACACAAACCGGATTGTAGGCCTATAAGAATGATTTTTTTCCAAGCGCTTCGAGAAAGACTACTTGGCATCTAAAGCAGTAATAAATTCAAATTAGAAGAAAGAAATAGCTGGTGTAAGTAATGTTCTTACTATATTGACAGTTGCCTCATGGTAACAAAATTGAGCATCACGTTAGGTTAGGTTAATCTTTGCTAAGAACTTACCCAATTTTTTTCGAAGGGCCACGGACGAAAACATAATTTATCGAGTATGTATCATGTAATAATTTATTTATCGAATAAAAAATTAACACACTAGAGTAGGAGTCACTCGTCACCTTCGTTGGCCAAAGCATGTACTTATAATCTCATCAAAAAGTTTTATGTAAGCCACATTGAAAACCTTGTTGGTTACAAATGGTGTTAGTTTGCATTTTATTTGAACGGTCGAATCGCCACTTTGCGTTTGTTTACAGTAACGTATTGTTTTGTTGACTTTCGTAGTAATCGTATAGGTTATAAAATGTTTACAACATCGCCTAATTTTAGGATTTTCTATTTTCAGTCAACCATTTTTTACATAATGCAAAGTTTCATTTGATTCAGTTTCTTGATTTAATTATTGTTTAGTTTGTTTAGCTGCTTTTTTATTTTTCCTGGGCCAGTTTTGATAAGTTTTGAACGCAGTATGACACAATCTCTCTTGTCAGATGTTTAACTCGCAGCAAGTAGTAATGGCTACTCATAAACTCGCCTATTTTTCTTGATATACCGTAAGTATTTTATTTATTAAGAAAGTCTAAGACATTTAGGGTGTCGATTAAAAAGGTTTCAGGATCCCGCAGGTGGTGATTCCTTATGTCTTAACTAAGAAAAACGTTTATTTTTTTATTTTTTACGTCTTTCTAAGCCAGTGGTGTTTTTTATCGGTGGTTTTTGATCGGGAACAGTCCAAACCCATGTTTGTTAAAATAAGAACTTTTCTTTACTGTAAGTGATATACTAAAACAAATGTTGGTCGTCAATGTTTTCAGCAAAGCGGGATTTTATGCTTAGTTTCGTAACAAGATAAAAGTTTATGTGAAGATATGTCCTAAAATGCATATTTACCCAGATATCTTCCATTTAGTATTTTTCACAAAATCAGATAGTAAACAACTGAGATATGGTCAAATTTAGCTAACAAGGAAGCATAATTGACCTATATCAGTACATGGCTCAGAGCAACAATGGACCATTTTGCTCCAAATTATGCCGCCTCGTTAGCAAAACCTGACCATAACCCTATTGTTTATTATTCGATTATCATAATTTAGGTGTAGTTAGATTGAAATTGAATTTTCTAATGATTGTTATTCTTTATATTTTTTTGTAAATCGTACCATTTTATCGGTATTTAAATTTAAAGGATTTAAATGGCCGCCATTTTGAGATTTACCGTTCGATCATGTTGATTATATTTTCATAAACTAATCTTGACTAGTAATCGGTATATACCAAGTTTCAACTTCGGAGATAAAAATCGTTTTGTGAAAAATACAACATGACGGATATCTGGGTTGATATGCTTTTAAGACATGCCATCATATAAATTTTTTTCTTAGATTCGATGTAAGGAATCATCTCCTGAAATCCTGAAAGGTATTTGATGGACACCGTGTATGAAGTCAAAGACACATTGACTTTGCCGGAACAAGGACACACCCTCTCCGTGCTACTACATTCTTAATTTGAAAAAGCCTATGAGTAATATTTTTAGTTGCACAAGAGAGCTTCCGGTTGCTATATCGCATCAGAACTTTCCTTTACTGCAAGTTATATAGTAAACCAAATGTTCGTCGACAATGTTTCCAGCACAGCTGGATTTTATGGTTAGTTTCGTAAAAAGATAATAGTTTGTTTACTTTCGTTTTGGTCGACTCAGGCGACTCCTAGTCAACTCGGGTTTTCTTGTTTCATCCGATGCTCTCAAAAGACCGCAAACAAAAATATATTTGACAAGTGAGCGGGGCGGTGCTGGACACTAGCCTAGTCGGCAAAGGTTATTCAAACAAGGTAGAGGACCGGCCGGTATGAGAGTGTACAATTTGACATGGATCGCCGATAAAAAGGACCCGAGAACCGCGCAACAGTAAATACTGACATGTTTGTGGCATTTTTTCTGAGAAATATCACATTTATTTACGACCGGGTGTCACACAGTATTCACTGATTTTTAATAGCCTCGGAGGCCGGCGCGGCTGCCGAAAACCTAAAGAATTCATAACCCTATAAACACATTCCTGAAACGCATAAATAAGGGAGCCGGCGGGTGACAATGGAGCAGCGATTTCACGGTGCCCCCGCACGCACATGCGCACTAATCCACCGACTCCGCCACGTCGTAATTACGTCCACTACTGCACCACATCACCACAATATCACGGTGCCCCCGCACGCACATGCGCACTAATCCACCGACTCCGCCACGTCGTAATTACGTCCACTACTGCACCACATCACCACAATATCACGTTGCCCCCGCACGCACATGCGCACTAATCCACCGACTCCGCCACGTCGTAATTACGTCCACTACTGCACCACATCACCACAATATCACGTTGCCCCCGCACGCACATGCGCACTAATCCACCGACTCCGCCACGTCGTAATTACGTCCACTACTGCACCACATCACCACAATATCACGGTGCCCCCGCACGTATATGCGCACTAATCCACCGACTCCGCCACGTCGTAATTACGTCCACTACTGCACCACATCACCACAATATCACGTTGCCCCCGCACGCACAGGCGCACTAATCCACCGACTCCGCCACGTCGTAATTACGTCCACTACTGCACCACATCACCACAATATCACGTTGCCCCCGCACGTATATGCGCACTAATCCACCGACTCCGCCACGTCGTAATTACGTCCACTACTGCACCACATCACCACAATATCACGTTGCCCCCGCACGTATATGCGCACTAATCCACCGACTCCGCCACGTCGTAATTACGTCCACTACTGCACCACACCACCACAATATCACGTTGCCCCCGCACGTATATGCGCACTAATCCACCGACTCCGCCACGTCGTAATTACGTCCACTACTGCACCACACCACCACAATATCACGTTGCCCCCGCACGTATATGCGCACTAATCCACCGACTCCGCCACGTCGTAATTACGTCCACTACTGCACCACACCACCACAATATCACGGTGCCCCCGCACGCACAGGCGCACTAATCCACCGACTCCGCCACGTCGTAATTACGTCCACTACTGCACCACACCACCACAATATCACGGTGCCCCCGCACGCACAGGCGCACTAATCCACCGACTCCGCCACGTCGTAATTACGTCCACTACTGCACCACACCACCACAATATCACGTTGCCCCCGCACGCACAGGCGCACTAATCCACCGACTCCGCCACGTCGTAATTACGTCCACTACTGCACCACACCACCACAATATCACGTTGCCCCCGCACGCACAGGCGCACTAATCCACCGACTCCGCCACGTCGTAATTACGTCCACTACTGCACCACACCACCACAATATCACGGTGCCCCCGCACGCACATGCGCACTAATCCACCGACTCCGCCACGTCGTAATTACGTCCACTACTGCACCACATCACCACAATATCACGTTGCCCCCGCAATAGTACTGCTGGGAAAGGAAGACTACATTAAGAAGACTGAAAATGTCATCAAAGAAATTAACTTCAAACAAATTCCAAGAGATCCTATCGAGAAATATTAGAAAGAACACACAGAAGCACAGAAGCCATCAAGAAATGTCCAAAAGTGATACCCGAAGAATGTAGACTGAAAATGAACATTACAAATTCTAAAGCACCAGTGATGAAGGGAATTTCGAAGATACATAAGAAAGGTGTATACCTATTTATTATGCCTCTAGTTAACTTTCAATGTACCCCAATATACAATGTTTCGAAATTGATAACAAGAAAGCTATCTGAAAACATGCAGTTGACGAGTGAAGTGCAACTGTAAATGGTATAATTGTAAGTGTTCCTACACACACTTCGTTGCAACTGTAAAGGTTATAATTTACCCACACCTCGTTGTCGTGCAAGGGTGCCGTAGACTCCATCAATCTTCTCCGATCGAACCTGGGTAAAGAGACTTTGCCTCACAAACAGAGCAATGTTCTTAGAAGCATTCTACGTAGCAGGGCCGAACCTAGATTTGCCAGTTTGCCAGGCAGTCAAAGCTGAATTTTCCCTTCCCCTTGTCTGTCCTTTACATGACCTCTATTAGTAAATGGGGATGACGTATAATTGAAAATATATGCAAGATACGTAGGCCTATGATCTTGCATTTACATTGTCCTCTCAAAAACTATTATTGCTTATGGCTTGTGATAACCATAATATACAGTAATCAGATTAAAAATTCACTTCATGATTCTTACGTAATTAAATGGGAAAAATATACCAGGCCTTGACAAATTTTGTTATCTGATAATCCTTCCTTAGACAGTTTTGATTTACGTTAAAACTAAACATCAGGATGGTTCCTTTCGCCGTTTATAAAAAGGTTTGGTTTTTTTACATCGCGTCGCAACATATACATAGATTTGGTCGTACATTCTGATGTACGACCAAATCTATGTACAACAAAATCTAACGTACAACAAAATCTATGTATAAACTACAAAATGTTAAATTTTTTATTTGTTCGCTAAATACATTCTGAAATAAAAATACTAGATAGCGACTGTCATTCGCAGTTTTTTTTTACTATATTTTGTGGTTAGGGAAAAAGTTAAAAGGTCGTGGTGTTTTGAAGGGGTAAAGGAAGTGAGAAAGACGGAATGTATGCGCATACATCGCATCTTTGTGATGTCATGTTAGTATTTTCTCAGCTTTATTCACCGTTCTAGCCCATGAATAACAGGATTTTTTTGTTTTTAAGGGCAAAAATAGAACGATTAACATGATATACAGGCTGGGAATCTCTCCAATTACCGTGACAAATTGTTAACGTTCTTTAATAATTTTTCTTAAATTGTTGTTGTATTTTCAAATTTACCGCCCCTCCCCTAGCTAGCGCCTACTTCCTAACACGGAAGATATTGTTATTCCAAAGCCCAAATCGAGGGACCTTTAATCTGTTAAATTCAGTAATAAAACTATTGTCACCACCACACATGCGATCACTACTAGCCGCATGACTAACGCAGGCCTGCTTTGGCCTGGTTCGGATTTTAAGTCGTCCGAAAAACTACCACGTTTTCAACAAATCTGCATAATGTCTATTTATTCGTTCAGCGTGTTAATATACTTATTTGTTTTACTCTTTCTTTATGAGCTCGAAACAGTTAAAACAAATACGAATAAGGTCATCATGTTTTTTTTGGAGTTTGTGTCGTAAATTCTTGGGTTTCCTGTTTCTCAGAATCTGAAAACGATTTTGTGCCGCTCATTGACTTTTCGGGCTGCTCAGCTCACAGCGCTCACGGTCGACGTCGCGCGGATAATAGACAGATCAAACAGGCTCAGAGCGAAGAGTTGCATCAAATTAATATTTTTATGTAGCATGAATGATTGATACTCATACCTCTCGCAGTGAAGTAAAGTATAATTCAGTCATTAACTCCTATCGTGTAACCGTATCGGAAAACAAATTGTGGAGGTCGTAAACGTTGCAGCCGTGACGTTTTTCTTCAGCAATAACAGATCTCTCCTCGGAATTGATTTTCAAAACAAAGAATCGATTGTATGTATATAATGTGTTTATTTCATTTGCTTGTTCGTAAATATGTCACCAACTTCGGCAACTGATTCCTCTGTTGAAAATAAGAGAAATTAGTTCCTGTGAACTTGTTTTATTTCGTCCGTTTAACGCTCATTGGTCTCTATGGGTGTTTACGTAATTTAACATTACTTTAAACAGCAATCTACAAACTCGGTGTGTGGATTAAGACAATTAAGGCCTATTTCATCGTGAATTATCGAATTTTCTGTTATTGCCATCTAAAATATATATAGGTGTTTACGTAATTTAACATTACTTTAAACAGCAATCTACAAACTCGGTGTGTGGATTAAGACAATTAAGGCCTATTTCATCGTGAATTATCGAATTTTCTGTTATTGCCATCTAAAATATATATAGGTGACCACTTGGTTTTCAAAGCTTAATATCTCAAAAGCTTAGTGAGTCGGTGGCGCGGCTGGTAGCGCACTCGGCCTCGGTTCTATGGCGGCAGCGTCGCAGGATCGAGTTCCGATGATGCCGCATACTTTTAGCAGTACTGTTCGTCCTGTTCAGAACTAGAAATTTTCAAATCATTGGCGCGCAGGTCCCCAGAATTTTTAAATCAATTAATAAAACCAACTCTTTTTACTTAGCTAACACAATTTATCGAAATGCCCCACCCGAGATAAAAGACCTGGCGGCATCACGGAATGTGTACAAGAGACGGGTAACTGCATGGCTCTTAGAGATAGACTCACTCAACTCTGACCAACTACTGACTTCTATCTATGACACTACTTGACGAGACCCTCGAATATTCGACTGACTGCCGTGCCCATCAGAGTCAAGCCCTAGCTGTGAGCTCAAATTATTATTCAGCTTCTAATTATGCAAGAAGTAAAAAATTAAAAGTAGCTTGCATAATAATCCCTTTTTTTGTTAGTTTATTTCTTATTTGTTTGTAAAATTTCTTTTGTATTTTCACTGTCTGTCCTGTTAATTATTAATTTTTAGTTTGTTATTTTAATTTCCTAAGAATGTGCTAATATATATTTTTTTATGTGAAAAGTGCATCACTGCTGAAGAGACCCAGTTCTACGCACAGGTCATTTTTGACCTATGTAGGACTTTTTATTTCTTATCATATTCGATGTATATATTTTGTTTTTATTTGAAGGAAATAAACCGATTTTTGATTTGATTTGATTTGATTTGTACTGTACCGGCTCACTCCTTGGTTTGCTTGATAACTTCCACGCACAGGCCTGAGGCCTATGTGGGGGGGCAAATGCAAGGTAAAAAGAGGCAGCCACCCTCTTTTTATAAAAGACAAAAGAAGAAAAGTCTATACATTCTTTACCAAAAATGTCCAGTACAGTAACCAGAAAGATTCAAATCTAAATAAAGTTACAATAAAGTTAAGTTTTATAATTAAATGTTACAAAGAATATCTCTTGAGGAGTTTTAAATTTTATAGTTTTATTGCAAAAGGGTTAGAGAAATTAAATGTTTAATCTTTTATATCTATTGACATTGTTTATAAAACTTACAAAATAGGAGTTTTATACTCCAATAAAAAATATGATCTAATAGTTTTAATATACACACCACATTTTTAAATTGGCAGCTTAAGTGATGTTGCTCTGGAAAAATCCATATAGACAGGCTGACGGGAAATGAAGCGAGACAAGACCTAAGTCAAAGGAAATCTTTTGCTTATTTTTGTCAGAGGACTCAGTTTTCGAAGTCTGTTACATATATTTATGAACGCCCTGCACGTTTGACCGTGTGAAGGTCGTGGTCGCAGGACGACCAAACGTAGGGTTGTGATCATAAGTACAGTTACGATCGTTGTATGAAGGTCTACCTGACAGCAGAGGGGGTGATTTTATGACCGTCAAAAAATCGATTGTTGGTGTGGGTCTTAAGTTGGGTAAACGACTGCACATAGTTTTTGAAATCTTCTCAATGTTATTTAATCCACTTGAAACAAATAATTCAAACTTTAGACAAAAATTATTTTCATTATTTATATTGTTTCATTATTTTAGTTTTTTTTCATTTCTTGCTATGGTAATCTGAAGAAAAAAGATTTTGGTATTAAAGTGAAGCTTAAATAATTGAGAAAGTTTTTAGGCTAGTTTATTTCATATAAAATTTCAAAAGAACTCAACTATTATAAAAAAATAAACAAACATTAGTTGGCACACAAAATAGGTTCGGTTTATAACTCAATAATCGTTACAAAATAACTTTCTATCTATATAATCAATAGGCAAGCATGATTTTTGTGATTCCTTTTCCTCAGCTTACACGTGTATGGTAGTACTAAAGTACCTTTTTAAAAGTACTTTCATCTTTTTTTTACTTTTTACTTTTTTTAAAAGTACCTTTATCTAAAGTACTTTGATGTAGACTTGCATAATCAAACCCATTATAATTTACTGCATTTTTGGAGAATTTTAAAAACATGAATTTAAAATGACAAAAAAATTAACACAGGCTTTACAAGTTGCCATTTCGGTTATGGAATAACGATAAAATATAAACAAATGCTGTCACATGTTTTATTAAAGCAATGAGTAAAAAACTAAACCCAAATTAGGCGATCTCTAGAATTGAGCTCCTGAACGAAGTCCAAATTTTGCTAAGTTTAAGGAAATGCTGGAAAAAATCATAAAATGAAAGGGAAATCGTAAATATTAATCTTCTCCATCATAACACAAGTTTTTTTTTAACAAATCAAAAAGATCATAGATAAGAGAGCATTTTGAGTTAAACGAAAAGAATCTATGTTGTAGGACTCCATTCACTCCACTCCACACTCAATCAAAAATGTTTATCACCCTGACTTCCCATCACCCTGTATTCTTTTGCTAAACGTAAGTGATTCAACTTTTAAGTAGCCTAGTCTGACAAAATGAAAAACATTACGATGTCGACTAAACGTTTATTTTAATCGAATAGACATTTTTCAAATTACAAATATTAGCGAGCTAACGAAACCGAAATACATGTAAACTGTTAAGATTTTGCCGAAAATCCTCAAATAGTTTACCGTGCGAATTTTTAAGGCGACCCGAAAAACAAATTAGTATGCCGATGTAGAGTATTAAAACCTCTCCAAAACCATCAAAAGTGATAAGTATAGTAAGAGATAGATGGTGTTTCGCGAAATACGGTCTATAAATCAGGATTTTGATGGTCCTCTCCTTGGTTGCCCCCAGAAATGATTTAACACCCGAGTAAAAAATTAACGACGACGGCCGGCCCGACCGTCCGCTTTGCTTTCCATTATTTGATATCCAGAATGCCGCTGTTCCAGGGCCTCGTCCCACAAAAATCACATCCGTCAAGTCTGTAGATTTTATGTAAACTTAAAAAACCCTATTTATTTGTGTGGTAAAGTGAGTTCAGTTTTTAGATATTCAGTATTATTATTTGCCAAATCGTACTTACACACGAATAATTTTTATATAGTGTATTACAGATTAGTATCAACTTGTTTCATATTTATTATAGATTTATAATTAAATTTATAATTATAAACAATTATAATTAGTTTTTATAATTAAAAAACATATATAATTACAAATTATAAATAAAATCTATAAATAAAAAAGCCTCACCATAAATAAATTCCAACGAAAAATTACGGAAAACCGACTATTAATATTGATAAGTTAAAGAGAGGAACAAATTTGTTGTCAACACACTAAAATGTAGGAAACAAAATATATGTTGTAGTTGTAAGGGAAGAAAAAAGAACCGTATAGGAGCGAAGAAAGATGATTAAATGAAGAAGTCACAATGACAAATCGGTTTTAAAGCAGTGCTATATATAAAATTAATAGCTGCAAGACACAATTACATCGGTACATTTGAATGTCTAAAAATACGATAGAAAGAAGTCAAGAAATAGTAGGAGCTATTTTGAATATTTCGATTAAGCGGCGATGGCCTGACAACTATTTCTGTAGATCTCGTGACTGTAACCGTGTTGACGGTTGCCAGTGCGTACTGCGACACGATCACGCGTATTGACGGACACCAGTGTGTACTATGACACGATCACGCGTGTTGACGGACACCAGTGTGTACTATGACACGATCACGTGTGTTGACGGACACCAGTGTGTACTATGACCGATCACGTGTGCTGACGGACGCCAGTGCGTACTATGACACGATCACGCGTGTTGACGGACGCCAGTGCGTACTATGTCACGATCACGCGTATTGACTGACACCAGTGTGTACTATGACACGATCACGCGTGTTGACGGACACCAGTGTGTACTATGACACGATCACGAGTGTTGACTGTCACCATAGTTGCATATGGACTCATAACACGCCATTGATTCTGGTCTCGTTAACACGTGTCATTTGTGGAGTTTATTTTTTTGTATAAAGATGGCACTTTTCAAGATGAACGTTTACGAATCAGAGTAGTGTACTTTTCTTCCAACAGTCATAATCATATTGGGCTCTAGCTTTGTGATGCAGTGGCCATTGATTTTTTTTTGTAACTTCTCATATTTTGGGAAAAAGGAAATAAATATCATAATAAATACCGACTCATAATCGAGGAATACATACTAATATATTCACCTGCCGACCACTCACCAGCCTAGGTAGCAGCTCTGCCAAAGCACAGCACATTGCGTTTACGTTAATTTAAAAACTGAATATTAATGTCAATCGTGATTGCAAGTCCTATGAATGCTGAGCGCATGTACGAAAATCACTTGTCTCCTGAACTTTGTCAAGCTGGCCACAGAACTTTGTTGCTTCTTTTTTAACGATTGGTAACGTTATCCCTCATTTATAAATTACTAGTTTGGTTTCAATTTATCGAGGAGGTTTACCATGTCGCTTCCTTCGGCTGATGAAAAAATAGCCTTAATTCAAAATTTTGTACCTTGGTTTTCATTTTACGAGGAGGTTTGCAAGGAGCATGAACGACTTTTAAAGAGTATTTTCAAGAATTATAACAGCTATTAATGCAGTATGGAAAGGTCATTAGCAAAACGACTATTAAAAACGAGAGAAGTATTCATCTATATAACATAAATTGCTAATATAATGAACATAATGACGTCGTGATGGCGAGCGAGGCCTCGACAGGTACTAGCTGAGTTAATAGTAGTCCAACATTCTAGTTCAAGGGGCATTCTTAGTAGAATATTATGTTCCTGGTTGTTATATAATTTCGCGAGGTACTTAACATCGTTTTAGGTGAATATAATATTTTTACTTTTTTATAATTTTTATCTCAATTTCAACAGCACACCGGTTTACAGTATGATAACGATTATTAAAAAGACGTGGATTTTTTTATAAAAATAAATGAATATTGGAGTCAAATGTGATGAGAGTTGTCGTTCTGTGTAACAAAGGTCAAATGTTCAATGAGAAACCAACTATAGAAGTAGTAGTATTTACATGCATTAATCTTTTCATACCACCGGCTATAAGGACGAGTTTTAAAGACCTTGAGACGAGAAAATATTTCCATTAATGTTTATATTTTTAGAATATATAGTGACTAAAATAGCTTAAACTCGCTCGGATTTGCATATTAGTTTGCAGCGATGTATGTTGAAATAAGAGAGTCACGTAGCCAGCGTACTGTATTTGAACGATTTTGTTGTGCTATTCGTATCTACAAAACAAGATATAACACATTTACCAAAACGTGAGGAATTCGGAAATTCACTCCTGATTCATTTGATGGCTTATTATTAATGTTAACGCTTCGAATCCTACGTAGCATAGAAGTCTGATCCAGCCGAGCACATGCCCCGAACCCCCAGATTAAGGCCTCTCAAAAAGTTTGCTTTAATTCGAGCGATCGAATGGTTTTTGAAAATCTAAAGCTCTCATACCGTTCCAATTTCATTGTTTAGCGAGCTGATGATTTTTGTTAGGAAGTGATCTGTCGCATCGGTCGTACTTTTCCCTTTCACAAAGCAGAATTGGTTTTGGAGTAGAAAAGTTATATCTTGTAAGTTAGTTATCAATTTATTTATTTTTACTTTCTCCCCCCTAAAAAAAGGGGGGAAAAAGTGAGTTTTCGAATTTGAGTTGTTAGTGGATATTTTCGTTTTAGTGCTTCCTGATTCCAAAAAAGTGGTTTTCGGAGTGGTGTCTGTCTGTCCGTGTGTGTATGTGTGTGTAGATGTATGTGTGTGTGTGTGTGTGTGTGTGTGTGTGTGTGTGTGTGTGTGTGTGTGTGTGTGTGTGTGTGTGTGTGTGTGTGTGTGTGTGTGTGTGTGTGTATGTAAACAAAGCTAGAGACGACACTAGTGGTCCGATTTTCATGAAATTTGGCATGTAGGTATAAAATCAAAATATCTCCAGGCGTTTTTTCCTTTTTTTGAATTTTTGATTTTTAAGGGTATTTACCCCTTAAAAACCCATCAAAAATGACAAAATCCAAATTCTCAAAAGGGCTCAAAAGATTTTGATAAACGTTTCATGGTTTTTAGTGCTTAAGATGACAAACAAAATGACACCATCCGCATGTCTGTAAAAATTCAGGTTCAGAAGTTGTGGGAGTTCAAGTGTTAAAAAATTCATATTTTTCAAGTTTCACAAAATCTGTAACTTCTAAAGAAAATATACTGGTAATCACTAAATTTTACTTGAAAAACTAAATAATCCAGTATTTTGAATCATTAGTCTACGTTAACTGGGTGCGGAGATAATTGATACTTTAGTTCGGCGGAAACGCTGTAGGCCTACGTTGTCCAATGTTATTCTTATAACAAATATTTAAAAACGGATATCTCCGTTATTTACTAACCGATTTCGATAAAATTTTGTATGCAATTGTGTGATGATTAATTGTTAATTTGTTTTACTTCACTGTATAAGTTTTCTGGTTTAAAATGGCTTTAAGGGAAAAAGTATGTGTCAGTTTCCTGATACCGTTTATTATAGTACTATTCATAATAATAGTCACAATATCTGGTCTAACTAAATTTTAAATTATGTTCAATACGAAGGAGACATTTAAATATGTAAATGCAGGTTGAACCGTCGAGAGCTGCTCAAGTTGGCCGACGACGTCGCCGACGTAGACAGCGGCAGGCGGCAGCTGTCGGGTTGTTTCTGTTACTTGTCAACAATCGTCTTATGTAATTCAAAGGGGTTCTGTTTTACTCCAACTCCTACGTCGGGAATAGGCTGCCTGTCGGAACCGGTTTGTAATATTATATACCTCCTTGTATGAAATTATATTTTGTAAAATTGTAAAATGGCACTGAATTAATTAGCTAAGTAGCGATTCAGTTTTTCCTGAAAAACATAACTCTACATCTAAAGCATTGTCTAGGTTGTTTACTAATACGGTTGTAAAGTAATCCGTTTTATCCCTAGCAAAACGTTAATCTCGTCTAAAAATCATAAGAAGGTTCCCTACAGGAATTGCCAGACTAGTGACAAAATGGGAAAATTATCAAAATGTTTGATCACGGAACTCGTAGACGCAGCTTGTACTTTTTATAACATTAATTTTAGTCACATTTTCGCTAATCGATTAATTAATTATTAAAACCCGATCGACTTTGGTTCAAAGGTTCGGTTAGCGGATGACGTAAAATGATAAGTACATCACAATTTACTCGATATTTACCCTAATGAAATAATTATAGTTTAATTTCAGTAATAATTAAGTCTCATTAAAAGATGGCAACTTGGTTGACGAGGGCAATACAATCGTGATCACTCAACGGTTCTCGCGCGCACTAAAACACTAAATCACTAAATACCGGGGTACGCCCCAGGGGGCGAAAATAATTCTTCAATAAAACTGCCCGCCTTAAAATATAGATTGTTGTTTTTCATGTATTATGCACACTCCACACTATCCTTTGGCAGACAAAAAAATCATTATGGACATAATATGCAATGCGATTACGATGAGGAATTCGGAGTATTCGGAATCAGAATAACAACACACCGTCCTAAACTGAAATACAGGGTTGTTCTTAATGAATTACTCAGTAACGCTATAAATCGAAATACGACCTAACATCATTATGTATAAAAGAATCAATTTTAAAGAGGAGATTTTTTTGACAATTTGGAGAAAAATAGTTGCATAACTAGCCTCTACAGATATTGTTTAATTCGGATTACAATTTTAATGAACGGTAGAAACACTTTTGTGACCCTATAAATTGAAGACTGTATGACCTAATGATGTAAGTATTAGTTGAAAGGGGAGATAGTAAGGTTTTACTAGAAACCATCAGAGTTAAAAAGGTTTTATTAGACTAAAAGCACGCTTTACTTATGTCGTCGACGCTTTTTTCTAAATTAAAGAACACAAAAACATAAAATCCGTAGGGGGGCCATGTTACCCCTATTAACCTGAAGTGACCAGCAATAATGTCTGCGGTGGCTAATTATTTGATAATAATTAGTTGCCTACTTTTCCCCTGGTGGTACAAAAAAAAACTTTAAATTCTCCCCTTGTAACTATTCCTTACATCATAATGATAAGTAGAACAGTTTATAGTTTTCGATTTATAAAGTTTCAAAACTGTAAAATACATTTACATCATACTATACAGAAACATCTGTTTGTCGTCTCTTACTCTTGGCTGGAAAGTTACTCTTTGCCAATAACTACACGGTAGATTTACCGCGCAGTGCACAGTAAATTTACCGTGCTCTAGGAAACGGAAATGACGGAGTCAACAATAAAAACAATCAGCTGATTACAGCAAACCGACGTTTAATGCATGTTTATTAGTTACTTCAGAGGAATGTAGTAACAGCACTGGTGGCGGTAGCAAATTTTTGTTTATTATAAGCTAGGTATAAAGAATTAAGAAACGTAATTCGAACGAAGTGAGTTATACTCGACTTGAAAAACACTCTTTGTGAACTAACATCTCTTTTATTGTTCTATGAAAATACGTGAAATTTGAACTACATCATATTTATACCTCGAAGATTGATTTAATCTATAAATGAGTAGTTAATTATACGTTTAAATATTTATTTTTTTAGTTAACAGCCTTCATTTAATTTTACAGCATTTCGTTCGACCTATACGCGACATAGGAGCGTACTCCTAGTAGTTTATGCAAGGAATACGTTATGATAAAAAAATATGTTTTTTCTGAGTAGTATGATGTAAAATATCGTACGTCACACGCCCGGTAAGGGTAAGTTTTACCGGGCTGGTAACGTAATATACCATTACAATCACCCAGTGTTATGACGACATTTATCGGTGTCGCGAGGCATTACCATAGCCGGCGCTAATGTCGCTGATGTCGCCGATGTCGCTGATGTCGCTGATGTCGCTGATGTCGCCGATGTCGCTGATGTCGCTGATGTCGCCGATGTCGCCCGTCGCCCGTCGCGGCGACAGCGGCGAACGTGTGCGGGATGACTTCGCCATGACAATCCATCCTCCATGATGGATGTACCGCCTCTCCAATCTACAACGGAATGTTTTCATCTCCCCACAGCTATTTTTACCAAAACCAATTTCAGCGCTAGCCTGGAAATGCTCGCACTCGCTGTGACGCGCGTCCCGGCTCCCCGCGTAATCCTCTGATAGCTTCCCCGCCCCCGAGTTCATTTTTCTATTTACACGGCGCAAAAAAGCTTTTTTCGTGTTGCACGGCGTGAACGACTCTCCGGAAACGGGGAATGGGGTTCGCGTTGAAACTCAGGTTCTAGCAACGATTCGATCGCGTGTTAGTTTTTGAGGCTTCGCGATGTAAAATTATTTATTTAATTTATTTATTTTATAAACAATACATCATGTTTTGGCCTCGAAAGCAATGATTAACATCGAGGACCAATGCTAATACATCTGAGAATTTATTTAATTTAATAGATAGATAAATAACTTATGCTATATAGGTAAACTATTATAATTTACCAGTGTGGCATAAGGCGGACTATTATTTAACAAAAATTATAAAACGGTAAAAACTCATAAAGTATTAACCTACACCTAACGTGCAAATTGAGACATACCTTTTTATATAAAGTGCTTATTTTTTCTTTCTTTTTTCCCCTGGTGTGGCAGCCCTGCGATACCATACTCCAATGCATTGAAAAAGACAACGACAAATTGTGTTGGTGTTTTGCTTGTGATGGAATTTGAAAGTTTTTGATATTTCAGGTCATTTTATGAAAAACTATGAATACCGATGCAAAGGAATAATTTAACTTGAGGACTAATAGTTGTAACTGTATTAATCAAAAACAGAAGAAACTCAAAAAGAAGAGAACCTTAAAAAATATAAAATCACTCCTTAGCCTTTGTGTTATGTGTCTGCTAGCGAAAACCTTGTTTTATGCAAAGTTAACTAAAAAGATACTAACATACTACCTATTAAGACTAATGAACGTCTGTTTCGACCCTAGTAAGAACTATGGCTGATTATAAGTTTATTTGCCATATCTCCGTTTAAGATTTGTTTTACAACTCAAACAAACGCCGCTTTACAGATATTCGCCAGAACGTCGGTAAGAGTACTAACGCTGAAAGCTGAAATTGCTGGATATCAAAACCAAAATTATAATTTCCAATAAGTAAAAAAGAAAATACTACAAAATGCCGCTGCAGTATACTGTCGTAATAAGAAAAAATATCTTCGGGTAGTATTAGTACGGTCTAAAAATTTTACTGTTGTGTCTGACCGCAAATAAAAATAAAATAAATAATAGTACAATACGTTACTGTTACTATCCCGGAAAGTACCGTTTTACCGTGCGAGCGTTTTCATGCAAATGTGGTAAAACTTACCGGGGGTGTGACGTACAATACTTTACATCATACTACTGAGAAAAAAATTTTAATCATAATGTATTCCTTGCATAGACTATTTATTACGTTTCTCAATTCTTCAAACCTAGCCTATAATAAACAAACATTTGCTACTGCCACCAGTGCTGCCACTACAATCCTCCGAAATAACCAAAAAAATTCATTAAACGTCGGTTTACTGCAATCAGCTGATTGTTTATATTGTTCGTTTCCGTTATTTCCGTCTCCTTGTGCACGGTAAGTTTACAGTGTACTGCACGGTAAATTTACCGTGTAGTTTTTGACAAAGAGTAACTTTCCAGCCGAGAGCGAGGCACAGAAAACAGATGTTTCTGTGTAGTATGATGTAAAGTACTTTTTCAGATCCGTGCGGTCGGTCGAAACCGGCTGCTTTCCATTTTTGGGGAATTTTCGCTTCGACCATGAAATCGATCAATTCTCTCGGTCGCTTTTTTGTCCTTACACTTTCTTCCAGTTATTACATCGCGATTACAAACACATTTTATCAATTATTACGTACATATAATTGTGCACCGTCCTGTAATCACACGCTCGCCCTCGCCGTGAGTTGTCCGACGCAGGCCGGAGAGCCCCGATCCCCCGCAGGCCGGTCTGTCCCGGGCCGTCAGATTTCGGATGACGCCTGTCCGGGTGTCCGGGTCTGTGTGGCTGTGTGGGACGTACGCCCGCGGTTACTTTTTGTTAAGTCCGCGCCGCTTCCACAATGCTGGACCCACCCGCGCGTCTCCCGCTTGACACGGACGTGACAGCGACACACCAACCCCTTTGTTGCTCTTTTTAACCTTACGTTCGGTTTCGAGTCGGGCCTCTGAGCGAATTTAACCCTTTTTTGGTTTTTTGTACACCTGCGGCTTCGCCGTGAACTGCCCGGGTAACGAGCGTCGCTGTCGGCTTCTGACCTATTCCCGCATTGTTGGATCGGCCCGGGTGTTTACGATCCGTTTGTATCGGTGTTTGAAGGCGGTCGCCTGCGTTTGGAAATTACTGAACGAAGCCGATTAAACTAGAGTCGATTTGCTATTAGGTCAAAACTTGAGAATTGTATACGTTCCTGTATTTATATAAAAAACAAAAGAAAACATGTCAATGAGGGTGGTTGATAAATAAGAATTCCAAAAGATAAAACTAAGAAAAATGTGAATATTAATTTGATATATATAAGTGTTTCTAATTTTACTATCTTAAATAATTCTCAACAGCTGACTTAAAAGACTTTGTTTTTCATAAAAAATGACTTGTCTTGCTTTTGTTTACAGTTAATTGAGTAATGAAAAAAATGGACATTATATAATTTTCCTTCACAAATTGTCATTACCAATGCAGCTTGTAATGTTATTTTCAATAATTGTACTCGTCATCGAGAATGTTTTCTTTTTCTTTAACAATCCGCAGGTCCTTCGATCAACTTATTTTCAAGGTAAATTACAAAGCAGACGGAGGTTTTCTAATACTTTTTTAAGCTTGTAATTTTCTAATACTTTATATTTTAAGACATTTAGGTCCTCCTAACTTTCTTACCCTCTGAAGGCATACCACCTACAGATCAGGGCCAGGGCAAGGGCCCTATTTTTGAAACGATTGAGAGTTGAGTAGAGAGTCAATCATCAAGTCACCTATAACAGTTGATGGTAGCATTGTTTAAACCACCTCGTGGGATGTCAACGTTTCAAACTAGAAAGCCGAATGTAAACATTGACCAATTTAAGGAATTACCTCATTGTTCGTGGCTTTAACTAGACTTGGTATATTTATAGGTAAATTTAGTTGTAAGGCATTTTATAAATAGTTCAAAGGCTATCCAAACGCTTTTAAATATTTAGTATCAAAAAGGTAAACATATCCTAATTGGAAAAGCTTTCCATGATTACTATTATTACTTCCTCCAAAAGAGAAGAAGAAGAACCTTTTTTCCTGTCAACTCACCCGTTTTTACTCAACAGCCTATTGCTTGGTGAGTAAAAATGGTTGGATTGGTGAAATACACAATGTATATTATATCTGTATTAAAATTATGAATTTTTAAGAATAAGTGCCAATTGAAATGATATTCTGAGATATTGTGGGGCTGAATTCATAAAGTTAGATAGGAATATTCTTATTTTTATCTGTGAATTAATTTTATGATTAGAAACAAATAACTTGAGGGATGAGTGACTCACTCAACCGCCAACTCACCCATTTCAAAAATAGGGCCCCAGGTCATGATCGGCGAGATGCCTCAGGTCCGGGCAGATCCAGACCACAACACGGGGCGAGACGTGAAGCCATCAATTTGCCTCCAATGCGTAGGCATGTAAAAACAAACTACATGAAAAAATTACAAATTTGGTATCTAACTAAAGGTCGAAATCTCAAAATTACTATAGTACCGAATAAAAGGTTTACATCAGTCTTCACACTCGTCGTAAACACTGATAACCTAGAAGCTTGTCCTGACATTTTTTGAGAGAAGCTGTCACCACGGAATGAACATGTAACGTTCCTAAAAAACCATAAATCTCTTTCTCTTTCTCATTTTTTTGTAAATGGTTTAGAGGCATGTAAACTGCCTCTAAACCATTTACAATTGGTGCCGTAGTGAAGTTTTCAACCAAACTACCACAGCTATTTTTTTTCGTAAAATGTTCTTAAACAAATTTAATTCCTTAGCAAAAATTTCCACAATTTTTTATTTTACCTGACAACAGAATTAAAAAAATAGCAGCCGACCACTTTTTTCAGGTAAACTTTTAAAGTTGAATAACTAAGGTTGACTTTTTTTTATTTTCTAGAATAGAAAAACAATTATATTTGAAATATAATTAATTGTTACTACTACTGTTCAAAACTAGAGGACTCCTCACATGCGAAATTTCAACCTTTCGCCTCAATGGTATAAACTACGAGTTATTCGAAACGCGAAAACTGACAGATTACGCGGTTCTTAACGCCGCGTGCCGATTCATATTTGTATACCTAGACAAGATGGCAGCCATTCATTTGCATCCATTTGGCATTGGATGGGTCTTCATTTGCTGTAATTCTAGTAAGATAGGCATGCTCCGTCTATTTGTACTGCGTGGTCGCTAGGTAGATCATGATCGGTGAGATGGTGCCACCCTCTCTCGAAGACCCGATTAGTTTCATGGCTACACGTCGTCCGTTCCACTCTTTTTCCTACAAGACTGCCATTCCTTCATAGAACAAAACCGGGCTCGGACATGGCTTAACGCGCCGTTACAACCGAAGATCGCTCGGTCTCTATCGATCCTCAGTCGGTCCCGGGTTTGTCAGGGGAAGTGATTCTTTGCTCGGTAAAATTATCTGCATTCCTCGTCAAAACTGTCTAAATATTCGGTATGTATACACATAATGCATTCATAATACAGTGTAGTCTACAGCCGCCCATTTACAACGCAACCTATTATACAGTGTGCAAATTAAGTTCCGTATATGGAATAAATCTGTATTTTTGAAACTGAAGGTATAAATATTTTGTTTGTGACATTTTTTGTTAACAAAGGTTCCAAGATTTTTTATAAGAAACATTTTTTAACCCCCTTAACAGCGTGGGGGTCACTTTACGGCGAGTAACTTAATTTGTCCAAATAAAAACCCCTATTGAGTGACCCCTCATTTCGGAGGGTTTGTCAAAAGAAATACCATAGCCCACACCCGATGTCAATATCTCACCCCTAACCAGGATGGTAGCTATTTTAAATTTTGAGATGAGCACACGAGATTAAGTATGGTTACCCCAATTTACTTTTTGAATGGGTTTCATCGGGTAAGCGAAACTCGACCCCATTATAAGATGAACAAGTGGACGTTTTTGTCATATTCCCAATTTTGATTCACCCCCAAAGTAGGGTGTTTTGGGGGCAGTCCCAAAATTTCAAATGCAAACCCCTATTGAGTGCCTCGTTTTGAAGGGTTTGTCAAGACATAATCAATGGTGCAAACCTAGAGTCGATATGACCCTCCTAGCCAACCAAAATGACAGCCATTCAAAATATTGAGTTGGGGAATTAAATGCTTTCCACCAAGTCAAATTTTTGAATACCTGCCATTTCGGCTAGGAGTGACGTATCGACTTCACGTTTACACAATTACTTATCTATTAGCGGTGAGTAAGGTCGTAATTTAAGACTGCAGGTGTTTCAGCCTGCGAGTAGCAGTGAGCGGCGAATAAAGTCGTCGTTTTTGACTGAATGTGTTTCAGCCTGCGAGTAGTAGAGAGCGGCGAGTAAAGTCGTCGTTTGTGACTGCAGGTGTTTCAGCCTGCGAGTAGCAGTGAGCGGCGAGTAAAATCGTCGTTTGTGACTGCAGGTGTTTCAGCCTGCGAGTAGCAGTGAGCGGCGAGTAAAGTCGTCGTTTGTGACTGCAGGTGTTTCAGCCTGCGAGTAGTAGAGAGCGGCGAGTAAAGTCGTCGTTTGTGACTGCAGGTAATTCAGCCTGCGAGTAGCAGTGAGCGGCGAGTAAAATCGTCGTTTGTGACTGCAGGTGTTTCAGCCTGCGAGTAGCAGTGAGCGGCGAGTAAAGTCGTCGTTTGTGACTGCAGGTGTTTCAGCCTGCGAGTAGCAGTGAGCGGCGAGTAAAGTCGTCGTTTGTGACTGCAGGTGTTTCAGCCTGCGAGTAGCAGTGAGCGGCGAGTAAAGTCGTCGTTTGTGTCTGCAGGTGTTTCAGCCTGCGAGTAGCAGTGAGCGGCGAGTAAAGTCGTCGTTTGTGACTGCAGGTGTTTCAGCCTGCGAGTAGCAGTGAGCGGCGAGTAAAGTCGTCGTTTGTGACTGAATGTGTTTCAGCCTGCGAGTAGCAGTGAGCGGCGAGTAAAGTCGTCGTTTGTGACTGCAGGTGTTTCAGCCTGCGAGTAGCAGTGAGCGGCGAGTAAAGTCGTCGTTTGTGACTGCAGGTGTTTCAGCCTGCGAGTAGCAGTGAGCGGCGAGTAAAGTCGTCGTTTGTGACTGCAGGTGTTTCAGCCTGCGAGTAGCAGTGAGCGGCGAGTAAAGTCGTCGTTTGTGACTGCAGGTGTTTCAGCCTGCGAGTAGTAGAGAGCGGCGAGTAAAGTCGTCGTTTGTGACTGCAGGTAATTCAGCCTGCGAGTAGTAGAGAGCGGCGAGTAAAGTCGTCGTTTGTGACTGCAGGTAATTCAGCCTGCGAGTAGTAGAGAGCGGCGAGTAAAGTCGTCGTTTGTGACTGCAGGTGTTTCAGCCTGCGAGTAGCAGTGAGCGGCGAGTAAAGTTGTCGTTTTTGTCGCAGGTATTTCAGCCTGTGAGTAGCAGTGAGCGGCGAGTAGACTGCAGTAGTTTGAGCTTGCGAGTAGCAGTGAGCGGCGAGTAGACTGCAGGTGTTTCAGCCTGCGAGTAGCAGTGAGCGGCGAGTAGACTGCAGGTGTTTCAGCCTGCGAGTAGCAGTGAGCGGCGAGTAAAGTTGTCGTTTTTGTCGCAGGTATTTCAGCCTGCGAGTAGCAGTGAGCGGCGAGTAGACTGCAGGTGTTTGAGCCTGCGAGTAGCAGTGAGCGGCGAGTAGACTGCAGGTGTTTGAGCCTGCGAGTAGCAGTGAGCGGCGAGTAGACTGCAGGTGTTTGAGCCTGCGAGTAGCAGTGAGCGGCGAGTAGACTGCAGGTGTTTGAGCCTGCGAGTAGCAGTGAGCGGCGAGCGGCGAGCGAGGAGGCTATAGGCGACCCGGGGTCTGGCCGGCCCTGCGCTAGCGACCGGCCCAGCGTGAGTCCTGATAATAGGCATAAGACCGCCACTTAATGCCCCTCTAAAGTCGGCTCGGACCCGTGCTTTGTGTTTCTCCGACCTCCGCCTCCTCCGCTTTTTGTCATTCACGGTCTCCGGGACTCCGGGACCGTCCCGTTTCGCCATCATTTGTTTTCGCATTTTTCGCAGCTAATTATACGAAGCCGGCTGGCCGCCGAGCGGTTCGCCGCGATCGTCGAAAAAACCTCCACCCTTTAGAAAATTACTACTACAGTAGACTCTCGATAGTTCGACACTCGATACTTCGACACTCAGTTCGCCACAGTCTGACGCTCTACGAACATTCAAAGACTACCAGATATTTTGTGCAGGGAATTGACCTATATATTGGGATATCATGATAATAATGGGAATAATAATATATAATGGGAAATATAATGGGATATCATGATAAAGAAGTTGTGCAATGGTTAAGGATGGTGGTATTAAATACATTTAGGAGATTTAGGAGCCTTTATTTTAAATGCTTATATCGATGTAAAATCTCAAATACTCCCGAAAATTCAACATTTCGATATTTCGACACCCACAAAGTCCACTAAGTGCCGAACTATCTTGAATCTACTAAAATCCTTTAAGAAAATGCACTACTCTGTATCATTTCATTTTCCGGGTGTTACAAAGAGAATAGCGGGGTTTCAAACCCTCGTATCTATTCAGTCAGACATATCCACATAATTTAAAAGAACACGACGATTTTTTCCCGCGGTTATACGATCTGATCATCGTTTGCCGCACGAAACGTAGCGAGCTGATAAACAACTTCAAAATCCGCAATGAGTGCTGCTGTGTCGACTGATGCGACCGTAGTTTAGATACTATTTGAAAGTTGCGTACACAAACGATAAAATACCAAAAAAACTTAATTTTGCGATTTTAAATCCTTAAAAAAATAAATTGTGTGATGTAGGATCTGGCGAACAGAGAGACAATGAGGCTAGGATTCATCAATGTCAGGCCGAAAGGGGGTTACCGAACCAGCGGTCAGGCACAGCCATATATGTCCTGAGGAGGATGGCAAAACTCTGCCCGGAAGATACGTAAAAATCGATATATTTTGCATTCATACATTTTCAGATAACTTTTACCATAGTATTATTCGGAGCGACCTCCGTACAAAATTTAAACAAAATACTAGTTTTAGAAAAGAAGACTATTAGAATAATTTTAAAATTAAAACCATGTGACTCTGTAAAAGAGTACATTGCTATATAGTCCTGCAGCTGACAGCACTTCTGTGTGCAAACTTGCGTAGGCTGAATTTTATTGCTGGACCTGTTAGTTTATTACATGGGAAGGTTAAAAAACTTGGGTGGACATCTCCTACCCCCCAGGTTTTCCCAGGATGACGTTTTCAAAATGGCCGCCAATTATCTGTTTTTCACCATTAAATTTATAAAAATCATGACCATCGCCCAATCTGTGAATTTAACATAACAAGAATCGGTGAAAATTACCACTTAGTATATACCTAACGATTAAAATCTCGTTTTCAAAAGTTGCATCACTACATGTCCGCCATTTTGGAAATAATCCGCCATTTTGAATTTATGTAAGCTTTTAATTGATCAATCATAGTGAGGCTCAAAACCAACGTAGGATCGTGATTTTTATTTTATTTTAAAGCCAATTAAATTTCCTACAAGAAAATTCCAGGTGAAATACAGCCAATCAGTATAACCAATGTGTAATTTTAATGTACAACAAGTCCCTAAAAAATTGACGATGTAATTTTCGTGTTTTACGGATTATTTTGCTAACAACGAAACCTACGCCTCCACTGAGGAAATAAAGGAACTGGAATGTACTAAACTAATCTCAAGGCATATGAATAACTATCCAAGACAAAATTTCATAATACATTCGCCGCTTGTCGGTCATTTGGGAAATAATTCGCTATTTTGAATGTATACTAGTTTTCAATTGCCAAAGCGTTTCCCGGCTAACAGTTGCCGTAAACACTTATATTTTCATTTTATTTTACTCTTTGATAAAGTTCTTACGAGAAAATGTAAGGTGGAATGCATCAAATAAACATAAACAATACGAAATTGCAATGTAAAAGAAGTATTTTAATGATTTTTAGCGAATTTCCCCTATAGGGAAGAAGCTGTTACCGTAGGTCTCATGGTAAGACCTAAGCCTAAAACCATCATAACTTTTCTTTTTGAGGTCCTCAGATGCCAAAAACACCATTCGTTCACTTTCATAAATAAATATATATATATATATATATATAGATATCACCACTAACACACACCACCCTCGCTTATATATATCTATATATATATATATATATATATAGATATATATCGCACTATCATTGTGACGACATTACACAACACCTACAAAATGGCAACCGCGTCAAAGAGTTATGTATATTTAGGTTTTTATAAGGAAATTCACTAACTTGCATTCAAGAAACAACATTATCTACTCACATTATGAGTTTTTTTGTTATTCGTAAGCAAACCATAGAGACATCATTGTGGCAACCGTACATGCAACAAACAATATGGCATCCAGTAATATACATCACTTTAAACCATCATTTTGAACCCCATTCAAAATATTTACCATCATTATGACGACATACAGCGTTGCCAATTTTCACTCTAGCATTTATACATGAATAAATAGTTCATTCAGGCAAAGTGACGACCTGACATACCACTATCACTAAGGCAACCTGCTTTTTTAATCAGTAAAAGGGAATTCTTTTGTTTAGTCTCCACAAATTCTGATTAGATGTTAGCCTTGAAAGTTTTGGTACTAAATTTTATTTTTTATCATGCGTCATGGAAGTGACCTACTTCGGGACAAAATGACGGAGTTTAACAAGGAAACGTTAAATCTCAAGGCCAGAAATGGGAATTTTGTAACGAATAGTGATCAAAAAACCAAACCGTGGGAACAGATGATGCTTTGCAACAATTAAGGGTTTTAAGGTTAGGCTACGTTCACACGAGTGATATTTTACTGCTGCGACAGGTGGTCGCCATAGCTATTTACGCCACTAGATGTAAGTTGTTGAGTTAAGCTGTTGATTAGGGGTTTGTTTGAAATAGTTCCCACTTTCTCGATGGAATTTCTACGCCACGGAGACGTTATAGTTCAAATTTTTATTACAGGGTAACCAAGTTAAAAAAAATTATGGTCAAAGACTTTAAAAATGAGAATTCAAATATGCTAGTTCAAAAACTGATCTATATCTATAAAAGAGGAAGTATGTGTGTGTGTGTGTGGGTATGGTCCCTATAGACGCCCAAACCGCCCAACGGATTTTTATGAAATTTGCAGGGATTGTTTACCATGTTCCCAGGATGGTTTTTGTCAAGTTTGGTGTAAATCCATCCACAGGGATCTGCCCCACGGGCTCCTAAAGATACCATGTTATTCAAATGAGCTTTTGGTTTGTTTACAAAAAAACATATGATTATACTTAAAACTCCAATACACTGTTCTATATAAGACTGTGACTTGATGTAGTTCCTCATTTTTCCTGCAGACTGCATCACACACAGATACAAATTGTGTGTTTACAATGAACAGCTGACTTGAATGATCCTTTTTCACACAGTCTGCAGCACACTTAATTTTCTATAATTCTTTGTCAAACTAACAGCTGTAGTTAAATATTGAGTTTGTTATTATGGTTAAATGTCAACAAACCAAATAAATTATGTTTACCTTTTTGTGCTTAAAAACATGATTTGTTATGTTTTACATGTTCAAATGCTTTTCTAATCATGAATAATTTTTTTATTTGATGAATAAGCCTATTACAGTTAGTTTTTTCTCATTTTAAATACTCCACCAAAAGTGTTATAAATATTGTTTTTTGTTCTAAATATGTTATTTTGAAATCATTGACGCTTCTTAAGAGTATGAAATGAATACCAAACCAAATCAATTAAAGTAGTATTTTATTTTAATTAGAAATGACTTTACTAATACAGTTTTCTTTTCATTACATTTATCATTTTTAAAAAAGATCTTCAAGTTCCCTAAAAAACTACAACCAGTATGCCACTGAACTCAACTACTAACAAATGCCTCCCAAAAAATCATCACTCGGTAGGAAATCGGCTAAAGCTAATAGTAATGCTAAGAAAAGAGCAACAGAATCTGAAGATGAACGTGAGCTACGACTTCTGGAGGGCTTCAGCTTCCAGAGCAGCGGAAACTGAAGAAGAACGTGAGTTGCGGCTTCTGGACAAGCGAGAGCGGGCTTCAACTTCCAGAGCAGCGGAAACTGAAGAAGAACGTGAGTTGCGGCTTCTGGACAAGCGAGAGTGGGCTTCAACTTCCAGAGCAGCGGAAACTGAAGAAGAACGTGAGTTGCGGCTTCTGGACAAGCGAGAGCGGGCTTCAACTTCCAGAGCAGCGGAAACTGAAGAAGAACGTGAGTTGCGGCTTCTGGACAAGCGAGAGTGGGCTTCAACTTCCAGAGCAGCGGAAACTGAAGAAGAACGTGAGTTGCGGCTTCTGGACAAGCGAGAGCGGGCTTCAACTTCCAGAGCAGCGGAAACTGAAGAAGAACGTGAGTTGCGGCTTCTGGACAAGCGAGAGTGGGCTTCAACTTCCAGAGCAGCGGAAACTGAAGAAGAACGTGAGTTGCGGCTTCTGGACAAGCGAGAGCGGGCTTCAACTTCCAGAGCAGCGGAAACTGAAGAAGAACGTGAGTTGCGGCTTCTGGACAAGCGAGAGCGGGCTTCAACTTCCAGAGCAGCGGAAACTGAAGAAGAACGTGAGTTGCGGCTTCTGGACAAGCGAGAGTGGGCTTCAACTTCCAGAGCAGCGGAAACTGAAGAAGAACGTGAGTTGCGGCTTCTGAACAAGCGAGAGCGGGCTTCAACTTCCAGAGCAGCGGAAACCGAGGAAAACAATTTTCATACCTAGCATTAATCAATATGATATTTTTTATTTAAATATTTAATTATCATGGGCGCAGCAACGCGCGCCGGGTAACGCTAGTGATATATAAATGAAGAATTAATCAAAATCTTGTAAAATTGAATAACAAAATAGTATGTATCTAAAATAATTATTTACAATCCTAGTTATGTTTACAGTGACGTGACTGAAAATTGTTTTGTTTGCATGGATGGGGGAGGGTATGAAAGTCATCGTAGTTGCTAGGAGGGGAACTTGAAAAAGTAACAAATAGGCTACAATAATTTTCAAATACTTCAATAAAGTTCTAACTTTTTTGGTGGTAGCTGTCGATTCTACAAATCCCCCTCTTTATACGCCCGTGATTGAATCTTAAAAGTTTTATCTAATGGTTGTCATTGATTTTGATATTGTTAAAACTTGTTCTTGTGATAAAACCTAATACTCGAAGAATCCAAATTATATAAAGCAGATTTATAGAACTCAAAGGATTGAAAGCCCTTGGCTAGACAGGCCACCCAATTTTAGGATACTTTACAACCCACTGAAGGAAGGAATTACAGTGAATGGTAAGACATGGGCAGTCAAACCAGGAAAAACTCGGGAAAACCAGGACATCTGGTAACCCTAGTTATTGGTTAAGTTTAGAGTAAGTTTTAACTTTCACTATGATCTGGTTTTGTTGGGTTTAATGTGTAGCTATAAGAATATACCAATGGCGGGTCATGAAAAGTTGTTAAGATCGTAAGTGTATTGCCATAAAAAATTGGAAACCAATGTTTTAAAACATCGCGACCCCAACCATGTTCTCTCCTCGGGGCCATATTTCCCTAGGGGTGGACGGGGCGAACGCCGTGGGTCCCTGGCCCAAGAGGAGCACCAAAAGGGGTCTTTGGGAACCGACTTGATGGGCCTTGGGAGCAAAGGAGCCCCAGGGAAAAACAATCAGACGAAAAACATTCTGAGGCGAAAAAGGCCAAAGGGAATTAAGGGGTTTTATAAATTATTTTTCAATTAAATTGCCATACAGTACAGCGATTGCGCTGAAGGGTAGGCACCGCGCTTGCCGGCAAGCTCAGCTCCCAGCGGTGGCGATTTTACTTTCTTTTTTTTGTGGCCGCATCGTGCCGACTGACCATGGCGCCAAGCTCCATATGTGCGTGATTGGAAAACGCTGATTGGAAATTGAGGGATCCGTTTCTTATGTCCGATTCAAGGGCCATGCAGACATGTGGCCGCATGGGGCGCCAACAACGAAAAAATATTTGGACACGATTGTTTGCGACATTCACAATTTAATTATACCGGGTGTCCGAAAAAGAACTCCCTAATTTTGAAGAACTTTAATTTGTAATTTGTAAATCATATCGTCTAAAACTATGTATTAAATGATAGGAAAACTCGCCAAGTTTTTTATACAAGTCACAAATGTTTTGGTGGATTTTACTTTGGGCTCATGGAAAACAAAAAACAAAAAATCACATTTTCTCTGCGCACCAGTAGTTCTTAAAAATCACGTTGTAATGAGTTTTTTTTTACAAGATTTAACAGTTAACTTGAAAACTAAGCATCCTACAGAAACCTCTCAGTTTATGTTTAAAACCTCTTACATTTACCAAAACTTGGTTATTTCCCTTTAATTTGGTAAAAATAAAAATTTTGGGGTTTTCCAACTTTAGCAGTATGGCACACGAAACACAAAAAACAATTTGTTCGTTTCCAAAACTCATTTCTCAGGACCCAAAAAAGCTACAAACCTGCAAAAACAGCCAAACTGTAGGGAAAAATTCATTTTCTTTAATGTTATAAACTAAGAGGTTTCTATAGGATTCATAGTTTTCAAGATAACTGTTAAATCTAAAGAAAACTTAAAACGTGATTTTTATTCACTACTAGTACACAAGGACAATTTGATTTTTTGTTTTATGTTTGCCATGAGCCCAAAGTGAAATTCACCAAACATTTGTGACTTGTAACAAAAACTTGGTGAGTTTCCCTATCATTCAATATATAATTTGAGTCGATTTGATTTATAAATTAAAAATTAGAGGTCATCAAAATTAGGGAGTTCTTTTTCGGACACCCGGTACTTACGTTAAAAACAAACAGTCTATATACCTCATTACATTTTTTTATGTTTTATTTTATAAGTCGTTTATTTTTCTAGATACAACCTCAGACCTAATGACCATTATTGTTGGCTATATTATGATTAAATGATGTTTTAACCAATGTTATATATTGTTTCCATTTTTGAAATATCTGCGTTTTAACGCATAGCGTGTCAAGTTCCCCTCCTAGCAACTACGATGACTTTTATACCCTCCCCCATCCATGCAAACAAAACAATTTTCTGTCACGTCACTGTAAACATAACTAGGATTGTAAATAATTATTTTAGATACATACCTCCACGTTATCGACCACCTGGGAAATAGGCGACATACGTAATTTTCATCACCTCGGTCCATATTACAATAATTAGCAAAAATATTGCGTCACGCTGGAATGCATACTCAACCCCGCTGAGCTCCTGGACTATACTAGACTAGATGGAGGTCATGACCCTCCAAAACATATACTATGTAATTTGTACTGAAAAATTACGCATATCAGAAACTATGCTTGTTATTTCTCAAATTTAAGTATTTTTAATTTTTTTAAACAATTATCGTCAGTAGCATGAAATTAGACGAACTGCAAACCAAATCAATTGAGGCTTATGCCGAACTGCCCAGCCTTTGCTCGTGAATTTCATGGGTTCTCATGGCTCAAGTTCTCTATCGCCGAATCAGAGCGAATCCAGGTGAATGCGAATGTGTTCTGTCCTGTCCTGAGTCTTGATGGTCTTGGCATGACTCCGTTCTCCATCGGCAAATTTTTCGCCGAACGTTTGGTTTGGGCGAGTAGGATTCGCTCCGATTCTGCAGTAGTAAACTGGAGCCGATTGTGCTTATTGTGGTGTAAAACACGGTTACCCTATGTTTATACCTGTGTTCTGCCTCCCAGAAGGCAACGATGTTGGCGATAAACGGAGACTACCGTTAAGTTGACCAAACGTCCCAAACGTTTTTAGGGACGCATTCCGGTGTCCCAACGAACTCTCTCGGGACGCGCACTTGTCCCATTTTGGCATTATTTGTATAAGAAATACTTTTCAATTTAAAAAATTAAACAATTTTTTTGTTATTTTGTAGTTATGATAATTATTATTATGTAAGAAAAATTACACGGTACTCTTTAGAAGTTTCAAAGTTAAGACTAATTGAACTTCACGTTTAAAAAAGTAATCTTACATTGATTTTAATGCCCGTAATATCATCAAATACGGCATAATATCATCAAAGTTTTATGAAAGGCTTTTTATATTACTAAAACATATTAAGTTATCGGTAGAATAAGTATTACCGTTGACTGTGAATTATAAGAACATTTAGAATTAAAGGTCAATGGTATTACCCAAACCAAAAAAATTTTAATATTGTTCTCAGCATTAAGGTTATCATGTCAGCACTGAGAATAATATTGACGTAGTAGTTTCCAAAACAATCACTATGCTTTACGTACGTTCTGTATACTGCCCAGCAGCGAAAAAGTAAACATTACAATAACTAATAGTATATTTCATTACAAGGACCTAAAGTGACTCGGCTTACACCTCGGTTGTAAAACTTGACCTTGTATGAAAAGCAGCTTTAGTCCGTGTGATGAACTATATTTTTCGTTATATTGCTCAATACAATACGTAAACTACTTAAGAAAACCAAAATGTTACAGCTTGTTTACCTTTAAAGATGCCTTCAAAAGATGCCACCGTCTTGTTCTTGCTATTTGAAGCAATCAGCTGATTGTTTCATTTGTGTTAGGGTAGACTGACAACAATGAACAACTATCGACGTATCGAACGCATGTAATAATCGATTGGTGAAATGAGCGAGTTTCACAAATTGATAAAACTGACAACAATGAATGTTTCGATAATAACGATGAATGTTTCGATTATTTGTAATCGAATGAATATTGTTCGATTATTACGACGTACTCGGCACTTTTTGACTTTTATAGTCTTAGGACTATAAAGAGTCAGCTGGTATCGAGTACATCAGCTTTTAATTCCTAGGAATAAAAAGAGTGTATTTAGATCCGGAAAACATGCAATATAAACATCTGTTTTTGAAGCAGTATAACGAAAAACCAATTTCACAACTTATGTCATAACTAGTTTACTATCCAATATATACGACCTCGGGCCTAACAACTATTATTGGTGTCCAAATTTGTGTTACTAAAATGACGTTTTAACCTAATCATTTACTGCTTTAAAGAGTTCCGCGTTTTAACGCATAACACTCCCCGCTAGGTCCCCCCCCCCCCTCCGTTGTCGACCACCCGGAATAGGCGGGCGACATGCTTCTTTTATATCACCACAGCCCACTTCATAATGGTCTGCAAAAATACTTTGTAAACGAAGTAAATTCATGAAACCCCAAAAACATGAATGCTCAAAACCCTCAGCTCCTAGAGGAATATACGCGTCCGAGAGAACCAGTGTTGCCAAGTCGACCGGTCGCAGTATTACGCCAAATACCGTATATTGAAATATACACTCAGCGACACTAGCGCACCCACGGCCATTACATGAACTATTAATATTCGTTTCAGGTGCAATATGACGACCAAAATCAATTTTCAAAGTCATCACTATATGTATCTACAGGTGAAAAGGAGATGAAATAACCCAAGTGTTCATATGACGACCATATACGGTCGTCATAAGCACCGGTCGCCACTTTACATACAATTTTCCTTATGTACGGTTGCCACAATGATAGTTGGGTAAACATATATATATATATATATATATATATATATATATATATATATATATATATATATATGTGTGTCTTTAAGCACGATAACTTGCGCAAAAATGGTCCAATCGGAATGAAATTTGGCATAGACGTGTAAAGTAGTAATTATTCGGACGAGTTCGTAAACCAGCCCGATCGGACCACCGGAAGGGGGGGTAAAGGGGGGTGAACCCCCCAAAAATGGGGTTTTTTGAGATTTTTACATAGAAAAATACAATTTTTCAAATTTTTATTGGCACCATTGAATTTGGCCCAAAAAAACAAACAATTTAGTTTTTTTTGAATACCTCGGCTCTATTTCCATTGGTTGCCGAGATATTGAAAGTGGTAAACACAGTACGTTGTCCCAATGTTAATCTTATGGGAAATAAGTAAAATTCTATATCTCGCTTATTTCTCAACATATCTTAATAAAACTTGGTAAATGGCTTCTTCTAGTTCACATCTACTAAATATTGAATTTAAACCACCCAGTTTTAATATACCTGTAGCAGCAAACCTCCATACTCATTCCCCATGTTATTCTTATGGAGCTTACAAAAACATGTCAAATCTCGCTATGTTGGTTCGAAATATGTTGTTTTGCACTTGAAATTCGCTGAGTTTGCAGGTCTGCTACAACGGGGGTATCTAATAGTAGGGTAAAAAGCAGGCCATAAGATGTCTTCTTCGTGATTATGTAGGCTATGTTTTGCGACTGGTGGCAACCATGTTTTTTGTTCCTTTTGACCTATTGAATGCAAACTGTGAGTTTGCCACCTTCAAATTTGGTGCGGCGACCAGGAATCCAAGATGGCGGACAAAATGGCTTATTAATGTTGTAGGCTTCGTTTTTTTACCTTTCCCTCGCTACATTTGATGAAAATTCGGCTGTCTTAACAAAGAAAAGGTTGAGAGAGGGGAAACACTTAGGGCCTGTTTGCACGACGCCCAGTACAGTGGACAGTAACACCTTTAAACAAAAGAGAACAAAAATATTTTTTTTCTACTGTCCTACTGTCTGGTCGTCGTGCAAACAAGGCCTTAATGTTGGTTACATTTTCACATCCGGTCGCCATATTTAATCCGCCATATTGGATATAAGTTATTTTTTTTAAATGTAAATATGGGGTTGTGACACATAATTTAAAACTGCTTTTTTTGTGACAAACTCAACGCTGTAATCCGTTTTTCTAAATCTCTGTCTGTTCTCAGGTTATTAGTAAATTATTTAATAATTATATTCTTATTTTTTCTGTTTCTTTTAGTTCTGTCGCCCAACGATATGACCTTGAATTAAGGTCCAACTCACACTTTGTGATCGATTCTCATACTATTTTAATAATTGAACAAGATTATGAGGGGTTCCAGAGTGGCACCCATGGAAAATTTTGAATAACGATGGTCAAAGTTTACAGTGCCGAAAATAAAGAAACAAATATTGAACAAAATTGTATGTATGACATTCATAGGAATATTTTCCAAAATATCGATTTGAAAACACCGCCAATAGTTGCCGGAAGGTAAATACTTAATTAAAGTGGATAATAGTTTTCAGCCGCCATCTTGGACCCGCCATATTGGTTAGAATATACTGGAACTTCCATCAAAGTTAAAAATATGGAAAAAAGCTGATTAGTATTAAGCAGCTGATTGAGTGGAAACAGCACATTGGCAGCGAAAAAGCTATTTGACGGTCAAATACTTATCTCATTTAAAACAGCTAATTTGATTGTAAATTACCTTTTAACTGTCAATCAGATGTTTTTAGTCAATTATCCGATAACTATTAATAAGCTAATCCCCTTTTCTTGATTTTTATTATGAATCCAATATAGTAATCCATTAAATATTAAAAATAAGTTTATATTTATGTTTATTAATTATTGTACATGATTATGGGTTATAATAATGTACTAATGTACTGAATTTCTGATAAAAATAAAGAAAAGGGGAAAAGCTGATTTAAAGTCATCAGCTGATTAGTTAGAAACAGCTGATTAATAGTAAAAGTTAAATTACAAACAAATCAGCTGTTCTGAGTGAAGGTGCGTAAAGTATTTGTCCATAAAAACAGCTTTTCGTTGCCCATCAGCTGTTTTCAGTCAATCAGCTGTTTAGTAATAATCAGCGGTTTTCCATATTTTTCATTTTAATGAAAAGTCCAATACATTATAACCCATTATCATTTATACAAAAAATATTTTCTTTGATTGCAAACACATTTGATAATAAAAATCTCATAGTTCTGGGAAAAATATGTTTCCAATGAAAATTTAAATTTTACATGTTGGGCATTTAAAATTGTTTGCTTGGGCATTATTCTAAAAAACCATAAATAGTATCGTAAAAAAATGAAACAAATTTAATGTAAATTTGACCCCTCATACAGCCTCGTATCTTAAAAAGTGAGCGATTTAGTACAAATTTAGTTATGGGCACCTATAGTTTTTCTAGCGTGGAGAACGAGTTAGTCGAATATTTTTTATTGCTCACCAACGTTTTACTTGTTCTTAGATTACGCATTACTTAGAAGCTACTTTAACCTTCCGTGTATCCTCTTATAGTTTAAGAGATCCCAAAAGTGTTCACAAAAAAATACGCTCTATATCTTGTGATCGAAACAGTACTCTTTTCAAATAGATCGCGGCATTGTAATCAGCGTGAAAACATTGTTTTTATGTGTAACACCACATTCACATTTAAGAAAAATATGTTATATCCAATATGGCGGATCCAACGTGCATGGCTGCTAAAACCTATTTGCCAATTTAAATTAAGTATTTACCATCCAGCAACTATTGGGGGTTTTTTCAAATCGATATTTTGGAAAATATTCCTATGAATGTCATACATACAATTTTGTTCAATATTTGTTTCTTTATTTTCGGCACTGTAAATTTAGACCATCGTTATTTAAAAATTTCCATGGGTGCCATATTCTGGAACCCCTCATAATCTTGTTCAATTTATAAAATAGTACGAGAATCGATCACAAAGTGTGAGTTGGACCTTAATTCAAGGTCATATCGTTGGGAAAACGGACTAAAAGAAACAGAAAAAATAAGAATATAATTATTAAATAATTTACTAATAACCTGAGAACAGACAGAGATTCAGAAAAACGGATTACGCGTTGAGTTTGTCACAAAATAGCAGTTTGAAATCATGTGTCACAACCCCATATTTACATTTCAAAAAACCTTATATCCAATATGGCGGATCCAATATGGCGACCGGATGTGAAAATGTAACCAACATTAAGTGTTTCCCCTCTCTCAACCTTTTCTTTGTTAAGACAGCCGAATTTTCATCAAATGTAGCGAGGGAAAGGTAAAAAAACGAAGCCTACAACATTAATAAGCCATTTTTTCCGCCATCTTGGATTCCTGGTCACCGTACCAAATTTGAAGGTGGCAAAACTCACAGTTTGCATTCAATAGGTCAAAAGGAACAAAAAACATGGTTGCCACCAGTCGCAAAACATAGCCTACATAATCACGAAGAAGACATCTTATGGCCTGCTTTTTACCCTACTATTTGAAAATCATTAAAATACTTCTTTTACATTGCAATTTCGTATTGTTTATGTTTATTTGATGCATTCCACCTTACATTTTCTCGTAAGAACTTTATCAAAGAGTAAAATAAAATGAAAATATAAGTGTTTACGGCAACTGTTAACCGGAAAACGCTTTGGCAATTGAAAACTAGTATACATTCAAAATAGCGAATTATTTCCTTAAAAGACCGACAAGCGGCGAATGAATTATGAAATCTTGTCTTAGATAGTTATTCATATGCCTTGAGATTAGTTTAGTACATTCCAGTTCCTTTATTTCCTCAGTGGAGGCGTAGGTTTCGTTGTTAGCAAGTTAATCCGTAAAACACGAAAATTACACCGTCAATTTTTTAGGGACTTGTTGTACATTAAAATAACACATTGGTTATACTGGTTGGCTGTATTCCACCTGCAATTTTCCTGTAGGAAATTTAATTGGCTTTAAAATAAAATAAAAATCACGATCCTACGTTGGTTTGGAGCCTCACTATGATTGATCAATTAAAAGCTTACATAAATTCAAAATGGCGGATTATTTCCAAAATGGCGGACATGTAGTGATGCAACTTTTGAAAACGAGATTTTAATCGTTAGGTATATACTAAGTGGTAATTTTCACAGATTCTTGTTATGTTAAATTCACAGATTGGGCGATGGTCATGATTTTTATAAATTTAATGGTGAAAAACAGATAATTGGCGGCCATTTTGTAAACGTCATCCTGGGAAAACCTGGGGGGTAGGAGATGTCCACCCAAGTTTTTTAACCTTCCCATGTAATAAACTAACAGGTCCAGCAATAAAATTCAGCCTACGCAAGTTTGCACACAGAAGTGCTGTCAGCTGCTGGACTAATAGCCACTCTGATGGTTTTTGCACAGTACATTTTTGAAGTCAGTCTGTAAAAACAATTTTACTGATCATGCCTTCCTTGGGATCTACACATATTTATTCAAGAAAAAACAGAAACGAATTATTTTTTTATGTACATAATATAAAATTTTTAGAAAAAAACCGTTTTATTGAGGTGTTAGATTTTTTAGTGGTTTTCCTAATAAAATGACAGAATTAAAAGACTTTCCTAAATTAAAAAAGAAGTTAAAAAGTATCTTTTAGAGAAGCCTTTATACTATTTTCAAGAATTTTTTGAGTAGGCAGGGACTATGATGTTAAAAACAATAACCATATAATATTTTAGTTTTCTCTGTTTGAATTAGATTTAGTTTTGATGTAAGAAATGACGCCTATCATGCATATTTTATTGTATGAATGAATAAAAAGATATTGATTGATTGGCCGCATAGGGCCAAATTAATATTTACCCTCTATGTTCCCCAAATTTCACGCTGGATGTTAGTTTATTTAGGATATAACAGATCAAAATCAAATGTCTACTATTAACTGATACACCCGACCTTTGATTTGAGGCTCCAACTGAACGATTTATTTAAGCATTTTAAAGTCGCTGAGTATGCAGTCTGCTGCAACGGAGGTATTTTTACAACACTGTAATATTTTGAACGCTATTCCTTGTGTGCAACATTAAGTCACGGATATTCAATTGCGCAGAGCCGCCCCGAAGGTGGGCGACTGGGGCGATCGGGAGGGCCCTCGGACTTTTAAGAGAAAAATAAAAATAAAATTCGCCGACGCGTTATGGGGCGCAACTATTTCACGGGGAAGAAACGGAAAAAGTTAATAAAATTACTATTTAAAATTAAATCTTATTTACTTATATCTTTTACTTCTTATTTAAAAAAGAGGGTGGCGGCTTCTTTTTACCTTGCATTTGCCCCCCACATGGGCCTCAGGCCTGTGCGTGGAAGTTATTAAGCAAACCCAAGGAGTGAACCGGTACAGTACAAGGATGAACAGTACTGCTAAAAGTATGCGGCATCATCGGGACTCGATCCTGCGACGCTGCCGCCACAGAACCGGGGCCGAGTGCGCTACCAACTGCGCCACCGGGGATTTATAAATTTGCTTCTATTTATAAAGTATGACCGAAACTCCTTACGGTGAGTCGTAGATGAGTACATACCTATAACGACTTATTCATGGTAACTGTTAAATATATTATTATAGTAAATCAACTTATAAATCATGATAGTATTTAGTTAGGCTAAATGTGTATGCTCATACGCCCTCTTGTTACGGATTGAGAAAACAATTTTTTAAAATATAGTACTCAATAGTACTTTTGGCGTAGAGGTTGTCTTTTTGTGTCCTTGTGGTAGCGAATATTAGCCTGAGGCCTATGGCCTATTACAAAACGGGTTTTAAGAGTACTAGCTACAAAATTACTAAATCACAGAACTACTAAAAACAAAATACTTACACGGAGTGAAGTAACACTAAGGAAAATGTCAGTGATTTTAAATTTTACAAAATACTTAAGTCGATATTACATCAACATTGTTTTGAAATAAGGCCCTAAATCGTTAGACCAGGCCAGGCTCCCGTTTCACAAGTATTAGTTACAAACCACAAGTAAAAAGTAAATTTTTTTAAGTAACAGAATCTAGTAGAAATGAAAACTACCTATTAACCTTATTCGTTGGAACTAAAAAAATATAATAATAGTTTAAAATAATTTTGTAGGCTTTAAAACATTTCTCATTGTATCATTTAATAACTTTTTATAAGTATATTGTTTGGACCAATTAATGGGAAGCGCATTTAAAAATTTTGCCCCGGGCATACCAATGCCTTTATTCATCAATTGAGCAGAATGTTGATGTCTAAACAGAAACCTATTTTGGCATTCCAAATGTCAAATGACAGTTACGTTGGCTATGTATTCGAATTCCTCAAACTCTATCGATGCCGCCGTACTTAGATATTTCCAAGCATGCAATAAAAATAAACCAAGCCATTCGGTATCATTACGCGGAACTGCAGACCTCTTCTGTTAATTCACTACTACTCCCTTTTTTTATTGAAATTCCGTCTATCACTACCAGAACTTAATTTTCCGTTCATTTATGACAGGTTGGATCAGAACACACACTTGCAATTTTTAATTAAGTGGAAAATATCTGTATATAAGCTTGAAATAAAAACATAACATGTGCAGAATTTACACATTTTGTTTATGTGAACAAATAGTTTGATATCTGATCCCACGATCTAACATTTTTATCTCGTACAGTTTAACTTGAAATGGTAGGTATATAATTGTAGGAAAACATTAAAAATAAAAGTAGTAGTTAGGTTAGGTAAGGTTAGGTTTAGATAAGAAAGGCGTCTTCACAGGTGTGCAGTGATCCTTGTGTTGTTAACGTGATTTTAAACTAACCTAACCTAATCCAACCTAACCAAACGTAACCTAAATTACTAATATTTACTTATAAACAATGTTTTCCTACAGTTATATATCTGTTTCCATTTCAAATTTAACTGTAAGACAGAGAAAATGTTAGATCGTGCGGGCAGACATCAAACAATTACCATATATAAGAGATAATGCCAGCGATGACGGATTTCCAGCGGATTAAGGAATACCACGGTAGACGGAAAAATGATTGGGGAACAGTGTTTATAGAAACAGAGCATTTATCAAGTATCAAGTGGTAGTGAATTAACGGAAACCAAAACAAGTAGTGGTAGTGTTAACGGAAAAGGTCCGGAACTGCAATCGTATACTTCCTCGCTATGTTCCAACGCGATTGCTCTACACGATCCTTCAGCTCCATTATGAAACCGAACACGACTGAAGTTAAAGTCGACATCTATGTAAGAAACAAAATCGGTAATAACTTAGTAGCCTGTGGATGCTGTACCGGGACATAAATAACTCACTCCTTATAAGGATTTTTGTAAAAAAAACTAAAGTACTCCCGGATTTACAAGGCTGTAAATGACAAGCAAACAATGTGTTTCTAAACTGGCTCGGTACGAGATCGCGGATTCCTTCATAAATAATATTTGATACGCTCAAATTTCTCGGAACTCAATATGTGTCCTGGACCTTACTGCGACAACGGAGACTGTAAAATAAACAGTAAATCATCGGCACGTTGGACTGTATACGGTCGACCCGTCATAAATGTCATTTTTTCGATCGTAGTGCTGTATTGAGAATTTTCTACTCGGGTCGGCGCGTCGCGGCGTCGTTTGGTGGCGCGAGAATCGTTCAAGTTCTCACTCTAAGTCAAATCACTTTGTCACTATCGTAAACCCAAGTGCACGGATGAAAAGGCGGTCTTTTATTGAACGTTTAAGGTTGATTAAGAGATTCAAAAGAATGATAGAAGTTAGAACTAACCAAAAAACTATCAGTGTGGACTTTTTACTGCTGGTTTCTTTGAAAGCAGAATTACTTTTATGAAGTTAAACTATACTCACGGCATAAGTTCCCTTTACTTCATAGCAGGTAGGAAAGACACAAAAACATCTATAAAAATATTTCTATATACATTTTCAAATATACTTACTCATATATTTTTTTAGATTAATATAATCTTTGAAAAAAACTGGAAACCGTGCGTCTTCTTGTTTCTTTTTGAGGGGGACGCTTTACGAATTTTCATCGTTTAGCCTATTATAATGTAATAGTTCACTATATAGTTCGGTTTTTGTATTATGAGACCACTAGTTTTACAGTGAATTCTGAGATCCCGCAGTATTATTTGCCGCTCAGAAACTACTAGGCCCATCTACACCCTTATTTGATGTAAAGTCCGAGTCATATAACGAGGCCCATCCGTAAGCCGAATGCTAAAACTAACTATGGTTTTATGGACGGACTGGGCCTATTTATTTGACCTGACCTATACAGAGTGTGTTTATAGCATAGAAATTTAAATTAATTGTTTATAGTTCTATGGGTTCTAGCCCACTAAGATTTCATGTGTATTGTTTTCAAACAACTCGAGACCTTTAAGCCTGTCATTAGGTATTTCCAAGTATTTCCAAAATCGTGTGTGCCTTTTTACTTTCCGAGACTTTATACTGAATGGAATAGTACACTTTTTGAAAGCACTGTGTCTAACAGGAGGTAAATTTTAGTAAAGGCAGCAACTCGGTTAATGGGTTACAGAAGTCGGTGGATGAAGTAATCCAAGGATTATAGTAGGGCCTAGTCGATGGATTACTGTAGTCGATGGATTACAATAGTCGATGGATCACAGTAGTCGATGGATTACAGTAGTAGATCAATTACAGAAGTCCATGGTTGCAGTAGTCGTTTCTAAGCGTTATCGTAAAAAGATCTAACCCCGCTGCCGCATGCATTGTGGGGCTGAGGGAGTTATAACATTCAGTGCTCATACTCTCCATTGACGGTGTCCAATTCTATGGATGCTGCCGATATTTTAATTTTTAAAATTACTCTACCGATAATGTTGTCTTGTTGCAGGCGATACGGCACCAAGTGCAACGGCTGCTCGCAGGGCATCTCGCCCAGCGACCTGGTGCGCAAGGCGCGCGACAAGGTTTTCCACCTCAACTGCTTCACGTGCATGGTGTGTCGGAAGCAGCTGTCCACGGGCGAGGAGCTCTACGTCCTGGACGACAATAAGTTCATCTGCAAAGAGGACTACATCACAGGAAAGCACGGTAAGTCTGCTCGGACTCGACTGTTCAAAGCTTTCCTAGGTTATTCGACAGGTCAAAATAAATAAAAATTGTACATTACGTTAATAGCCCGGTAAAAACCGTTTTACCGTGCGAGCAGTGTGGGATTTTCATGTGAGTACGGTAAAACTTACCGGGCGTGTGACGTACGATACTTTACATCATACTACTCAGAAAAACATATTTTTTAATCATATTACGTAATCCTTGCATGAACTATTATACGTTTCTCAATTCATTAGATCTAGCCTATTCTAAACAAACAAACTTTTGCTACTTACTGCTACCAGTGCAACTACATTCCTCTGAATTAATCAATAAACCTGCATTAAACGTCGGTTTACTGCAATCAGCTGATTGTTGACTTCCGTCATTTCCGTTTCCGAGTGAACGGTAATTTTACTGTGCACTGCACGGTAAATCTACTGTTCAGTGATCGGCAAAGAGTAACTTTCCAGCCAAGAGTGAGGCACAGAAAACAATTTTTCTGTGTAGTATGGTGTAAATATCAATAAGAACATGGTTATCTCGCATAGTTTTCCGTCTGTCTGTATGTGTGTGATTTTTACATGTCTTGCTACGTTTTAAACCGTTTGAGATATAAACTTCAAACTTGGTATGCGTAATTGGACAAATACACGTGCGGAGGTTGCAAGTTTTTCGCACATCGAGAGTGCGATCCAGTTATACTTCATCCGAGGTCAACAATCCCAGTTCCCGGAGGGTGTCTCAGAATGATTATCGAAATACGAATTTTGCTAAGATTCCTAAGGCCTTTTTATAGCAGAACAATTATATGGTTTCTGCAAGCAACTGCCCCACACCAGTATCATATTGCAGATTTCGCTGAGTTACAACGTAATAAGCGATCGTAATAATCGCTTCAGTGTTCTAAAAGTGTTCTAAAAGTTCTCTGAGCAGGTATATTCCGGATGAAACTTTCCTACAGACACTTTCCACATGATCAATCTACGTCAGCTCAACATCGACGAGTATTCCGTGGAAAAGATTTATTGAGACCGACTTCTTCTGTAGTATGTCATCTATCATTGCAGTCGGACGGCATGAATTGAGAGCGGTGCGCCTTTAAATATAATGTGGTTGGATTTTGATCTTTCATAAAGAGGAATTCTAATCTGGCCAACATTGTTTGAACAGAAGAAAATTGTGTCATCAGCATATTGCAATGTTTGTCCTCTTGAGTGGCAGAATTCAAATCGGGCACACACCAAGAATAAGAAGGGTTGGAAAATCGATCCCTAAGGGACTCCATAACTCAATTTGTCTATATGTGTAATCACTTCATTGACTTGGACTTGTAGTGACATTCCAGAGCGGTTCCATTCGTGTGGCAAGCTTCATACTCCACAATTTATCAGTCTGCAAAGGTTGAAATTGTGCGCGACACAATCATAAGCCTCGGATAAGCATTAAAAGTCGCAACATTTAATGTCATATTGTGTTTATCTAAGTCACTCAGTTATTTATCAATTTATTATACAGGGTGTGTTTTTTAACGCAACCCATTTTTAAGATTGCATATAATGCTCATATAAATATGTAATGAGTATTGTTTTATTGGTCTTTACATTTTATACAACCTATTATTTAAGTTTGATCACATTTAGTTTACATTATGTGCTCAAACAGTCCGCCATTGGCATTTGTATAAAGTTATGCTCTTTCCATGAAATTCCCGAACACGAGTTGCAAGGTACCTCTTTGAATTTATTGCATTAAATTTGTTATGTTTTTTTTAGGTGCTGAATATCTTGTGAATTGTTTTCGTAGGATAATTACTACTTTACATGTCTGTGGCAAATTTCATTCAGATCGGACCATTTTTACGCGAGTTATCGTGCTTAAGGACACACATATTAAAAACTCAACCCGAAACTTTATTTTATCGGTGAAGGATTATGTCCCCCAAGATCCCCGGATTTGACCCAAATACATTATTTTATTTGAGAATACATAAGAAGTAAGGCCTTCGAAAACAATTCACAGGATATTCAGCACCTCAAAACAAACAAACCGAATTAATGCAAGAAATTCAAAGAGGTACCTTTTGCAACACGTGTTCGGGAATTTGAAGGAAAGAGCATAACTTTATACAAATGCCAATTGCGGACTGTTTGAGCACATAATGTAAACTAAATGTGATCAAACTTAAATAGTATGTTGTATAAAATATAAAAATCAATAAAACATTACTCATTTCATATTTATATGTGTATTATCAATCTTAAAAATGGATTACGTTTAAAAAAAAACACCCTGTAGGTGGATTATTGCGTCGACCGTTCATTTTCCTTTTTGGTAACAAAACAGAATTTGGCAGAATTTTGAGTTGATCAAAAATATGTAGTATGCTTCACATGACAAATTATTCAACAACGGCAGGTTTGAGATGGGCTTATAATTGTTCAGTCGTTATGAATCTCCTTTTGCGAAAATAGCAACTTCTGAAACCTTAAGAGAATTTAGAAAAATTCGTGTTTTGTAAAAGAGTTAGATCGATTGAGAATGGGACTCACGTTGGTCGCTCGGCGTTTTTCATAAGCAATAAAGACATGCCGTTGACATCAGATGATTTCTTATGACCTTTGACGCAATCACCTTTGACACTTGGTGCTCAGTAATATCATCCCGGCCGGACTATACTGCCCAAGGGCATCCAGAGGAATCTGGAATTTATTATTTGATAAATTATAAATAAACTCTTTTTGGGATAGGGTTTGTGTGGTGATATTTTAACATGTTTCAATACATTTTTCAAGTTATGAATTTCTCTGGCGCCTGTCGTCGTTATTTGTTTATTACATTTTATATTTAATATTTTACTCATCTTCAGAGATACTTTAGATCTATCGTAAGGTCACTGAGTTTTAAGGACGTAGCGATAAAAGATACCTCACTGCTCCTCATTTTGTTTTATCTTTACAATGAGTTTTTTTTAAATTTCACTTGAAAAGTCAGCGCTTCGCATCAAGTGAGACACAAATAGAAAACCGGGATCTAAAATGAGCGAATTCGTATCATAGTATCGGAGTTACGGTGTCCAGATCGTCGCCGTTCCCATGCCAGCGGTCGGCCCGTCCCACAGGCGCCACCGTGCCATCGCTATTGTATCCTCCCATTATCGCGTCTTCGCACTCTATTTTATCCTCACTGTTGTCTTCACGCAGCGTTATCCTCTGTATGGGCTGTCGGCCCGGCTGGCGCTGCAGCCGATCAAAGACACCGCACCATCATCGCTCAGGAGTCAAAGCGCTTCTACATTTTTTAACGCCTCTGGCTTAAAAATGGGGGTGGGCAAGTAATAAAGAAACAGGGGGTCTAGTAATCTTGAAAATCTTGAAAGTTTGGAGCTAGTCTTGAATTTCATAATAGTCTTTAAAAGTATGGATTAATCTTGAAAACAAGTCTGGGAATTTACTATATATTTAGTTGTTCGTAGATGGCTAAATCAAATTTATTTCATTTTGTCGTCACTTATAAACACAAATATATTCAGAGCCATTTAAATATTTTTTTGGTTAATCCTGGCGGTAAAAATGTATGCAAGTCGTCATATGATAAGTACCAGCAAACACAACAAACTGGTAAATGCCATCGTGTTGAAGAATCATTGATCTGCATCGAGTTTCTTACTCAATGCCAATCAATAGTAGCTTCTTAGAGATCAGTGACAATCTCAAATCAGATTTTATGTATCGATTCATGACAAAATAACAAAAGATAATTACGTTCGGACTAACTACTTGACAATAACAAAAATTTATTGTTATTTAATCGGGAAAAAACATAGAAAATGTTCGTGTGTGTGTGTCGGGTGGTGCCACACTCAGTACCGGTGGTTCCCCGCGCCGCTGTGTGTCGGGAGGTGCCACACTCAGTACCGGTGGTTCCCCGCGCCGCTGTGTGTCGGGAGGTGCCACACTCAGTACCGGTGGTTCCCGCGCCGCTGTGTGTCGGGAGGTGCCACACTCAGTACCGTTGGTTCCCCGCACCGCTGTGTGTCGGGAGGTGCCACACTCAGTACCGGTGGTTCCCCGCGCCGCTGTGTGTCAGGAGGTGCCACACTCAGTACCGGTGGTTCCCCGCGCCGCTGTGTGTCGGGAGGTGCCACACTCAGTACCGGTGGTTCCCCGCGCCGCTGTGTGTCGGGAGGTGCCACACTCAGTACCGGTGGTTCCCCGCGCCGCTGTGTGTCGGGAGGTGCCACACTCAGTACCGGTGGTTCCCCGCGCAGCTGTGGGTCGGGAGGTGCCACACTCAGTACCGGTGGTTCCCCGCGCCGCTGTTTGTCGGGAGGTGCCACACTCAGTACCGGTGGTTCCCCGCGCCGCTGTGTGTCGGGAGGTGCCACACTCAGTACCGGTGGTTCCCCGCGCCGCTGTGTGTCGGGAGGTGCCACACTCAGTACCGGTGGTTCCCGCGCCGCTGTGTGTCGGGAGGTGCCACACTCAGTACCGGTGGTTCCCCGCGCCGCTGTGTGTCGGGAGGTGCCACACTCAGTACCGGTGGTTCCCCGCGCAGCTGTGGGTCGGGAGGTGCCACACTCAGTACCGGTGGTTCCCCGCGCCGCTGTGTGTCGGGAGGTGCCACACTCAGTACCGGTGGTTCCCCGCGCCTCTGTGTGTCGGGAGGTGCCACACTCAGTACCGGTGGTTCCCCGCGCCGCTGTGTGTCGGGAGGTGCCACACTCAGTACCGGTGGTTCCCCGCGCCGCTGTGTGTCGGGAGGTGCCACACTCAGTACCGGTGGTTCCCGCGCAGCTGTGGGTCGGGAGGTGCCACACTCAGTACCGGTGGTTCCCCGCACCGCTGTGTGTCGGGAGGTGCCACACTCAGTACCGGTGGTTCCCCGCACCGCTGTGTGTCGGGAGGTGCCACACTCAGTACCGGTGGTTCCCCGCGCCGCTGTGTGTCGGGAGGTGCCACACTCAGTACCGGTGGTTCCCCGCGCAGCTGTGAGTCGGGAGGTGCCACACTCAGTACCGGTGGTTCCCCGCGCCGCTGTGTGTCGGGAGGTGCCACACTCAGTACCGGTGGTTCCCCGCACCGCTGTGTGTCGGGAGGTGCCACACTCAGTACCGGTGGTTCCCCGCGCCGCTGTGTGTCGGGAGGTGCCACACTCAGTACCGGTGGTTCCCCGCGCAGCTGTGGGTCGGGAGGTGCCACACTCAGTACCGGTGGTTCCCCGCGCCGCTGTGTGTCGGGAGGTGCCACACTCAGTACCGGTGGTTCCCCGCGCCGCTGTGTGTCGGGAGGTGCCACACTCAGTACCGGTGGTTCCCGCGCAGCTGTGGGTCGGGAGGTGCCACACTCAGTACCGGTGGTTCCCCGCGCCGCTGTGTGTCGGGAGGTGCCACACTCAGTACCGGTGGTTCCCCGCACCGCTGTGTGTCGGGAGGTGCCACACTCAGTACCGGTGGTTCCCCGCGCCGCTGTGTGTCGGGAGGTGCCACACTCAGTACCGGTGGTTCCCCGCGCAGCTGTGGGTCGGGAGGTGCCACACTCAGTACCGGTGGTTCCCCGCGCCGCTGTGTGTCGGGAGGTGCCACACTCAGTACCGGTGGTTCCCCGCACCGCTGTGTGTCGGGAGGTGCCACACTCAGTACCGGTGGTTCCCCGCGCCGCTGTGTGTCGGGAGGTGCCACACTCAGTACCGGTGGTTCCCCGCGCAGCTGTGGGTCGGGAGGTGCCACACTCAGTACCGGTGGTTCCCCGCGCCGCTGTGTGTCGGGAGGTGCCACACTCAGTACCGGTGGTTCCCCGCGCCGCTGTGTGTCGGGAGGTGCCACACTCAGTACCGGTGGTTCCCGCGCCGCTGTGTCGGCCGCTGAGGTCGGGCAGGTGTGGTACCGCGGTACTGCACGACTCTGAGGCAGCCATCATGATTTCAACGCTGTTTTATTTCGAGTAGCCGGTCACGCCTCCCCCCCCCTCCTCGTGCCTGTCTAGATGAAGGGGCTAGGTAGCATTTCCTAATGAAGGTTTGAGCACGACCGCCACTCGCTCTCTCGGTCCGACTACTTGCTTATTATCCGGCCGCATTGAAATCTCTGAAATGGCCTAATGTTTCGTCATTCCCACACTCGGCCGGCTCGTGCTCGCTCACGTTTGCACGAGTATCTACCGCCTCGGACGGTCCGGTCTTTACAATATTTGAGCTACACAACTATCACGAGACATTCGATAAAAGATTTACGGACTCGGACTTTCTTTTATTACTTAATATCGGCTTTATAAGATATTCCACGAGGCGATCGTTCCGTTTTTGACGAATTATATCTGCCACTGTCACTACTACACTGACTAACTGCTGTGTTCTACTGTCTCTTTTATGGATTAAAAGACGCTTTACAACACTGCGTAAAAAAGGTCAATATAAACTCTGTTATAGAATTCGTATATACGATCTATGAAAATATCCAAAATAGTATACACATAAGAATAAATCTAATTGGGCTAGTGGGTGGTTTATGTGAATGGTCGATTTCGACTGTTTCGAACCATGTTTTTTATTAACTGAACCCTATAGAGGAAAGTGCCGAATCCGATGAAAATGTATAAATATTTTATGTGTAATATTTCACAACCACATTCCACGATTAATTTTAAAAGCGTGTGCTACATAATAAAACCCTTGGCTTCAAAATCGAGATTTAAAGAAAAACGTACGAACAATATAAAGGCGAATTTAAAAATTATTACTTATATTTTTATCTAAAATAGTACAAAATATTACGATGTAAACGTCTACTAATACGATTAGGGTCTCCTTAAAGATAATCTTTCTACGCATAACCTAGCACTGTATCTGTTGAAACGTGAGAACTATCCGTCAGTATTTCACCTCACGATAATCGTATTCCCTGAAGGTACATTAAATAGGCCTATATACCACGAGCAATGACGGCTGCGCCCGAGACACCGGCTCGAAAAGTCGCTTTAGCGAATCGACAAGGAGCACAGCCCCCGGGTGGCACACGATGGGTCTGAACCACCCTCCGTGCCCCCAACCCCCCTCACTTCCTCCTAACACAATTTCCGTATATGAGTTTCACATCGAGTCAGCCAGAAAATGAAGCTCTCTCACCCCCACCCCTTTGAGTATTTTTAACCTGACGCCTCATCGTACGCTCGACAAACTCGAGTTCGGGTTCCAATTAATCTTCTCTTTGGATTACAGACGAAAAAACGTATGGTTTTCCGATTCGTAGGTCTCTATCACAGAACAGTAATTCAGATGGTAAAGGCTTTCGTAAAAATTTTCGATCTCTTCTGATTTTTTATTTGTTTACTTCACTGAAATGCTATTAGAATATTTTAGTTGTAGTTTAAATACAACTCAAAATACTTGTAAAACTTGTAAATACTACTTGTAAACTTGTAAATACTCGTAATACTTGTAAAATGTTAGGCAACAAAAACTATTTAACTGGGCTATTAATGTATAGCCCGAACTGGGCTATTTATGTATTTATCGATGATTGGGCTTTGACTTGGGAAACAAAAATTAATTATTCACCAATGTATGCACTTGTTTTGTGTAACACGTGATAATAATTTATGACATTAAAACTCCTTAATATGCGTACCTCTACGTACTGCTCGTCTTCATTTTCATATATATGTAATATGTATATAATAATATATGTAACACTTCCATTAATTTTTGTGAATAAAGAATTTTTTTACTAATAACATCACTTTTTGATTTATTTCAAGTATGGCGCTGGAAACATATTTTCAAGTATGGCGGTTCTAAAAAACATTTCAGGATTTCATGTTGTTATTAGACTTCAAAATTTGTTTTTCCAAAGATATATACAGAATCGTTCATTAAAGAATTACATAGAATACAAAAGGTTTACAAGTAGCAATGGATGCCTAAACCTGTTATTTGATGCGAATAATACTAATATCAAAATAAATAACTAGCCCAAGAGTCATTTAACTCACAATTAAATCTCATTCACCTCAAAACGCGCCTTGTTTCGCGGTCGATGTCTCAGCCATTCAAGGAATTAACCAATTTCCTTTCCTGTATTCAAAACAAAACGCTTTTAGTTCTCGCAAGGATATCAATCATGATGAAAATTTTGCTTAAAAAGTAGTTAAAAACCGCGCAATAACCATGGCTAAGGTAAACGCACTGGTGCCTGACAGTTTAAGAAACCAGATGCACTTAATATGATTTCATAAAAATGAAGCCTCTATTATTAATTGTACGAAATTCTAAACTTAGTTTGGTTTCCAAAATTATTGTAATAAAGGGTTTTTAAATAATATTTTAGATATTTTTTTTTAAATTTAACTCGACCTTTGTCAAAGTTCCTTCCAGTGCCTAAAGGTGAAAAAAGACTTCAACTTTTGACTATAAATAATTAATAAACTTCCCATTCTTATGGCTTAGCTGTAGCTAGTTTTGGGTGACCCAGAATTTAAATTTGACATAGTTTGATCAATTACTAACAGAGTGTGCTTCTGTCAACATCTTATTCTAGCTATTTACTTTAACATTTTGTACTCTCAAATTCAAAAATCAATAATTAATCGACAATTATTTGTTTTCTGTGTCAGAAAATGATATATTACCTCTCTTAATACCAAAATTAATAGGTGACATTAGTACACTCTGTTGGTGATTTACTACAACTAAGAGCTCTTTGAATCCAGGGTCGCTCAAAACCTGGTACACATTTTTTAATGCGATGGAAGGTCTGCTTCAGAGTCAGAGTCAATGCTTCAACTCACCAGTAATAAAATCATTATTTTTAATGCAAAATGATCATGAAGGTGTATTTTTGTGAATTATCGAACCTAATAGTTTATACTACTTACGAATATCGCTAAAATTACAAAAAAATTGGTTATTACATCATTAATAGAAGCCTCAGGATCGTTAAACAACATTATTTAATATTTAATCTTACCTTACGATCCAATATATGTAATTAGGGAGTCCTAGGTTTCAGCACCACAATGCCATCATCAGTCCCATTTGTTTTATATTTATGGCATGCTACAACTTTTCATCTTCTCATTGTGAGATTTCATCATGATTATTAAAATATATTTCTTCAGGTAAACATTTAAAACATAAAAGACACATACAACACAAGTTTTTCACGATCATGAGTTGCTTTTCACTTTCAACAAACATGACCTTTTCTTATTTTTGAGCGGCAGGCTGACATGTACTGAGTTGTTATCCACATACACACAGAGTTATTTTTAATGAGCAGATTCATCTTGGCATTATATTTTAGTTTTATTCTCGGTAATTTCTAATAAAGAGTCAAACATGATATTAGCTGCAAAATTCTTTCGGTCATTCAGTTTGGTTTTTTTCTCTCTATTACAAATTACTAAGAATAAAACGAAATCTCACAACAATAAGATGAAAAGTAGTAGCATACCATAAATATAAACAAATGGGACTGATGATGGCATTGCGGTGCTGAAACCTAGGTCTCCCTAATTACATATATTGGATCGTAAGGTAAGATGAAATATTAAATAATGTAGCTTTCCTTAACGATTCTGAATAGAGCTAAACGACACTGTTTTTTGGGGGTTTTTTAAATGGCAAGAATTAACATATTTTCTCAAAACAATACAATATCGTCAAAATGTTGAAAGGGAACCGCATTATAAGGCAAATAAATCGAGATCCAGGCATCTGAGCAGTGTCGTACCGTCGTCCCTTGCGATGAAACAATGGACGTTGTACGAAGTGCCAGGCTCGCCGGCGGCCGCGAATTCCTCGGCCCCGGGGTGGCGAAACGGCTCGGATAAGCCAACAGATTATGAACCCTTATCGAATGGTCGTGTGCAAATAAAATTGGCGTGACTCGTCGCAGTTGGAGCGACACAGGCGGGCGACAGAGCGCGGGGCCGTCGCTCGCACGGCCGCGCGGGTTATGGCGTCGTTACAGTCGGGGCGAAGGTGGTTTAGGCGCGGGTTTTATGTATTTGTCAATTGCCATCACATTCGCAAAGAGCGACCTTCGTTTCGGAAATCGCTCGTTCGGACTCGGGCGGGAACCCTGCCGGTCTGTAGGGGTCGTGGGGTCTATGTAATTAAACGAGTGCCGAAGATACAGTATTCACTGTGATCCTGAATTGGAATATACAGGGGGCCCAGGACTCTCTGGAACATTTAATTGAAAATTGTACCTTAGGTCGAGACAACTTATTTCACAATATAAACATGGGTCTCCGGTGCCTAGGTTTTTTCGCCTGTCGGTCTGTTTTTGTTTAATACATATTATCTTATAACTCAAGTTTTATTTAAGATAGAAGCTTCAATTTCAAATTTGGTATGAATGTTTACCAAAAATAAGTGGATAAAGTTTTATGGCTATAACTAAATCCATCTCAAGATGGCGGCCGATTAAAATAATTGTGCCAAATTTCACGTTGACATTAACAAATACACGTTGGCATTACGATCCTGTTTAACAAATCAAATAAAAATTACCTCATCCGATCACTATTATTAAGACGACATGTTTTGTTCCTTAAAACCTCTTTGTGTCTTTTAAGTATGCAGCCACATAAATGAATAATACATAATTATATTGTGGTGAGTCAATTGATTAAAAAAATATTGTCACAAGCACAATAATTAAAAACTGCCTTAAAGTTAAAATAGTTCAAAACCTGATAAACTGGAGTTGCTGATTATACACCTCTGACTAAATAATACTCGGCATACAATACTTGTATTGTTTAGTCAGTGGTAGTGGAAGGTGCTAGCCAGCAACTCCAGTTTTAGCAAGTTTTTTTTAACTTTTTAATATTATGACAGTATTTAGATTATTGTGACTATAACAATATGTATAGAATCGATTGACTTGCCTCAATGTAATGATACATTGATTAATGTGGTTGCATACTGAAGACCTGAAGAAGTTCTAAAGAACGAAACGTGTTGTAGTATTGGGTGAGGTAATTTTATTTTATTTGTTAAACGAGTGCGTAGATTGCTATGTTGGAAAATCTGTATCGGTCTTGTGGAAGCACCAAACACATTGAAATGTTAAATTAATCATCCATTTATGGATATTCAAAGCCTCTTTTTTACCACTTAATTAACGGTTGTAACAACCTTACGTGACGAAATGCCAGGTAAACGAACCTCTGTTATGGTTCTCTGGTGGAACATGTGAAGATGTACTGGATTTGAATGAAATACGTCTTATAACTCTTGTGATATATTTACGCTTATACTGTACTCATATTGAAGACGGTAATATTACATTACGTTACTGAGCCGGTAAGTACTGTTTTACCGGATGAACATGATAGTTCCCGCGCGACCAAGAAGCGAGTGCGGGATTTTCATGCGAGTACGGTAAAATTTACAGGGCGTGTGACGTACGATCCTTGTACTACTCAGAAAAAAAACATATTTAACGCATCCCTTGCATAAACCACGACCTTTTTCAATTCTTCAAACCTAAGGTATAGGTCCCATGCCTCATAGCCACCGTACGGTTGATGCTAATTAAAGCTTATTATTCCATAGGAAATTCACTGAAAATCGTTGTAGGAAAGTGTTTGAGATTTTGTTTGATATGCTCATTTATACAAGAATTTAAATTGATTGCCAAATTGAGTACTTGAAACTCGACACATATAAGGAATGTATATGAAGGACACTCGCATACTTGGACGATGATAAACTCCTCAGCTCAAGTAAATTAACTATCAAGTAATTTTATTATTACAGTAAGTATAATTCCCCGTAGATAACAATAGCTCTTCTTTCGCTAATAGATCGGTGTATTAGCGAAAGAATAATTTATTTGAGGACTTTCTACTTGCTATATCGTTACATACATTTCTACATCGTTTTACACCATAAAAACATATAAATTATGAGATTTCTGAGCCATATAGTGAGAGCCATAATTCTGAGATGTAATACTCGAATAACAGAAGAAAGAAGAACAATAGATTAGTTGTGATATTTATTTCAGTTTACGGGTGTTCCAGTATTAATTTACGACCAGATTCTCTGCTTTGGTTTAAATAACTTCTCGACTAGCGTGATGCGTGTTGTTCTATATACATAATGAGTATGAATAAACAAAATCTTACAACACTTATAATATATTTAGCCTTATACACGTATTGCCCAGATTCGCAGGCTATATAATCGGGCCTGATGACGATCGGTATGGCCAATAGAAACTGATCGCCAATTTGCCATCGCGCAATGATAACTTTGCGTTGTGGGTCCCCCGGATGCAAAAAAAAAAACACCATCCAAAAGTTTACTTTCAGATTTTCTTCAAATTTGGTAAGGATATATCCTATACCAAGGTCAAGTTCGTTGGACAAAATATCGGAGCACCCTAACTCAACTTTTGGGGTATAAATACACCAAACTAGAGTTTTCTGTCCAAAAGGGGTAATATAAGCCTGTAATGTAAATGTAATGTCTACTTTATTAAAGAAAATATAAATACCAATGTTTTAAGCTCTCCTCTAAAGTCATAGCACCAAAAATAACCGATTTATGAGCTAAACTGGAATTTACTAAACGCAGTACGTAGCATTACGGGGTTTTTGCATACTAGGAGCCGAAATTATCATGCGATTTACTTTAATTTTGATGAAGATATTCTTTGCTTTGATATGATTGGCCGGAATAGATAGAAAACCCCTGTCCCCAATTTAGAGGGCATGAAGCAAACAATTTGGGCTTTTTGGGTCTAAAATAGGCAATTTAATTCCTGAATTTGAAATTCGCTGTCACGTCATCGTGCTGCGTGAGTGCTCGTTTGAACTTTGAATCGCTTTGAATCGATCTAAGCAACGCATACTCTCCTGTTTCATTTCTAGTTATTGTGAGGTATTTCAGTGGGACGATAGGACTTAGTTCCCTTCGTCGCCTTGTGCCTGCGCCCCTGAGGTGTCCATAGCTGTGCAAGGACACGTCGCATTGTGGCGATCAACGATCCGCCCCAGGTGTGGACCAAATTGACATTTACCCTGCACCATGTTGTTTCAGCCGCTGTATACCCCTCCCCTAACCATCTACCCCCTCTCCCCTCTCCCCTCCATCCGGCTTGTACAAACGATCAACGTTATCGTAATTAAATCCCGGCCGCATTCGGTACCTTTTGTTATTTTTGGGTATCGATATTCCGCTAGCAATCGGAATGCTCCCGATGACGGGGAGTAAAAATCACAACGCACAGTGCTCCGTTTTGAAATGATAACTCGTAAATAAATTTTTACGTTTAACTCGCGCTATCCGAGCGACAGTAAAATGGAGAATTGATAATAATGCTTACCATTTACGCATTATTTTTTACTGAGCATTTCATTAAAAAAAATCCCGAATACGGATTGAATTTGTAAATTAATCGATTTCCACGATTAATGAATCCAAAACTTTCTTGTTTGTCCGTTCGTTTGTATTCGCATAATATTACCCATGGTAAACAGAACTTTGCTGAATTCGGCATATATTTGTTACCCTTCCATATAAGCGTCGTGAGTCTAGATTTTTCTTATTTATTTTCGTTCCCCAAAATTTTTACATAAAATAATTAAATCCGAGATAAATTTCCCGCATTTTATCGCACTCTATTCGTACGCTGATTCGTACATCGATTGAAAATAAATACATGTAAAGCTGTACGGCAAGAGTATCCAAAACAATCGGTTTTTAATCTTCTACTGACTTTTTACCCCGAAAAATATCGGGTGTCGCTGCAGGGCGATAACAATGATTCTCGGAGGCGTATAACCCTTACAAATGCAAAACAGCATTGTGGCCGGCGCGATAGGCGCGACAATGGCACACAGTAGTGGGGATCGTCGTATTTCCATGCGATGGTCGATAGTGTAGATGCGATCGCCGGACCCCAGCGGGGCGCGGCGCGGCTGACACAAACCAGCGATCAACAATATTTGTCTAAGCTTTTGACGAGAGAGTACTTTATCCCGCCAATATTTGTGTCGGCACTTCGCTCTCCGCTCCGGCAGCCGTGTCAACGAGGGGACTGTAGCTCCCGCGCCGGAACATCTCGTCAAACATTTACGTCTTCGTTTGAATTTCGAGTCGATGGATTCGAGTTGATCTTTTGTTTAAAGGATCGCTCCGTGGCAACCGTAGTGTCAGGGGTATCGGGGTTAGACTCCCTCTTATCCTGATTAGGGGTATGAGTACTCGAGAATCGAACTTTTCTCGAGCCGAGTATACACTACTCGACTCGACTCGACTTATTGCAAAATCCTCGAAAGTTCGAGTTGAGTAGTTACTCCTGCCGTTTACCCGAAATCGGTACGTGCGAAAGAATATTACGGTAATTTTTCACAATTTCAGTCCATCTTTAATGAATATAAGTAAAACCTCGTTTGTTATACTTGAAATAGAGAGTTATTTTGAGTTGTTAAAGATACATTAATTTTTATATCAATCTATATTTTCTATAGTTTGACCTTATTCAGTCAATTATAGAGAGGCTGTGTTTTAATTTCATTTCAAAACCCAGGTAAGCCTAAAGACAAGTTACGCTTGTAAAACCTGCCCTAATCCTGACAATCCTGGTCCCTGGGGACCAAGGCATGTCCGGATAGCGGGTTGTCCGGTTAAACCGACCTTTCCTACAATCAATGGGAAATACAAGTTAGATATTTTCGATAATTTGTCTAATAAAATATTTCCAACGGGCCACGTCGATATCGCTCCTCAGTCACTTTCACTCGAAAACCAACCTTTACTTAAGTTGAAGACAGCATAGTATTTAGACACGTCATTAAGCCTACTGGTATAAAATATTTTTCCACAAGAATCGTCGGTGTAGTACCGTCCTTTTCCTGCCGATCGCGTTCGGTTAAACCGATGTTTTGATAATAATAGCCCTGTTAAAAAGATGTTACTTCCGCCGAGAGTCCAGTTAAGCCGATGTCCGGTTGAAGGGTGTCTAGATAAGAAGTCTACTGTATTACTCTTCTGAAATGGAACGGTAAAACTGTGATATATTTTGGATTTAGAATGATGACCGATAAAACTTGTTATTGTGCGGGCACAAACCGATTTGACGCGAATTGCAGACGATAATGTCAGCTGTTACTGTGCAGCTGTTATTAGCCTGTTCGTTAATAGACTTGAGCTTCAGTCGAATGCGGATTTGGAAGGCTTTTTCTGAAAGCGATCGATTCTCTCTGACAAAATTCTTTTTGGAGATAGACAAAAATCTATTACTATTGGAAACCGGATTGAGGAAGAAAAAAACACTCCATGAAAACAATATATTACAAAAGTTCAATTTTTGTCTTATCTTCCTGATTCATATAGACCTAACCGTAGTTTAGCTAGAAATCAGTTTTTTTGGTGTTACATATGACGGCTTAAAGCAACGTGCATGGGATACTTTAAAAAACCCTATTTATTTAGTGATCTTAGGATCTTTATAATTTGTTTCATAATAGAAAAATCTATCTACGGTTCATGGCACTTCGGTGCAAATTTGAGGAATACATTTTTTAGAAAACTTACCGGTTATTAATTGAAACATCATTTGGAAGAGCTCTTGGGGCTCATGGAGCTCTTGGAGCTCATCATATGTGAGCTCCATTTTTCTCACAGCTCTTTTCTCCAGCCTAAATTTATTTATTTCACTTAAGACAGTCAAATGCCATGGCCTTCAACCTTTATAAACATAACTCAATGGAATTTTTTGAAAACAAATGCTCGGTCCGTGTAAGTTAACTGATCCAAACATTGTTTTATTCCTTCAGTTCCTTTTAGTTAAAATCCTTCGGTTCCATTCTTTTAGTTACCACATCCAAATTTTTCATCAGCCGATGCACATTGAAAGCACAGATGGTGCCATAAAGACTGGATAACGTAGCTTCGTACAGAAATATAAATAAAGATCGGTGGAGATCGGAAGAGATTAAGCAAGGTTATCTCAAAGCTTATAATAGGAAAAAACCGGATTGCTCTTTTTTCGATTTGAGCTCCGAAGCCGGATCTAAATTATATAAACTTAGTTATCTTGTAGAAACTGCATCGTCTCCACAACAAAAATAAAAATTTTGTGTATAAGTTTTTGGATTGGAAGTATATTTTACGTTATACCGCTGCAAAAACGACAGTTTCCATTAATGTGTTGCGAACCTAAAGAGCTCTTTTTCACCCTAGGAAGAAAAAGAATCAGCTGATGTCAATAACGTCAGCCGATCGTTTATAATGTACTAAAACTGCAAACGTGCGTACGTCAGCATCGATGGTGATCTATCGATTGCATCGAAAAAGGGTATCGGCTATTATATCAATTGTAATTCATAGTTGCATTGTTGTAATTGTTGTCAGTTTAATCGATTTGTGAAACTCGCTCATTTCACCGATCGATAGTTCAATGATTACGATACATCAATAGTTGTTCATTGTTGTCAGTCTAACCTAACACAAATGATACAGACGATCAGCTGATTGTTTTAATAGCAAGAACAAGATGAAAGCCTCTTTGGAAGATATCTTTAAAGTTAAACAAGTTGTAATATTTCGGTTTTCTTACGTAGTTAGCGTGTTTTATAACGAAAAATATAGTTCAATAAACGGGCCTAAAGCTGTTTTTCGTTACTCGGTCATTTTTCGACCTCGGTTTACAGCCTCGGTCGCAAACTTGACCTCGTACGAAAAGCGTCACTTTAGTCCCTAGTAATGAAATAATCTATTTTAACCGAGGCTTTAATGTGAAAGAGTTTGTCCGCTCATTGTTATAACGATCAGTGCGCTCAGCAATTTAATAAAAGCCTAAGGGGGACTGAGCATAGTATTAGTTTAGATAAATATATCTTTCGCCGTGTCAAAACTTATTTCTTACCGAATATGAACTGAAAATTCTCGACCAGAAAAATGTTTTCCATCAGACTACTAATGGGTGTTACCGAGGATAAATTATTCGAGATTGGTGGTTAAGCAAAATCAGACTTCGGTCGTATTGCAGGCCTAACGACGAGCGTCGCGGCTGCAATAAGGCCCATATTATACACGCGTCCCAAGCGACCGAGCCACCGACGACGTCCCGCCTGCGCGCAGGAAGTGTCCGAGAAGCTATTTAGCGTCTCGGACACAGCCGAGACGCTGCTGGGACACCGCACTGGCACCGTCCCACCACCAAACCGCTCAGTTGTTACTATGAACAGCGAAGAGATGGATATTTTTCCATTTCACAAATTAAATCTTCAATGTTCGTTTTCTTATCACTTAACTTTTGCATTTTAGAAAAGTTTTTGATTTTTTCTTATCTTACGACGCTATCTTTGATGTACAGTTTTTTCTCCTTCTGCTTATTTTTCTTGATCACTTTCAAGTCCTTCGTCGCGGACTTCATGGTTTTCTTCAACGTCTTCTATCGATACATTATCTACTTCTTCGTTTGTGTTAATTATTTTCACACGAACACACTCTACAAAGACATTGCGCCCAACGTAACCGGTAACAGGGTATCTATACGAACTGAGGTGACTTCGTTACCAAAACGACCACTCTCTGCGTTGCGCTGAAGTCGGTGACCGGGAAACCGTGTGCCCAAGTGCCGTGTGTTGCCGTAATATTAAATGTTATTAATACTAGAGACGCCGGCGGCCGAGCTGCTGGGATACAAAACTGCGTCTCGCGTGTGTCTCGTCTGCGTCTCGCCCTCAGACACAGTCGGGACACACTTCGGACGAAGTTTTGTGCCTCAGTCAACTGTGTCCGTGTATAACAGCTCGCGGGACACTCTCATTTGATTCAATGCTAATCGATTGTCCAGGGAAGCTAGTGTTTGTACAAAGTGTTTGTAGCTTTACATCGTTCAGCGAACCACAGGGCCTCCAGCGGCCAGTCTCCAACGCCAGGAGCCCGATACCATCTGCAGCGATCCGTGTTTTAATTAGTTTAATTGAGAGCGGAGGAAGGGGGAGGTGATTGTTTTTGAATGTGGTAACATAAGAGAAGACTGATGGGAGAGGGGCGGCGACTCTGCCGAGTCGACCTTGAAAATTAATGAGAGGGGCAAGGAACTTCTGTCGAGACTGCTGTGCGCCGTGGAGCGCTTGCATGTGCAATCACGGACCCCGCCTGGCAATCTGCGATAACCGCGCGCCAGCGTTTCGGCGTTTAATCTTCTAATCTTTACCCACGACATTGCCGCGGGGTCTCGGGATACTGTTTAATAGCGGATCCGTTATTACCTTCGGATAATGGAAAAAGAGACGGGGTATGGAAAGTCGATTCGGATACTACGATGAAATCATTATTTCCAATGCTGTACTGCTATGATTTCATAGGGTTAGGTGAATTTGAATGAAATATTATTGGACCACAGGAGCGGTACGGACATAGGGATGGATATTATACATCCCTATGTCCCCCCGACGATAATACGAAAATTGAACCCTTAATAGTTATTTGTGTACACAACATTTATGGTATTGACATGAAAAACACGAATACAAGTTGATTATATTATTGATTATATTATTGATTAACCTAACCGCAAATCCTCGATTGTCACGACAATGGCCACTGTACACCTCGGAGGTGCCGTATACTGCAGGGCCGACCGTTGTCCGGGGCAGGGCGTCCGTGAGTAAGACAACAGGCAGAGTAAACTTCAGAATTGCTCAACACGAACTTCAAAATTTGTAAGTCTGTCAGCTGAAATAGGTTTTAAACTAATCAATGGTGCCATCAAACGGGCAGCAAACCAAAAACAATTAAAATCAAATCAACCCCACCTGTTGTCTATGGCATTCTACTCTGCTGATAATTTTTTTGTAAGTTATTACTAGATAGTTAGTAATTACTGAAATACGGTCCAAAATTACTATTTGAAGCGAGCTAATTTTAAATCCCTTGTAATATAAAGAATTATTTTATGCTGGATAGAGATCATAAAAAAATATTCAATACAAGGGCAAAACACTTCACTATACAGGGTGTCCCATAAGTAAAGTGCCAAACTTCGGGAATAGGTTATATGGGTCAAAATAAAGATAAAATGAGGAATAAATTTTTTTCCAAAAACGCTTTGTTTACCAGATATCCGCCATTTTGTATTTTTAACAAAATATTTTTTATCTCCCAAGTTTTTGAATCGATTTTTTTGAAAGTTGGTATGCACCTGTATCTAGTCAAGGTTAGTATATGAAAAAAATAATCAGCATGATTGAATTGAAAATTTCAAAATGGCGGCCGTTTAAAATCTTTAAATTGAAATACCGAAAAATGGTACGTTTTATAAAAAATATAAAGAACAATAATATTTAGGAAATTTTATTTCCATTCCAACGATACCAAAATTATGAAAATCGATTCACAAACAACTGAATTATGGTCGAATTAGCGCATGGCTCAGCACAACAATGAACTACTTTGCTTAAAAAAATGCTGCCTCACTAGTTAAATACGATCATAACTCAGTTGTTTACCAACCGATTTTCATAAATTTGGTGTCATTAGATGGGAAATAACATTTTCAAAAAATTGTTATCCTTTATATTTTTTTTAAAACGTACCGTTTTTTCGTTATTTCAACTTAAAGATTTTAAACGGCCGCCATTTTGAAATTTACGATTCAATCATGCTGATTATTTTTTCATAAACTAACTTTGACTAGATACAGGTGCGTACCGAGTTTCAAAAAAATCGATTCAAAAACTTGGGAGATAAAAAATATTTTGTTAAAAATACAAAATGGCGGATATCCGGTAAACAAAGCGTTTTTGGAAAAAACTTGTATTCTTCATTTTATCTTTATTTTGACCCATATAACCTATTCCAGAAGTTTGGCACTTTACTTATGGGACACCCTGTATACGATTTAGGAGTTTTTGACAAAATCGGCATCATAGGTAGAATCGAATGAGGTGGCATATCCCGCATTAAAACCAATGTTGACTTTAGCCTCGGGCTTAAAGCCTGTGCCGCGCTATTTTACTAGGGCTATGCTATTATTTTTAGCTGCATCGTACCATTTATATTTAGGCTATAGAATAAACTGTGCTTAGATTAAACTGTGCATGGACTGTGCAACTCGTCAAGCGATGTAAGCACACACTGTCCAATTTGTACACACATTTTAAATGGCCAATAAGGTAGTTTAAAGTATTTTGATTTCTTTTTGGAAAATCCATAACGTTATGAAAACAATATTCTCTAACTTCAAAACTTAATCTGAAAATATATGTTGCAACGCCTTCAAAAATCATCATGCAAAATTGATGGTGTATCTATTTTGCGTCCACCGTTGTTACGGGGCTTGCCCTTTTTAATTCTCAGTACGTTTTAGGGTCGTTTGGACCGTTTTAGTTAAACCATTTTAATTAAACTTAGGATTTACAACAATAAACTTTAATGAGCCGATGATTTGGATTCGGAACGTGCTTATCGACTTAGTTAAATTATATCTAATCCGGTTTAATTCGAGAATGTGGCAGTTAAAATGGTAAAATTATTTTAGGCATTAAGGACCGAAAGGGCCACTATACCATCTGAGACTCCCCGTAACGTCGGCGGTGCCACACCATACCGTCTGAGACTCGCCGTAACGTCGGCGGTGCCACACCATACCGTCTGAGACTCGCCGTAACGTCGCGTCGGCGGTGCCACACCATACCGTCTGAGACTCGCCGTAACGTCGGCGGTGCCACACCATACCGTCTGAGACTCGCCGTAACGTCGGCGGTGCCACACCATACCGTCTGAGACTCGCCGTAACGTCGGCGGTGGCACACCATACCGTCTGAGACTCGCCGTAACGTCGGCGGTGCCACACCATACCGTCTGAGACTCGCCGTAACGTCGGCGGTGCCACACCATACCGTCTGAGACTCGCCGTAACGTCGGCGGTGCCACACCATACCGTCTGAAACTCGCCGTAACGTCGGCGGTGCCACACCATACCGTCTGAGACTCGCCGTAACGTCGGCGGTGCCACACCATACCGTCTGAGACTCGCCGTAACGTCGGCGGTGCCACACCATACCGTCTGATACTCGCCGTAACATCGGCGGTGCCACACCATACCGTCTGATACTCGCCGTAACATCGGCGGTGCCACACCATACCGTCTGAGACTCGCCGTAACATCGGCGGTGCCACACCATACCGTCTGAGATTCGCCGTAACATCGGCGGTGCCACACCACACCGTCTGAGACTCGCCGTAACATCGGCGGTGCCACACCACTCCGTCTGAGACTCGCCGTAACATCGACGGTGCCACACCACACTGTCTGAGACTCGCCGTAACATCGACGGTGCCACACCACACTGTCTGAGACTCGCCGTAACATCGGCGGTGCCACACCACTCCGTCTGAGACTCGCCGTAACATCGGCGGTGCCACACCACACTGTCTGAGACTCGCCGTAACATCGACGGTGCCACACCACTCCGTCTGAGACTCGCCGTAACATCGGCGGTGCCACACCACTCTGTCTGAGACTCGCCGTAACATCGACGGTGCCACACCACACTGTCTGAGACTCGCCGTAACATCGACGGTGCCACACCACTCTGTCTGAGACTCGCCGTAACATCGACGGTGCCACACCACACTGTCTGAGACTCGCCGTAACATCGGCGGTGCCACACCACTCTGTCTGAGACTCGCCGTAACATCGACGGTGCCACACCACACTGTCTGAGACTCGCCGTAACATCGGCGGTGCCACACCACTCTGTCTGAGACTCGCCGTAACATCGACGGTGCCACACCACTCTGTCTGAGACTCGCCGTAACATCGACGGTGCCACACCACTCTGTCTGAGACTCGCCGTAACATCGGCGGTGCCACACCACTCTGTCTGAGACTCGCCGTAACATCGGCGGTGCCACACCACACTGTCTGAGACTCGCCGTAACATCGGCGGTGCCACACCACTCTGTCTGAGACTCGCCGTAACATCGACGGTGCCACACCACACTGTCTGAGACTCGCCGTAACATCGACGGTGCCACACCACTCTGTCTGAGACTCGCCGTAACATCGGCGGTGCCACACCACTCTGTCTGAGACTCGCCGTAACATCGACAGTGCCACACCACACTGTCTGAGACTCGCCGTAACATCGACGGTGCCACACCACTCTGTCTGAGACTCGCCGTAACATCGACGGTGCCACACCACTCTGTCTGAGACTCGCCGTAACATCGGCGGTGCCACACCACACCGTCTGAGACTCGCCGTAACATCGGCGGTGCCACACCACACCGTCTGAGACCCGCCGTAACATCGGCGGTGCCACACCACACCGTCTGAGACTTGCCGTAACATCGGCGGTGCCACACCACACCGTCTGAGACTCGCCGTAACATCGGCGGTGCCACACCACACCGTCTGAGACTCGCCGTAACATCGGCGGTGCCACACCATACCGTCTGAGACTATAATGTGGTCGAGTACGGCGTTTAACTCGCCGCGCGCCGCTTCAACAAATAAGCTGAAAAACAACGCCGTTCCCATTTCCACTATGACATACAGTTTTGTAAAAGGATATAATTTACATGTTTTAATTTTTCTACGCTTTTAAATCGACCGGTGGGGTGGGGGAGGGGGCGGCGGCACGGCGGGCCAGCAACAGCGGGGGGTCCCCGCGCAGAAGGGGGCCTCTTCAAACGTGCCCGACTCTGAAATATTACAACAACAACGGGACGAAACATGAAAAATACTCGAGTATACATAATGGCCTGTATTTAGTGTTGGTACGCCTCGGTGTATCGGTTGTATATATTTTATTATGTGTTTTAAATGTAGGGGTTTTGTTTTCATATTAAATCCTGAAGTACAATCAATCACTCTTCAAATGACTGTAAATCACTGCGATTTTTTAGAGCGATCGATTCAATTCAATTGTACGTCTGAAGTGCTTCAGTTCTTGTAAGCCTCGAGACCTTTATAAGCGTTCTCTGATTATATCGAGGGACTGAATATTGACAGTAAAATTAAACGCCGATCGATTATTGCCAACATCATATCTGATGTATAGTTTTATTTTTATCGAGTTTGTAAATTGTGTCGGTTTAACGATCAATCTATTTTAATTTTTCTTACTTTTATGACGACTTACCTCAGTAGCAAATCACAGACTCTCTTCTTGATTCTAACTCTTAAGTTAGAATTAAGAAGAAGAGGATCAGCGATTTGCCACTTTTACCAGAAAGATGTGATAAAAAATAATATTTTCGTCTATTGCTGCGAAAACGATAGTTTTCAATACATGCGTTTCAAGGCTAAAGAAGTTATTTATCGCCCGAGGGGGAATAAGAGTCAGCAATTGTCGAGGTTCCACCAGGTGTTTTTATTTGTTTTTTTTTGTGTGTGGTGTCGTATTATCCGACGACCTTTGATAGTATATACGGGTCATCTATATACAGGGTGTCTGTAAAGTCAGTCAGCCAACTTGATGTTATGGTTTATTTGGTCGTTCTAAGCAAAAAAATTCATACGAAGGTATATCCTAAAATGTATATTAACCCAGATATCTGACATATTGTACGTTTTTAAAAATATCTTTTACCTCCGAACATTCTAAACCTATTTTATTAAAACTCAGTATGTACCTATAACTTATCAAGTTTAATTTATGAAAAAATAATCATCTTGATCGAATGGTAAATTTCAAAATGGATGATGGGAAATGCGGTAAATTGTATAGTTGTTTTGTGTAAGTAACGTTTTGATTAAGTCTTCGGTTAGCTTCATTACGTTTAGTGCCGTTTTATAATATTTAGCTATGTTTTATTGTTCAAAAGACAATCGAATAACAAAACTGGCCTTGATTTCGACTGTAATTTTTTATCGGTGTTTCTTTTTCTTTACCAACGGTTATCAGAACAGAAATATCGAATGAGTCAACCGAACACGATAGGTTGATAGTCGATGTCGGTATTGGATTACTGAAACGCATGCGGAGTTACACAACAGCGAATGTACCTCTCTCATGTTAAATTATATTAAGAATTTCAGTTAACCCTGAACACTTGTAAACAGTAAGTATAACCGGTAAGTAACCTGTGAATGCAGAAGTTAATGTATGGAACTCAAACAAAACATGAGCTCGGTCGAAGCTAGGGGTGTGCGAGTAGGCCTAGTGATTTTTGAAGTCGAGTTAAAAAAAAAACTCGTGAGTTTCTAGTTTTTTTTCGAGTTGAGTATTAAAATAACTTATTCCTCAATATTTTATTGAACTTTCAGCCTTAGGAGGTAAACCAACGCTACATACGCACTTGTTCGCTTTAAAGAAGAGTTTTTGTGACATCTTTTTAAAGGTTTAAAAATTAAAGTTAAATCAGTCTCATTGAGCATAAGTAAGAAAACATCTCAAATTATAGAAAGGTAAAAAAACAAAACTAAATTTATTGATATTAATAACTTTAAAACCACATTAATCCCAGTAAAATAACTAAATCTTTATAGGGGCTGTTCAAGACTGGTGTTTACTGTGTGAAAAACGGCCGTATAATGTGATCCCGCTCACCAATTCCGGGTAAACGGTGGGAGTACTCGACTCGAATTTACGATTATTTTTCAAAACTTCGAGTCGAGTCGAGTGGTATAAACTCGGCTCGAAAAAAGCTCGATACTCGAATACTCGCATACCCATAGTCGAAGCAAAGCCAGGAGCGAGATAAGTGTGCAAGGCGACGCGTGGCTTGTCTGTCGGAAGGCTAAGAGGGCTGTAACCGCGCTATCGCGTGGACATCGGACCGCTCGGGGCGCCGCCACCTTCACCGGCGTCCATAAAAATAAAAAGATAAATTATCGAGATATCTCAGCTTCCGGAATACCGTCGCCACGCCAGTTTGATACCTGCTTAGTGAGATGTCATCGCTTCGAGTTTCCTCATTGTCTTTGATACCTGCTTAGTGAGATGTCATCGCTTCGAGTTTCCTCATTGTCTTTGATACCTGCTCAGTGAGATGTCATCGCTTCGAGTTTCCTCATTGTCTTTGATACCTCCTTAGTGAGATGTCATCGCTTCGAGTTTCCTCATTGTCTTTGATACCTGCTTAGTGAGATGTCATCGCTTCGAGTTTCCTCATTGTCTTTGATACCCCGCTTAGTGAGATGTCATCGCTTCGAGTTTCCTCATTGTCTTTGATACCCGCTTAGTGAGATGTCATCGCTTCGAGTTTCCTCATTGTCTTTGATACCTGCTTAGTGAGATGTGATCGCTTCGAGTTTCCACATTGTCTTTGATACTTGCTTCGTGAGATGTCACTTTTCTTCACTGTCTTTTTTCCTACTTCTATTTTTTCTTTAAAATAACAACACAAAGTAGACGTAATAACTGATTCATTAATTAATTCGGGATAAAAACTACACTGATATCAGCACAAAGCTTACTTCTAAAAAAAGCTTTAGAAGTAGTTAAGGCTTTTAGCGAAAGTTATTGGAATTATATTAACTGTCCACCTCTTGATTGCACTCCTTTAAAAAAAAACCCCTAACTGGCTTCCCTGAAAGTTACCGTTTCGTCACTGCTTGTGAGCGATATTCCCATTTGTATATTTCGGAGGCTACGATATGTAACCTTCTGTGTGGATGTCCCACGGTGGGGCACGGCGGATACGGACCGCTCCCCCTTGGGCGCTTGTGACAGGGACATACGGATTGCCGAAATGGAATTTTTCTAGTCGTGACTGTACCAATATTAGTACAAATAATTATTATGGTTTTTTTCGATATGGGGTGCACTATCGCGAGAAACAACAAAGAACAATAAACAACAAAGAGTAGAGATTTAAGTATATATCCTTATCTACTTTTCACAAACGCCTCTAATGGTTTTTAAAACATTGTTAGAAGAAAGAATCTGGATAACTATATTTTTGATGTAGTTCTCACATCGGGAAATCCCTAAAGGGCCTAACTTACCCCAGTTCGACACAGCCGATGAAAACTGGTTACCGGCCGGCGGAGGGGTGAATTCCTTTTTACCCCGATTTAGATGTGTCGATCTAGCTGGTTTATGAACTCGTCCGAGAGGCCATCATTTTACATGGCTGAAATAATTTTTTTAGGATCCGCCCTATTACACGATAGTTATCGTCCTAACCTAACACGCACTCGAAAAATGAAAATTCCTTTCACATATAAGCTCATGTTAAATTTTGAAACAAATCGTAAATTTTGTGGGTAAAAATAAGTCTTCCCAAAAATGTTTCATATCCCGAAAGTACACATAAAAAGTAATTAATTAATAGAAACATTAATATGAGTGCTGAGTACAATCTCGTCTAGAAATATTGACAAGCATTCCAACTCGGCAAAGGGGAGCAATCCGTATGCCGCTGTTTCTACCTGCTAAGGGGGAGCAGTCCGTATTCAGCTGTTGTGCAGCCCCCCGCTGGCACCCACAAGGGCCGAGCCTCCCCGCGTCAAACTGTCCCGCACACCCTCGCCACTTGCCCGATGTTCATTCGTAATTCATAAGAGGCTGGAGGTAGTGTAGTCGCCCCCGCCCCCCCCCCCGCGACCCCCCCCCCCCCGAGTTCGAGTGATAATGACACTAAGACAATAGTTCCACTGTAAAAATATACAACAAACGTAGTCATCGACGACGTTAAAATGAGATCGGTTCCGCGAAGAGTTTTATTGTAAGTAGAAAAGAGTTTTTTTTTTAATTACGGTAGTTAATAGTGACATAAGCCGATTGATTTTGATTTATAAATCGCGTCGAACGATGTGAAAGGTCGTCGGATTACCAACTCTTCGGTTCCGTAAATAAATTTACAAAATATAACGATCCGAATTAAAACGAAACACTTTATATCCTCTAAGTAATACTACAGTGCGTCGGTACAACCGAGTGCAAAATACCTTTGGCTTTCGAGATGCGTCAGTTTTACCCAAAACTTATAATCTTTTCAGTCTTGAGGCTATGAAACGTAAAGTATAATAAATTATTTTAAAATTGAAGAATGGTTACGAATTGAACAGTTATAAATAAAGAAATTATATGAAATAAGAAATTTACATCCCACACGCAAGTACAGTGCTTATTAGTTAAATAAAAGTTACATACATGTGAAATATATTTACTGCACAGAATTCGCAGATCATATCATTCATAATAGGTAAATACACAATTCAAAACCATATCTAAATAAAACAATTAATAAATATGTGGAATTTAAAATTATACGGTCGACTTTATAACAATTATCACAAAAGAAATTGCGGGATACTGTAGTTTAAAATTATAAAACGCGGATACGCCGATCAAAACACTAAACGAATGAACGGAATAAATACATGTGGTGAAAACATCATAAAAGAATTAGAATAAAGTAACACGAATAATTTTCATTGTGTACTATGCAAATTAATAACTCATCAACTTAAGAATTCCCATGAGAAATTATTCTTCTAACAAAATGTTTACTCCATAGGACTACACATCACGAGAATTCCTCGAGAATGTCGGCTACCGTAGTTTCTCAATGGAACTTTGATAGTCCAAATAAATTAACAAGCGCTCTTAACTTGAAACGTTGTTTATACCAATGAGAAAGTCGATTGTTAAATTTAATTAAAGCGACATCACTACCGCCAGTTCTCCACTAATGCTTATCGAATAAAAAAGCATAATGTTATATTAAAAATCGTTATTTTAACAAGTTTATATCACCCTCTTCAGTGTTCAGGAAATTATATTTTACTCCCCGCTCGCTTTTTAAATCTTTGTCGTATACTTCTAAAGACTTAAAACATATAAAGTTTCCAATCGTTTCAACGTGTAAAACAAGAAATTAAGTCGCATAAAACTCTTGATGTTAAAAATGCGCAAGGTAAACGTTTGTAAACAGTGCCTGAAAGTTTGAGAAACCATGATCACTTAATAACCTAAGGTTTCTTAAAAATAGGAATTTAACCTATATGACTGATTGTAAGTGATTCTATCTTTAGTTTGGTTTCCAAAATTATCGCAATAAAGGGTCTTAAAATATTTTTTTTCAATTTTTTCAAACTAACCGAACCTTTGTCCGTGTTCCAGTGCCTGAGACTAATATAATTTTAAGCCCATCTTAATTAAAATAACAATTTTATCATGTATCAATGCGTATTTTTATGAAACATTGAACTTAATTATGTATACTCTTGTAAATATCGCTAAAATTACAAAAACAAACCTACTCCTTAACGATTCTGATAAGGATAACTCCAAAAGCGATGTTATCGGGTAGAGAAGACTTCAAAGAACTACCATATTTTTAATACGAGTTAAATAATTATATTGAGTCTAAAAAATACTAAGAATCAACACATTTTCTAAAATTTCAATATTGTGTACAAAAAGATAAGGGAATCGCATTAAATTATTAGGCAAATAAACCAAGACTGCCAGGTGTTGGAGCAGTGTCGACTATTGGTGAGTTTACTTTACATCGGACGTGTAGAAGGGTCACAACGTAATTGAAGAAATGAAATAAAGATTTGTGGAGGAAAAAAGAGAGTCGTAATCAGCGACCACATAGAACAAATAGGCGGAGCACACGAGGCGCGACGCGACGTGTAGCCATATAAATTTGCTAGTCTCTAGGCATGGAAAAACAAACGAAGTAAAATAATTACAAATATTTTATTAAATCAAGGTTTGAATCTCAGAATTACTATAATACCAAATAAATATAAATGGCTTACAGCATTCTACACATAGTAAACACTGATAACTACGTGTATTGTCCTAGAAGATTGACCTTACATTTTTTGAGAGAAGCTACCACCACGGAATGCACTTGTAACGTTCCTATTATGTGTAAACTGCCTCTAAAACGTTTATAATTGGTACCATAGTAATTGTGAGATTCACCCTTTAATTTGATACTACATTTGTATTTTTGTAGTCGACTATATTTTTGTAAACAGCAGTTTAGGATTGACTTTGTTTTCATGCAGGCGCCGTACGGATAACTCTCTCACAAACACTATATCAAACCGACTACGTCAACTATAAAAAAAATTATTTTAAAAATTTAACTATTGAGAAACAATTTCCACCATTTTTTATTTTACCTATCCAAAAAAAGTAGCAGCCGATCACTTTTTCACCTCAACTTTTACAGTTGAATAAAAACTTTTGACTTTTTGTCATTTTCTAAAATAAATAAAATTGAAATAATTGATATTATTACCGTTTAAAACTAAAGGACTCCTCACATGCAGAATTTTAACCTTTTGCCTCATACTAAATGGTATAAAATACGAGTTATTTGAAACATGAGCACCGACAGATAACGCGGTTCTTAAAGCCGTTTTGTTTCTATACCTAGACAATATGGCGACCCAGGCTTCATTAGCTGTAATGCCAAAAAGATAGGCATGCTCCGTCTACTCGCGCTGCGTGGTCGCTGGTCGTAACGCACGGGCGGCCGCGTCGCGCGCTCGGTTCGGCAGTATTTGCACGGGTAGTCGTTAGCGGGGAATGTGTGTTTACTCGAACGAGCCACTTCGGAGAGCTGCTGGCTAAGTAGGGCCCAATTAACTCGCAGTCTCGCGCCAGCGACTTAGCATAAACTCGATCATTAGAGGCAGGCGCATCGAGCCTCGCTGCCTTGCAGGAGCCATGCGCATGAGTCGGATAGGGAATCCGATCCCGGGATTACGAAACTGAAAACGTTAATTCCGGGATCAATCCCGGGATTGAACCGACATAGTGTTTGCCAATATAAAAAAAACTTAAGTATAATTTCACATATTCATTTGGTATCATGATTTTAGAGTGGAATAAATGGATAAATTTCACGTTTTAAGTTTTTAAGGTTATTTTTTCAAAATAACAAAATTACTAAGGTTAAGAATTGACGATACATGGCCGGCCTTATCATGACACACTGAATAATAGACTTCAGGTCAAAACAGAACACATTATCAGATACGCAGGAAAAATGTATGGTACAAGAGAATCATTCAAAAATATTTTAATAAAAGTAGAAGAAAGGCGTGCACAAAATATGAATAATTTATTTACTTGGTCAAAAGTAATATAAGAACTAGAAGTGAAACATTATACAACGCTTTAAATGATGTAGGTATTAAGTAAAATAAAACAAGAAACTACTGTACAACAAACATAAATTTAGTAATCATAAGAGCATCGAAATGAAACATAGGCCTAAAGGCAAATTCAATTAGAAACAAATAAAAATCTGTTAGTAGCCTATATTTTTTCAGACCATAAAAATATTAACTGAAAACCACTTATATAGGTTGTGTAAGCCTGAAATAACACATCAAACCATGATTTCTTGGTAGAAATTAGCATTTAACTAGGTTCTCTCAGTTCAATCTTAACTATGTTCTCTAAGTTGTTATAACTGACGCGAACCTAATCAACATTGATTTTACACTCAAATTTGATAATCCCAAAATTGAATATGCCCAAAAATAATGCGGGATCCCGGGATTGGATTCCCTTAGTCAAAGTATTGCCATAAGTATGTGTACAGCTTGTAGCTTGTATAAGCTCGTAGTTTAAAAGTCTTAGTTTAGCATTGTCTAACACTCTGGACCGGACTGACGCTAGTAAACATATGTAGAAAAGTGTTCACAGCTATGCCCACAGTGAAAAATACAACGATTTCTACCCTTTCACATCAAACTGATTCTGATCAAATCACTTGTCTTCCCTCACTTCAATTACTGCAGCACCGTAATTAACGACATGACTGTGCTTTGGCAGCTAAATTGCAGCGTGCTCAAAATTATTGCATTCGGTTTTATATATCTTCGACGGGATGACTATCTCACACCGTTTTACATTCACGCATCTCTTTTAAAGCTTTCTGGTTTAAGACAAATTCGCATAGTTGAGATGACTCACTCTGTAATTAATCTTTGGGGTTCCAAATCATTTTGCGGAAAAATTTGAATTCTTAAATGAAAGAGGCGTAAGAAACACCCGCTTTGGCTCGTCAACACTACGTATTCCACGTGACAAAACAACAGTTTTTAATAATTCTTTTAATAATTCTTTTAGTGTATCAGCCTGCCGTCTGTGGGACTTTTTGCCGAACGAAATCAAATCTATCGAAAATCGTTCCTGGCTGATGGTGACGTAGATAGAGTCCGTGGCGTGGCGGGATGGCGTGCGTTATGCCTGGCTGCAGCAAAATTTGGATGTGCGAGTGTGTGGTTTTTGTAGACGAGGTCCAGGCTTAGAAGTTTCCATTGACATGCACTGCAGCTTAATTAACTTATTGTGCACCCTCGAGGTTACAGCATTATCACTTAGCAAATTGCCATTGGTGATTGGCGGGATTCGAACCCGGGATGTGCGAGTGTGTGTGTGGTCTCCAGGATTTAGTTTTCTTTATTATTATTAATTTTTATTATGATTCAAACCAGTTTTTTATAAGTGGTCGTTATTGTAAATTATTTACACTCATTGTAATTATTCTTTAAGTGGTTAACTGTAAGAAAGGACCGCATGTGGTCCTGATGTTCGCCACAATAAAGAAGCCTTTTCATTTTCATTTTAATACATTTGTTGGGTAGATTCGGGACACTTCTTCCCGAGGACTTTAAACCCCCATTTCAGTCTTCTCCCCCACTATCTCCGACAATTACAAAAGATACAATAGTAATTTTAAAGCTTTGGACTGATATTTTTACAAACTTTCAAAACAAACTTTTAAATTCACGATGATCTAATTAAATACAATGAAAATCTATGCAATTATTTTAAACTTCGTTAAATCAATTTTCGAGAACACATATAAACGTATCTTAAGTCAGTTTAAAAAGAAAATACGTCTTTATTAGTCAAACTATTTTTATACGGCTCTCTTCTACTGGCAAACTCTAAAACTACAACTTTTCACCCTAATAAATTTGCTTATTGCAAATTAAAAAATGATTCCCATTCTGTACTTCAACGGTTTTCGCGGGGGTTTACAGAATTATCAGAAAATAATTATTTCACATCTCTCAAATGATTATTTTATCGATTTAATTATCTTACAGAACATTAAAAGATGCTAACGACCGACATAAATTCGGGACAATGTCAGATCCCAAGAGCCTTTTTCGGGACACCAGGACATTTTGGCCAATTATGGTGACAATCCCGAAAATTCGCCAATTGTAGAGACTGTCCCGGGACAGTTGTCGGTTTCGACAGAAACGTTGTTCGAATCCCGGATAGTTCGACAAAAGGACGATTCGACAACCTTAGAAAATGTATCTCGACAACTAAATCTATATAGGGTACAACTCTAGGGCCGCTGCCTGGGTAGCCGGGTAGCGTCAGTAATTCAACAAACATCTCAAAGACGGGTCTAGGTCATCGCCTAGGTACAGTTAAGTTACACTACGATATGTTTGTCGCTAAAACAGAAAAAAAACACTTTATGTTATGTTCATTTTGGAGGTGGATTAAATCCAAGAAATTCTTATCCGAATTTTCGAAGACATTTTAGAGTGAGCATTAAATATTTTGACCGCGTTCATAGGTTTGTACGATGTCGGGGAAGGAGTGCTGTGACAGTGCTGTCAGTAACCATGCTTATCTATACGCCAGGTGATATCGCAAATGAATAAGACATTGTTTCCAACACGTTTGACTAGCATTCGACTTGAATTGTGAGTGTAAACAGAACATTGTTGCTTTTTATTTGTACAAAAATTTATATTTGTTTTCGTACATTGACGAAAATACATATTTTACTTCAGAAATTTTGGCTGTAACGCTGGATTTTAGCTGGTATTTAGCAGAACCATAATGTCTATTCAGGTTGTGCGTTTGGTACCAAAATAGTTTGTTGGCTGAAAACTTTTCAAATAAAAATCTCTAGTATTGTTTATAGCTTTGAGTTATAACTGTGCAAATGTTTTGTTTAGCTTTTTGATTTAATTTGAATGTTTTGAAGGCAATAAAGTATATTTGATTTGATTTGAAAGGAATTGAAATATTTTAACTACAATAGAGTGGCGTTCCTAAAATCATACTGATAGATATACTTCTTGTTTTCACAAAGCCGCGTTTACACTTGCAACAAAACATGTAGAATTACAGTGTTCAAAAAACTAATGTTAAAAACGTTTTTTGACCATTGTTTATATAATGTTTTCATTGATAAATTTTGTAACATCTGATTATATACTTATTTCAATGACAAAAATTTTAACCAACCAACAATGTTTTGAAACATTCATAACAGACACATGATAAGTAAAAAAATGCATCTGACGAGGATGAAGCTCGTCTTGCTTCTACAATCATTTTAACATTGTTAACACGATACTTTCCCTTCCTTCAATAATAAACTCTAACTTATAAACATATTTACTCCCCATATTTTTAGCAAACAATATTTATTTAAACGTAAACCTTTGATGTTTCTGAAACGTTCCATAACGTTTTTAAACACCTTTTGATCTTACCGCTTTATACGGGAAACAATAACCATGCTAAAAACACTGAATTTCGGTTGCATAATATTGTTTATGAAAGTTGTTGGAAGTGAACAATTGTTTATTTGAGAAACATTGTTTATAAAAATTGTTGTCCGTCATGTTGTTTGCTAGGGTAAACGCAGCCTAAAAAGGTTTTTGTACCTCGACTACCGAACATTATTATTTCTCTGCAAAAGTTGTACTTTACTTAACGAATTATTATGACAACATTTTTAATACTTCAATTCTAATTAGTTATACATCCATCCGATCGCGATACATTTCTCGAATGAGTAACTGAGCAACGGTAATGTATCATGAGCAAAGGTAATGTATCATGTATCATGAGTAACAGTAATGTATCATGAGCAAAGGTAATGTATCATGTATCATGAGCAACGGTAATGTGTCATGTATCATGAGCAACGGTAATGTGTCATGTATCATGAGCAACGGTAATGTATCGTGTATCATGAGCAACGTTAATGTATCATGTATCATGAGCAACGGTAATGCATCGTGTATCATGAGCAACGGTAATGTATCGTGTATCACGAACAACGGTAATGTATCATGTATCACGAGCAACGGTAGTGTATCCGACATTAGGTCCTACACGCGACGATTATGAGTTACAGTTTTATTTTATGAATGGTAAAGGTTCCTGAAATTAAAGTTTTGGTAGCACTTTCTTACAGTGGGGGGGCGTTTTCGAATCGTATTTCGCCTGAATGCAGCTACCATAGCTAAGTATGCTATTATTTCTGATGGGAGAGTGATTAGTACGGGAGTGCTCGGCGCTCGCCCTTTGTGAGACTGTGGAGTCATTATGGCGGCCGAGTAAAACAAAACCTACGCCCAGAGGGGGGGGGAATCGAGTCGAAAACTACCGTTCCCATACCATAAAATGTTGTTGTCTATAATCGTATACGGACTTTAATATTTCAGTGCAGATGTTAAATGGTGGTTTGTGATATTTTTTTATTTTAGCGAATTTCCCTTTTGGGAAGAAGTTGTGCATGATTACAGCTTCTTTCCTAAAGCTAATGCATCATGATGCACATATATTATATTTTTGAACCAGCCATTTGTTATATCAGACTTTAAAATAAATCTTCGGAGCAGTTTTTGAGAGGATTGTGCAATCTCACAAGCAAGGAAGCAAACGTTTTATAGTTAGAAAACTATTGTTATTTTTGCCTATACACAACAACAAAAATGAAACTATAATTAGCAAAAGTAATAAGTTAAAAATACCCTGAGAAAATGAGATCACTGACGCGCGCATGATTGAGTATTACTTAGTCATTGACCAAATGTCTTTTACACTGTTAAAAAAATTAGGCTGTCAAAAAAGGGGTTTGTTCATTATCCCCTTCGTCTAACTCACATCTAACCAGCTGAATCATTCTAAATTCTGTTTGAAATGTAAGTTTTTTGTCTACATTAGGTTTTGTTTATTATTATTGTCATTGACTAAACTTGCAAGCTACAGACAAGAATGTCACGAGCATTACATGTAAGGCGATGGAACAGCCAGGAAAGCAGGAAAGTAGGGGAGTAGTAGATAACACATGTTTTGTATTGACCACCTATTTTTTTACAAAGAATAACGTCAGCAAATGTCGAGCTCACATGCGTTTTAGTTTCATGTTAACATATAACTTATTTGTCCCGTTTAAAAAATTAAACACATAAATTAAAATACTGCTGAAATTAAGTTTCAAAACTTTAAATAGTAAGTTGGAAAACGGTAAGGCCAATGGTAATATCGAAAACGTAAACATTTCAGTTTTGCCTTTTCCATTCGTAAAACTATTGTTTAATCAGAGGTTTTTTCTTCATTTATTCATTGAAATATGGAAAACGAAAAGGTTATTTTTAATTTTCGTGCACCCTTGAACTTTAAGGTTGTGCGGGCGCCGTTAGGGACAAACTATTCCGCCAGGCAGCATGGCAGTCTAACGATTTTTTACCTTATTTTTCTCATCTTTTCATCGTTGCATGTGTTTGGAATGTTCCGATTTCATTCTGTTGTTGAATGCGGAATGCCAAGTCAAATTATGCAAGCGCTAAGTTCAGATTGTTCGCTTATCATTCCAGGAAAAATTTTAATATTAAAATTTTTTGGGATATTTTATGGTAGTTAATGGTCTTCAAAACATCATAATTTTTAAAGCTTTGACACTAATAATTCGGAAAAAAATTTTCTCCGCAATAACATTTTATTTACTCATTTAATTTCATTTTTCCTTGATGTTAGGTTGAAAACATTCATTTATCATAAATAATTCCCAAATATTGGCACTATGGATTAATTTGTGTCTCCGCGAATGATGCGAGAAAAAAAATCATTTGTCCTATTTTTGCACTTTTCACGTCTGTAGCTCGCAAAGTTTGTAAAACGAACTTAATTTTCAATCCCTCGGAACCATTTTATTATAATAAAAATAGAAATCGAAAAAAGTTTCATACAATTACTGACTGCACCACCTAAAAAAGAAGCCGAGTTTTTTTCGGAATATAGTATATAACACGATCCAAGACTCGCTTTCAAGGATTTGATTCTCTGCTCGGCGAAACTTTAGAATCCGTCTCCACCGTTAAAATCTAAGTTAAAAATTGATATTCTCCAATATTTACAATCGCGAAAATGTTATCAAAACAACATTTCGATATTATCAATGAAACGATAATTTAAAGAACAGATGTTTATCTGCATGATAGTTCAGTAAATAAACAATAATTCTACCATTTATAATCGAAATAAAACATTAAAGATCACAAAAACATGGTTACAATTACTGTGTAAGTACATATTAGCTGCACCTTCTAAACAACGAGAAAATGCACTTTGCAATACACTTCGATACTACGGACGCATAAAATTGCCTAAGTACGAATTGAACACGTCCTTCCGTCTATTATATCGTAAAAAAAACTGGGATTGTTGAATCAGATAACGCATGTTGCTGATGAAATGCTAGGTTCGTGATTTACCTGCAATTGAGTAAACGTATGGCTTAAGTTAACTTTGTTACTTGACGACATATTAGAATTTTCGAACCATTTGCCTACACCCACGTCGGTTACACTGCCAATTATATCCACCACTTCTATCACGTTTCATCCCTGGAATCACCGTAATACCACATGAAACAGAATAAGTTAAGAAAGCGATTTTTTGCTATCCATGACTGAGTGTCTGACTTTAGGTTTGTCAGTTTCTTTAATTGTAATAGGATAGTAAAAGAATTAACTGAAACCGACAAAGACCACTGTTTATTCACTGTGTGTTGAATAAACAGTTAAAACAATAACCTAAACTGTTTATCACAAAATAGTTTCACATTGATAACAATAAAACATATTTTTTAAGGAAATCGATTATTTAAAGGGTGTTTTTTTCAAACGCAACCTAAAACTTTATTTTATCAGTGAAGGATTAATTCCCCCAAGATCCCCAGCGGATTTGACCCCACTATATTATTTTCTTTGGGGATGCATAAAAAGTAAACCGTACGAAAACAATTCACAGGATATTCAGTATCTGAAAACAAACATAACAAATTTAAGGCAAGAAATTCAAAGAGGTACCTTGCAACACGTTTTCGGAAATTTGATGGAGAGAGCACAACTTTATATGAATGCCAATGGCGGATTGTTTGACCACATAACGTAAACTAAATGTGATCAACCTTAAACAATAGGTTGTATGAAATGTAAATATCAATAAAAACAATACTCATTTCATATTTATATGTGTATTATTCAATCTTTAAAATGGGTTGCGTTAAAAAAGCCCTGTATGTAAATTGAAAAATATCGATTCTTAGCTTCGATTTTGACGGTGGAGACGGATTGTAAAGTTTCGCCAACCACAGGCTCAGTGGGTCTGTGGGTCTGCATCCTCAGCAGCTGCCCCAACACGACATTCAGCAGTCACCGCCCGGCGGCTGCGGCTGCTTCCCGGGACAAACACGGACAAGCCGGGTCGGCTCGGGTGGTGGGATAAGCGCGACTGTTTTTGTTTGCATTATCCATACACAGGAGCTGGCGATCCGAAAAAAATCCCGTTACAAAAGGTGAGGGTAAGCCGTTAGGCCGCACACGAAGAGATGTAGCGCATGGTCCAGCGCGCAGGCCTACCTGTCGGATCCACGGGCCCGAGGTGCCGAGGTCGGGGCTGACGGGTGAGCGACGGCGCGCCCTTGGCTTTTGGACGTTTTCTTGTGCTTCCCAAACCTCTCATTTCTCCATTTAGCCTTAAAAAAATAAAGGAGCATTTACAAGTATAACTTTATAGTTGAGGCGCCTAGAATCAAAACCCGCCGAGTCCAATTTTTTCCAAATTTAGTTAGGTAGTGATTCTTGTTGATTTTTCAATGCTGAATTGAAATTTAACACTATTTTGTGTCAAAACCCGCTATATCCCATTGAAAAATAGTGGCAAAAATGTTCCTCGGTTTCAAAACCCGCTAAATCCCTGACAGCCAATAGGAGCACGTGGTTTTGTCTCGTAACTACCTAGGATTCTCTACGAGTTGTTGAACGCTTTAAGCAGTCAAAAATGTGTTGCCAGAACATCGATGTGATTGCACTGCTGAATTTTGTGAAAAAAATCTTATATTTTATTAGTTAGAGTATCTCTTATATCTTTGTGATGGAAGATGCAGTGGGTACTAAGTGCCGCTAAATCCTAGTATTATTATCAAAACCCACTAAATCCAAATCGTGCATTGACATTTTTCCTCATAAGATAAAAACTCTTTGTCTGATGTATTTCTTTTTTACCACTCTATTTTAAGAAATAGGTGATTTTCTGGTGCATAAATTATTGTATTCTTAATTTTTGGTGGTATGTTTTATTTGTGATGGTGTTTTCTATGTATGCATTATTTTGGCTTCTCATCACTATTATTGTAATAAAGAAACAAAAAATTGTTTTTTATACTGGTATATTTCGACCTCTGGTATTCTTTTAACATCCTTTTATGTGAGCTTTAAGATATTCATGAAACATTCGTCATCCCCGAATATAGGCTCTGCAGCTAGGCATTTTCCAGTGAATGATGTCCAAAAAAGCTTTATTGGTACTTTTTAGCATCTAATCTTTAAAAATAACCTTAGGCATTTTCTCAACATAGTTAGAAAAAATAAACGTACGGATATTTTTATTTTTCTTTGCACAGCCTTAACGCTTTATATTAAACAGCAATATTATTTCCTACCGAATAAATTTACATCTCGAACACTTCAAGTTACATGGAAGGAGCATACTTTAGCTCAGTTAGTTTCGTCCGCATATTAATTTACACGGATCCCGGAAGTACGAGCACAGGAACCTTTGTAGATGGAGAGGTGGGTGGGCCAGAGCGATCAGTTATTGCTTGTGATCAGTCTCCCGTGACGCCTATGATGACTCCTTTTCTCACATGGTCATGGGTGTCCGACGCAACCGTCCACTATCATCACCTCACCCACCTCAATACAAACAGGAGCTTTTAAAGCCCGCTACGTTACCGAGCGTTGTTACAGCTCGGTAAATTTGTAACTATCAGTTTTAACTGATCGTTGAAAACTAACACGCCGATCTCACTTGTGTATGCCTACTTTGGACTGAGCTCACGCTAAAAAACTGAACTGAACAAACTGAACAAAATTCATCATTTTTAACTGACACGCCGAACTGACCTCACGCCGAGATGAGCGTGTGTACGGTCGCGTCAGTTCAGTTGTTCAGTCCCGCGGCATTGTTGTCAGCACAGACGAACTGACGCACCAGAATGAACGTGTGTACGCGAGTAGTGTGCTCAGTTAAAGTAACAGTTAGAACTGACAGTTAAAATGACCGTGTGTATGCAATTAGTGACCTCAGTTAAAAATGACAGTTAGGAATGATAACTTAAAACCGACAGTTAAAAATGAGCGTGTTCAAGTCCTCATGTCTACAAACACGGAAAATAATTCTTCACTGCTGGTAAAGACCAGTACAAAATTAGATTTTTTAGGAAGTAAGCACTACGGTCCATATTACACTGTTAAGCGCTTTGCCGTGCAGCAAGTAGAGTAGCTGGACTCGTCTTGGGGCGTCGCATCGGACGGAAGCTATTTCACTCGGCGACTTGTCGTGCAGCAATAGAAATTACCGCCCGAGGAGCTAAAATGTCACCATTCCCTGAAATTCGTCGGCGGCTCGCTGACAACTTTTTGCTGCCTATCTCGGTTCTCGGTCGAATGAAGGTCTTTAGGTCGTGTAATTTTCATCGTAACTAGTTTCACCCCACGGTCTCGCTTTGCATTGGAGTTTTTGTCATCGAAAACATCATAGATCGCCCGTAATTTCTCCCATTTCAAACAGCTGGTGTAAGCCGATGGTCACGGCAGCGACAGAGCGATGCGCTGTTACACCTACTGTTTGACAGCGTGTGTCGGTTGCAAGCGGGTCCTCACAGCTGCTACAGAGCGATGCGCTGTTACACCTCCTGTTTGACAGCGTGTGTCGGTTGCAAGCGGGTCCTCACAGCTGCTACAGAGCGATGCGCTGTTACACCTCCTGTTTGACAGCGTGTGTCGGTTGCAAGCGGGTCCTCACAGCTGCTACAGAGCGATGCGCTGTTACACCTCCTGTTTGACAGCGTGTGTCGGTTGCAAGCGGGTCCTCACAGCTGCTACAGAGCGATGCGCTGTTACACCTCCTGTTTGACAGCGTGTGTCGGTTGCAAGCGGGTCCTCATAGCTGCTACAGAGCGATGCGCTGTTACACCTCTTGTTTGACAGCGTGTGTCGGTTGCAAGCGGGTCCTCATAGCTGCTACAGAGCGATGCGCTGTTACACCTCTTGTTTGACAGGTGTGTCGGTTGCAAGCGGGTCCTCATAGCTGCTAAAGAGCGATGCGCTGTTACAACTCCTGTTTGACAGCGTGTGTCGGTTGCAGGCGGGTCCTCACAGCTGCTACAGAGCGATGCGCTGTTACAACTCCTGTTTGACAGCGTGTGTCGGTTGCAGGCGGGTCCTCACAGCTGCTACAGAGCGATGCGCTGTTACAACTCCTGTTTGACAGCGTGTGTCGGTTGTAGGCGGGTCCTCACAGCTGCTACAGAGCGATGCGCTGTTACACCTCCTGTTTGACAGCGTGTGTCGGTTGCAGGCGGGTCCTCACAGCTGCTACAGAGCGATGCGCTGTTACAACTCCTGTTTGACAGCGTGTGTCGGTTGCAGGCGGGTCCTCACAGCTGCTACAGAGCGATGCGCTGTTACACCTCCTGTTTGACAGCGTGTGTCGGTTGCAAGCGGGTCCTCACAGCTGCTACAGAGCGATGCGCTGTTACACCTCCTGTTTGACAGCGTGTGTCGGTTGCAAGCGGGTCCTCATAGCTGCTACAGAGCGATGCGCTGTTACACCTCTTGTTTGACAGCGTGTGTCGGTTGCAAGCGGGTCCTCATAGCTGCTACAGAGCGATGCGCTGTTACACCTCTTGTTTGACAGGTGTGTCGGTTGCAAGCGGGTCCTCATAGCTGCTAAAGAGCGATGCGCTGTTACAACTCCTGTTTGACAGCGTGTGTCGGTTGCAGGCGGGTCCTCACAGCTGCTACAGAGCGATGCGCTGTTACAACTCCTGTTTGACAGCGTGTGTCGGTTGCAGGCGGGTCCTCACAGCTGCTACAGAGCGATGCGCTGTTACAACTCCTGTTTGACAGCGTGTGTCGGTTGCAGGCGGGTCCTCACAGCTGCTACAGAGCGATGCGCTGTTACACCTCCTGTTTGACAGCGTGTGTCGGTTGCAGGCGGGTCCTCACAGCTGCTACAGAGCGATGCGCTGTTACAACTCCTGTTTGACAGCGTGTGTCGGTTGCAGGCGGGTCCTCACAGCTGCTACAGAGCGATGCGCTGTTACACCTCCTGTTTGACAGCGTGTGTCGGTTGCAGGCGAGTCCCTGCCGTACTCCGGGTCCGAGGACGAGGAGGACGACGAGAACAGCGGGTCGACGGCGGGGCTGATGAAGCACCACCACCTCCACGGCCAGCTGCACCCCGGGACTCCGGAGACCAACAACAACTCCCTGTCCGCCGGCGACCTCCAGGGCCCCCTCGGACACTCCGCCAACCCCGACACCAAGCCCGGCCAGGACGACTCCGAGGATCAAGGTGAACACCGACCGACAACTCTATCCTCTCTTTCCTTCACACTTTTAAATCGAACATGACCTAAAGGGCTGTATCCCTTTAGCTCCACGGTTAAGGGCAATTTCGAGACATCTCTTTTGCTCCAGAGGTCAGCAGGTAGATGTCAGAACCCATTGAAGCATCCTTTTTGATCCACAATTTATAGGGAGGGGCCTGCGCTTCCTCTCCCCCAAATTCTGTTTCGCTCACCTCCAAGGTCTTATACTATTATTAAGTGTTAAGTATTACTTGAATACTGCCATTCAAACGACTTTTTGCCTAAAGAAAATATTGATTGTTGAAAGAATGTTAAACTAACCTAACCCTACCCAACCAAACCTAACTTAGGAAATGTTGTTCATCACTCTTTCAATAAATAATAGTTCTGTTTCGGCAACAAAAGTAAAGTTGTATATTGCGTTTGAATGGCAGTATTGAAGTAAGGACTGAGGTTAGCAAAAGAGAGAATATGAGGGAGAGGAAGCATCCCTTTTGATCCTCCTTTCGTGAATCAAAAGGGATGTTTTGGGTGGTTGTGAAATCTACCTGCTAACCCGTGGAGCAAAAGTGATGTTTCGGAAATGCGCCTTAACCGTGGAGCAAAAGGGACACACGCACCTGAAGAGTCCCCGAATCGGGTTCGAAATAATTGTCATGTAACAGTCCATGCTCAAGAAAAGGAATTGAAATACTGCTATAGAAATTTATGAGAATGTTCTGAACGGGATGTTATAAAATATTGTGAAAACTGAAATCCCAGGTTACCGATAATCGATTCAAATTCTTTGTTTTGTACCACTAGTTTTTTATTAAAATATTCATCTGGATCTACAGATGAAATCTGTGTATTGTCATGACAGGCCTTCCATGCATGATTGTAACGTCGAGTTTGCAACAAAACACCTCGTATCAGAATAAATTTGTACAATACGTATTACGTAAATTTCATTGCTTTTCGTTGTTTCTCAAAATCAAAGTTATATATCGAAACTTGTTTCCAATCAGTTTTAAACTTCTGATCCATAAAAATTTAAAATTGAACATTCGTCTACTAGAACATTTAAAGAACGGGTCATGTTCTGTGAATTCTGTAGTTTAAGAGTTGCCAATGCCTCGCCCATGTTCGCGGGCCCCCTATATAACACTCAGTAGGACTATGGATGGGTTCAGGTTCCCTGGACGGCGACACGGAGACGAGGGACTCGCAGACGGAGAACAAGTCCCCGGACGACGGCAACTCCGGGTCCAAGAGGAGAGGGCCGAGGACCACGATCAAGGCGAAGCAGCTGGAGATCCTGAAGACGGCGTTCTCGCAGACGCCCAAACCCACGAGACACATCCGCGAGCAGCTCGCCAAGGAGACGGGGCTGCCCATGAGGGTCATACAGGTAACGGTCATCTTTGCCAATTGATCCTCTTATAACTCTACAAGTAAAAAAACCGTGTTTGTCGTGCTCCGGTACACTAGAGTCTAGTGCCACGTCTATAGTAGCCATTGTACACAGCACTTGCTGTGTGAAGACACCAGAGTCTGGTGTTACTTCTACAGCCGCCATTGTACAGAGCACTTGCTGGGTGAAGACACCAGAGTCTGATGTTACTTCTACAGCCGCCATTGTACACAGCACTTGCTAGGTGAAGATACCAGAGTCTGGTGTTACTTCTACAGCCGCCATTGTACAGAGCACTTGCTAGGTGAAGACACCAGAGTCTGGTGTTACTTCTACAGCCGCCATTGTACACGGCACTTGCTAGGTGAAGACACCAGAGTCTGGTGTTACTTCTACAGCCGCCATTGTACACGGCACTTGCTAGGTGAAGACACCAGAGTCTGGTGTTACTTCTACAGCCGCCATTGTACACGGCACTTGCTAGGTTAAGACACCAGAGACTGGTGTTACTTCTATAGCCGCCATTGTACACGACACTTGCTAGGTGAAGACACCAGAGTCTGGTGTTACTTCTACAGCCGCCATTGTACACAGCACTTGCTAGGTGAAGACATCAGAGACTGCATGGTGTTACTTCTACAGCCCCCATTGTACACAGCACTTGCTACGTGAAAACAATGTTATCTTTGAATCATGAACCGAACTAAAACCTCTGTCTTCTGTAAATGAGATTAAAGATATTTTCTAAGTTGTCGTAGGTTTTAAAAATAGGCTACATGTTTAAAGTTAAAAATTAAAATATAAAATGACTCAATCTGTAATAACACTAAGTAAAAGGACAACTTCTCACAAACGAAACGAGTAAGCTACCGGTGTAAAAACTAAGATGTCACTTTCCGGATGGTTGGAAAAGTCTTCGTACCGTAAAAAGCCTGTAGGTACCATAAATTAATTAACACTCCGATGGCTGTAAAACTCAAAGACCGATCTGTGCAAACTAATCCGATGCGACCAGAGACGTAGTCTCGAGATTTAAGACGACTACAGCAACACGCACTCCGTGGCGTATGTCGGTCGGATTTTAATTTACGACATCTTCACTGTCGTTATAGAGGATATAATTTGTAACGATTAGTCGACGAAAGTTCGGCGAGTGGCGAGTCTGTCCGCGGCAATGGCCCGTCGCGCGACAGATCGCCGTGTGTGGCGGCGAACGGCGTCCTCAGCTAATTAAAATGACTCCCGCCGCCGTTGCCACATTGTTCAACGACATCCCGAGTCTACCGGACTATAAATTGTCGCAACACCGCGACACGGTGTCAACAAATATGTCCGTTTTATTTACGGCCGCGCCTGTGTTATTGAACCTGTAAACGACCGTCCGGGTCGTTAGATGTAGAGCTTTTCGTATCAAAGGAGTTTATGAATCGGTCCAGTTCTAAAGAAAAGCTACAAGAGTGGATATTGTTTGCGTGATGATGGAATCCGTTCGTGGACGATGCGTGGGATTCGCCTGCTCGCATTGAAACCACTCTTGGGACAGGGTATGTTCCCCCCGACAGTAGGTAAACCAATGCCAGACAGTTGATTTATTTGCCTTATAATGCGATTCCCTTCTAATATTACAAAGATTGACTTTTTTAGAATGTTTATACTTGGTTTGAACAAATCAGTATCGTTTACCTCATACTAAATAAATTGTAATTGTTTGAAGTCTCCTCTGCCAGATAGTATCGCTGTGGAGTTCTCCTTTTCAGAATCATTAAGGAAGTAGGTTTTTGTTTTTAATTTTAGCTATATTCATGATTAATAAGTATTATACATGATTACATGACTACTGTTTTAACAGGTTTTTAAATGCTGAATCCAGTAAGTTCTTTCACTATCATTTCACAAATAAATGAACTGCAAAAATTTGATTTGTTAACTAATTAAATTTCATGTTAGACATGTAGTATTACGCTTCAATCATAACGTATTTCTTACTAAACCAATACGTTTCTCAATCCTCCAAAAAAACTCTATGATAAACAAAACAAACATTTGCTACTGCAGGCAGCCCTACCACTGCATTCCTAAAAAAGTAACCAATGAACACGCATTAAACGTGGGTTTGCTGCAAATCAGCTGATTGTTTACTTCCGTTTCCTGTAATCGCAGTCCGGAAAAACTTTCAGGCCAAGGCCTTAAAATTTTTTCTGGACTGGTACGGCAATGGGTACCTTTGCCCATTCATAAACAAAAAGGAATAGGAAACTGACGTTTTACATAATTATTAAAATATGTTATCTGTACTGAACCGTTGAAGTAAAGGAGCGAAAACTGCGTTGGTTTCAAAAGAAAACGATGAAATCAAATCTCAAAACAACTAATCGCAATAATTTAACAATCTCTGCTCAAAATAAATTTTAGTGAATCAAAACAATGTTTATATAAATCAAAGGAAATATTTCAGTATCATGAAAATGTTAGATTTCTTGGACTCGAATAAGCTACATTCATTAATAGGTATAGAAACAACTCTATATTTTCCGTCGTTTATTTTTCTTGTGACATTAAAGCTCACGTTTCAATGGCTCTTGGCTATCTCCATCAAAGGAAATGTACAAATTTATTCTGCTAGGTGTTAATTCTCAGCTTTAAATCTTGTTTTGTTTTTAGAATAAAACGTGTACCTTTTAAAATATATCTTTATTTACAGCTCCATACCAGTACTTAGCCTAGTATTTAGTCTAACATAAAATCCACAATGTATAACCTAAGTTAAGTCGAACGTTTTGACATCAATACTGTTTTATTTCGGATTTAAAACGTAGTTGAGATATGCATAAGCGATCATAACTAAACGACTAAACTACCGCGTTTCACAAAAATACGATGTTCAAAACAGCTAGCTTTTCCATTATAATCATTTGGAAAAAATTACCAGCGTTCAAGTTTGAGAATCGCAATTTCGTGACGCCAAGTGTAAACTAAGGAATATAACGAACTCGGTGCCGCAAACTGCGCAGTTCCTCAAATTAGGGACGTCCCGATACCGACTTCGATACGATATTTGATGTCGAATCAGTATTGAAAGAAAAGTATCGATAACCCGATATTATCGGATATAAAGTATCGATACCGTGAGTATCGGTATCGGATCAGAAGATACCAGGAAAAAACTAAAAAATCTTTAAGTCCGTATTAATTTAGGTCGTTTAACTGTTAATACGGAATGCTAAAACAATTTAATGTTATTTAATTTACAAATACACGAAACATTTTAATTATTACATGTTATTAGAAACATTGTACTTTTAAACTTAATTTGCTCATTTTATGTAACGATCTGAATAAATATTAATTGTTCCTTTGTGCATGACGTCCAATTACGATCTTATAGCTTTTTCTGGATTATTGCAGATAATCTATTGTCTATTAGTTTGAAAAGAAATAGGTAGGGTAATAAAAATTATGTACAAATTAATTCTAAAACTGTATAATGTTACAGTGAAAAAAATTGTAATTAAAGATAAATAAATAAAGAAATACATAAACAGTAAAATATGGGGCAAAAAACACAACATAGAAAATTACTTTTTACATCATATATATTTTACATGCTCAATATAGAAGATAGAACTTTTTCAGTCACTAACTCGCACTACATATCTCCAATTCTTTTCAGAAATTTTCCTGCTCATTTTCAAAATTTCAATAGTGTTCAACTAGCAACCTTCAAGAAATATGTATCAAATTGGTTAATGGAAATTAGAAGGGAGGCATCTGAGGTGGTTATCACATCTGGGTACAGATAAGACTAGACTAGACTTGACTTGGACTAGACTCGACTTAATAGTATAATAGTTATAAGTTAATAACTATACTTATAACTAAACTGATACTATACCGACGAACTGATACTTGTTTGGCAACTATAAGTTGCCAAACAAGTATCAGTTCGTCGCAGTGGTCATTCTCCAATAGTTCCCCAATCAAATTAAAATTACGCTTTGTCATTTACTTTTCTTGCTCCAAAATTGTTTATAGAAATTTGCATATTTACTATTTTATTTACACATATTGCCAAGCTAATTTCTGATTAATTTCTGACCAAGACTGAGTTTTTAGCGGCTCGTGCCTACGCACAGGATTTTACTCCTATGTAGGCACTAAATTCCAATGTTAATGTTTGTTACTACTTTTTACTAATATTGTGTTTTATCTTATTGTTTCTGGCTCATGTCTATGTGTAACCTTTTTTTTAATAAAAGAATTTTATTTGATTTGATTTGATTTTACTTAAATTTCTCTAATTTTTGGCAGATAATCTTATTAATTTTTCCTCCCCTGACGCGTTTAATATTTTATATACGATTCGTTACTTTTGATTCGATACTATACCAATACCGTAAACATCGAAAGAAAAGTATCGATACGTACTAGTATCGGAAGTATCGGAACGTCCCTACCTCAAATACATACCAGGAGCCGGCGTAGAGTGTTCGGTCGTAATAAAGTTATTTTTGAATTTGACAAATAACATTTTGATTGTCGGGTGAAAGGTGGTTTTGCCGGATGGTCTACGATGAAACATGGCCCATGAACGACCACTTCCGGTCGCCGCCTCACACATGTTCTGAATCATCCGTTTACGTCGATCGTCGTCGAGCGCGCTGCGCCGCGTCTCTATCTGACGCCCTCTAGGACCTCAATAAGAAATACAACCAAGAATAATATCTTTATTGCAGTTGACAATATGGCATTGTATTGTAATCATCAATACGATCGATTTCAGAGTAGGGAATCCAATCCCGGCCGATATTTTCAATCTCGGGATTATGGGATTGAAAATGTTAATCTCAGGATCCTGGGACCGATCCCGGGATTGACCTTCCATGGTTTTACCGATATTAAAAAGTATAATTTCGCATATATATACACCATGGTATCGTAATTATAGGCCAATACATGAATCAGTTTTACTTTAAGTTAATTTAAAGTTACAAACGTTCAAAATAAAAAATTATAATTACAAAAAAATTACAATTATAAATTAAAATGCTGTCTGCTTCATCATGGAACACTGAATAATAAAGATGACAGGTCAAAACGGAACACTTTATCACATATATAATAATAAAATACGCAAAAAATTATAGAAACATTTATTTAAACATAAGTTAAAGAAAGTCGTTTGCACAATTTGAATAGATTTATTCACTTTGGTCAAATAATATTATAACTAAAGGTAAAACTTCGCTTGGAAAGATGTAAAGTACATTTAAACAAAAGAAACTACGACAAAATAATTTAAATAATTTTAAGAGCACCATAATGAAACTTAAGGGCAATTTCAATATACTGCATCAGAAATAGATTAAAATCTTTTTGTACAGTTTTTTAAGGCTTGAAAATACAAACTGAAAACCATCCTTTAAATAGTTAGACTGCATTAGACATCAAACCGTTATTTACTTGATTGAAAAGATCATTTGACAAGGTTCTCTTAGTTATAAACATAGTTTATACTGATGAGAACGTAATCAACATAGATTTTTATGCATAAATTATATAATCCCGAAAATCCCGAGAATCCTGGGAATCCCAGTATTGAATATGCCCTAAAATCATGAGGCCGGGATGCGGTATCCCGGGATTGGATTTCCTATTTAAGAGTCCATTTGTATACGTCGAGCTTGCCGGAGTAGATACGCATTGCTGAGACAAAACCACTTTATTTTATTTAGATCTGTCCTTGTCTTTGTATAAAGAAACAGAAAAACTCTTAAAGTATAAAGATCCGGACAACATTGTGGCACCGCAATTGTATTAGGCATATTCGATTTATAAACAAAAAGCGATTAAGGGGGGGGGGCTTATTTGGGTTATTTATCTATTAGCAACGTCGTTTCGACGGAATATTATTTTAAATTTTTTTAATTTCACATGGTAACTCCGGGTTATAGATTCGTTGTAATGTACTGATACACTTCAGTTAATTGAAGCCGGGTTAAAATCACTCTTTTATGTAATGTTCGTTTTTATCTTAAGGAAAGCTTCCCAGAAACAAAAGGGACTAACGTTTTTATATTGAGTTTCAAAAAGCTAAACTTTTTAAAAAGCTTTAAATTTTCTTTTATTAGTTCTATTCCAGTTATTTAAAATCATTTAAACCCCCTAAAACGATTATTTTGTAAGACAGTGTCATTCGTGTAGGTTGAAATTCGCTGTTTTTGTGGTCTGCGACTTGCAGGGAGAGCATGAAAAAATTCCATTCCAACGAAAAAAAATCGTTTAAAGTATGTCAAAAAGGAAAATTACTACGGTCGGAATAGTTTCAAGCAAACTAAACAATGCCGGATTTTAATGATTTAATTTCAAATCCGAGTAAGTCATATACTAATCGTGGTTACTGGGTTTTGACAATACCGGCACACTGTTCAAAATTCGATTACTAAAAACGTAACTCAACTAACAAAACATTACGAGATAATTACCTCACATACAGCCGTCCGAACGAATTATGACTAAAGTTAATACGAACTCGTTATTTTTTGTAAAATCCACTCGAGTGATCCGGACCCACCCTGACGGGGGCGACTCCGGAGCGACCACATCGATATTAAATTACTGCTCCGCTGTCGGAGCGTGATTTAGCGCGCCGTGTACTGATACAGATAACAGGCGAGATAAGCGTCTGTCATCCCGGTTTAATTAGGAATTAGCATGAGACGCCCTGGGCGGAGCGGTCTGTTTGGCGCGTGGTTTCGAGGATATTTACCACCGATGATTTACTCCGGACATAAATATTTCCGTGTCCAGCGCGCTGGCCGATGGCCGCTTCCCATTTCCATATTCCGAGCTCGCTCTCACCTCGCTCCTCGCTCCTCGCTCCTCGCTCAGTTCTCGACCTTTTTAATTTATGCTCTCCGGGCGCGGTTTTAATTTAATTCTTCGCCGGAACGGAACGAAACGCCCCGCACTCATCGGTCGTTACCTCTTGTTTTGTTTCGCCCGAAATGGCATTCTTAAATATGTCGCTATGAATTTTCTGTAACTGAATATCGATTAGTCGGCGCCGCGGTGTGGGTGTTTGGTATTTACTGCTCAGTCTGGTGTGTACTGCTCTCAGGTATATACTGCTCAGTCTGGTGTGTACTGCTCTCGGGTATATACTGCTCAGTCTGGTGTGTACTGCTCTCAGGTATATACTGCTCTCACTGGTGTGTACTGGTCTCAGGTATATACTGCTCAGTCTGGTGTGTACTGCTCTCGGGTATATACTGCTCAGTCTGGTGTGTACTGCTCTCAGGTATATACTGCTCTCACTGGTGTGTACTGGTCTCAGGTATATACTGCTCAGTCTGGTGTGTACTGCTCTCGGGTATATACTGCTCAGTCTGGTGTGTACTGCTCTCAGGTATATACTGCTCTCACTGGTGTGTACTGGTCTCAGGTATATACTGCTCAGTCTAGTGTGTACTGCTCTCGGGTATATACTGCTCAGTCTGGTGTGTACTGCTCTCAGGTATATACTGCTCAGTCTGGTGTGTACTGCTCTCAGGTATATACTGCTCTAAATTCTGTTCTGTAGGAATGTAAGAGCCCACAAAACGTAAAAACTAAGATATAGTACTAGGTTAGGATAAATGAAATATAACATAAGTTGACCACATAGTATAAAACCGTCTTCCCAGATAAAAAAAAAAACATAAAACAGTTGTGCTAGTAGATCTAAGATAATGTAATTTGAAAACTCGTTTTTATAAACATCTATGGCGTTATTTTCTTTCGTAATTCAAAGTTAATGGGTCTTAATTTACAGTACATTTATTACAAGAATAATACGAACTTTGTTTGAAATACTCATTGAAACGATCCCGACAGAACTGCAGCATTATTAAATCTACGTCACTGGAACTAGAATACTAATTAATACTAATATTTAGCTTTGTTTTTCTTAGCTAAATATTAAATTGGTAAATTATTCTATTTAATCTCTACTAACGTACCTTATAACTAGGACACTTCTACAAGTGTGCGAGTAGTAATTTTTAAAGTCGAGTTGATTCGAGTTAAAAAAATAATAGAGTTTCGAGCTTTTTCGAGTCGATTTCTTAAGATTATTATATAATCGTCAACATGTTTCTACATAATCGTAAAGTCAAAAACTATCATTATTAATCAAACAAAAATTACAATTTTTAATTTAACTTAACAAGTGACTGAACTAAGAGCAGATATACAAATAAATAATACCAAAAAAAAGAAAGAAAAACTTTTAGTTAAACTCACAATAATTCTTGATTTTATATATTTTTCAAAACTAACTCGTCTTTAGGTTACTTGGGTTTTGAAATGCTAAATACATAAATGATTAACATATTTCCTTTGAGTTACTCACACAGGTACATTTATATTCATGTAATTGTAAAAAAATTGAGTTTGTTATTTATTTGGTATGGTTTTAAAATATAACAATGACCACTGTTGTAAGAGAATGAATAATAAATAACCTTTAACTGTAGAAAAGACAGGCTGATGTAAAAATTAATGTATTTTTAAAAATTCAAAAGACCTCTAAGAGTTTTTAGTTAGTTAATTAAAGATGGATTGACATCGTAAAAAATGACCGTAATATTCTTTCGCACGTACCAATTTCGGGTAAACGGCAGGAGGGAGTAATTACTCGAATCGAACTTTCGGGTATTTTTCAATGAGTTGATTCAAGTCGAGTAGTGTATACTCGGCTCGAAAAAAGCTCGAGCCTGAGTGTGTTTAAAAATTATCAGTTTTTTATTTCATCGTCTTATTGATTATTACTTTTTTCTGCAAACTGTTTCTATTAATTTGTGCTTGTAATTTTGTATAAATTATTCAGATAATCAAGTGGGAGGAACGTAGGGCCGTAAGGGGAATTGGGAGGCCCTCACAAAAATCAAACAAATATGTTATTCTTTTATGAGTTTCAACTACATTAATCACCTTATTTTTCGATATTGTAAATCAATTATTTAATTTCAACAATAAACGTTATTCATATTAAAAGATTTTGTTCATGGTACTCCTTCGTTAGAGAGTGATACCGGGATTAAAAAACAGTACTGGAATTACTGGTAATATACTAGAATTTTTAATCAGATGTCAGTAGACTCCCTATATTTTCATTCAAATCCGTAAGTTAGTTTCCGTAAGTTAGTCAAATCCGTAATGTGTTAATATTTCTTGGATAGCCGATTAATTTCGAGTCGACCACGCAACGCACATCTAACGTGCAGTGCCGGCGACTACAGAGGCGGTCGGTGTTTTGGCAAGAGGGAACATACGAGATAAATGGAGCGCTCTGACAGGCCCCTGACCCCCCCCCCTCGGCCTATTGTCTAAACACCCACCAAGTGCAAGAAAATAAAACAAATTATAACTCGGCCTTCCTCCATGGTCGGCCTCCAAAAAAAGGATTCCTCTCCATAAGTCATTTACTTCGGAATGCATTTTTTCAAAGGCCAGGCGTGCTGCTAAAAAAAGGTGATTATGATTAATTTTTCGAGGGGCTCTCCTGGCTGTGTTAAACACTCCCGCCCTCGCAGTGCCCACTGAAATCTGCCTTGCAGCCGCCTCGACCCGTAGGCGCTTTGTTAACATTACCTAAATTTATAAAGATTACTGATGAACCGAGTGTCAAAATCACCATTTCATCTTTAAATTGATAGAAACTGGAATTTGTTTCATACAAAAAAATACCACACTATTACGCTGTCTTATGTTTTGATTGTTTACTTCCATTATTTCCGTTTCCTTGTGCACGTTAAATTTACTTTGCGCTGATCGGTAACTTTACCTTGCAAATATCGGCAAAGAGTAATTTTCCAGCCAAGAGTAAGGCTCAAGTAAATGGATAATTCTGTGTAGTATGCAAACACTTTTACCGATGATCCTTGTTTAGATAATACAAGCAGTCCATACTGTGTGGATTATTAAAACCAATCAAAATATTAAGTACTTGTGATACATGTTTTCATTTTCTCCACTATCCTTGTACCATATAACATATGATCATACCACTCACAATTTATTTGGTTTAACACTTAAAAGAAATACAGACGATTTCTTATATTGCGACCATTTAACATAAACTGAAGCACCCTTTCTCCTTATTTTACCTACCAAATCGGGACTGAACCTTTCTATTGTAAACTATGGGAATTACGACTCAAAATTCCATTTTCGTCACATAGCAATTATTTGAAAACCGCTCATTATCTACTATATAGTGAAGTGTATAGAGACCTTAAGTAATTAGCAGTAAAACCCATGCTAAATAATTTTCTATATTCATTTATAAGCTCTCATCGTACCCCAATGTTAATATAGGATATTATATTGATATTTTAGATAATCAACCTATCTAAAATATCAATATAATATCCTATATTAACATTGGGGTACGATGAGAGCTTATAAATGAATATAGAAAATTCATATATATATAATACATATATATTCATATATAATACAAATAGTGTCCGAATATTATGGTAAAATATTTCAGTATATGATAGTAGAGGTAAAAATAACAAAAAATGTTTTTATAACCATATGTCCTAAAGTGCTTCGTTTTCCGTCTCTGTGTATCTGTTTGTGATTTTTACATACCTCACTAACATCACACCTCATTAACATGTGATTTTGTTAATCATATCTCACTAACATCATAACGTATAAACTTAAAACTTGGTATATGGATAACCACTAATAAGAACTATTTTTGTAAGAAGTATCTAATTTCTACTTTGTACCATTTCGAAACGGCGACTGTTTTTGTTTTCAAAGCTTAAAACCGCAAATTTTAGAAATATTATACAAGGTTCAAAAAAGCTGAAAAATGTAATCCAATTAACGCTGATATTAAGATTACGTTGATCGGACAACTAATAACAGAGCAATTTTAACTTTTCTGAATAAAAACATGGTTCTTGATGACATACTGTCTGAAATTTGCATGTTTTCTTTTGGAAAATTAAAAATTTCTCCATTAATAGTTGTACGATCATTATAATATTAATATCAGCGTCAATCAGATACAATTTCACAACGTTTTTCTCTTGTATAATGTTTCTAAAATTTACAGTTTTTAAGATATTTAGCTTTGAAAACAAAAATACAGTCGCCATTTTTAAAATGGTACAAAGTAGAAATTTTACAAATCTTGAAAAAATTGTCCTTCATAGTGGTCATCAATATACCAAATTTAAGTTTATACGTTAAGAGGTTCATGAGATATGATTAAGTATGTAAAAATCACGTACAGACATATAGACGGAAAACGAAGCACTTTAGGACCTAGGTTTATATAAACTTATTTTCTTATTTTGACCTCTACTATCATATACTAAAATATTTTACCATATTTTTCGGACACCCTGTATAGTTACAGTTTTTAGTGCACATCCCGCAGCGCCGATGAAGGTTTTGACCGACAAGATCTGAATGATCAATATCTTCCAGAATAGATGAGCCTCAGAGGAGGAAGATGAAAATCAAGTTGTTCCCGTTTATTTTAGTGAAAACTCCTTCGAAAATAGTAATATTATCTTTATCCACGTAACAAAACTAATAACATTTCATTTTTAATGATTTTTCAGTCCTCAAACTTAAACCCGATCATTAAACATTCATCCTTGTTTGTTTTCATTGATCTGTTCCTAGTTTTTGAGCCTAAATCAAGTTATTTTTAAGAATAAAACTGTAATATATAAAGTGAGCGCACTGCATTAACACAAAATACTTACTAATACGTTCTTAATTCGGTATGCATTCATGCAATAGCAATCCCCGTATGTTATAACATAAAAATTACATTATTTTAAACCTCCATTCATATGAGCCCCATACGGAACCGGAAAACTTCAATATCATTCTGAAGCTACCATTGATAAATATTAAAAATTAGCGTTAAGTGGTTAAGAAATACGTCTTCATTGCTCTGTATATTTTAAAACCCTCTTTTACAAATAGAATAAAATATGTTATCAAAACTATGTGACATGTATTTTTGTGGTATCCCATACGGAACTAGCCTTACGTTAATTTTTCCAAGAAAAGAAAACGTTCGCAAAGTTTTCAAATCATATAACAAATTAACTGACGAATAGGCACACAAATAGAATTATTTTTTATCCTGTAAAAGAAGTTTACATATTTTTTTAAGTCTATAAACTATTTGTGAACATGGCCTAAGTGTCCCGTACGGAACTTGGAATGGCTATTTGTTCATGGTTTACACCTTTGTGGAATGGCTACACCTTTGGTCTACATGGTTCAATTAATGCCATGCAGCAAGAAAGACTTTGATAGAAGAAAGAAAGAAAGACTTTGATAGTATGTTGTCTGAAGTCTCCTAAAAAATTTCAATTACAAATATTTTAGTAGGGGAAAATAACAACAGTGATTGTTATTTCCTTTTTTATGGTAATTTTAAAATGTAGATTGAAAAAGCACTTATTCGTCATAAAATACCATATACAAAACTTTTATGTTTTCTCTTGCGGTATTGTTATTTCATTTGCCAAAACAGTCTTCATAAACATCAATAACAATATGGTATTGTTTTTAGCGTTAACTTCGATTACTACGATTAATTTGAAGTCGTTTGATGAAATATTTTGTCCTAACATTTTTCATACGATTCGAGACAGTTAAAATAAAAAATTTAAAATACAGACAGTAAAATTTAAAATATCCAACTCTCATATAAAATAATATATATCTCCTGAAATATCGAAGTTGTACAAATGATTTTATTACAAACTCAATTCTGACGAGTCACGAGTCAGGTCCAATAACTAAAGGAGGAGATGAAGTACAATATATAAAGTACATGACTTCTCGTCTAGCATGATACGAGTCGTCGTATTCACTGGATGAAAATGAAAAACTTTGATAGCTATTTTGTGTTGCGTGAGTAAAGTACAAGAGCAAGAGACAATGTGCTTTTCTCTCAAAATACACACAACATTTTCCCCCCATCTGCAATACTAAATACTCAATTTTTAAACATCTATTTCATTAACTTAGTAATTAAAAAACAATATCTATTTTGTTTCGATCTGCAATTAGCGCCTGTATCAAAGTCGCTCCAACCACTACTGGCGATCAGCTGTTTGTTTCAACGTTCTTACATGCTTAATTGTTGTTGTTCTCACAGCTGATTGTCGTTGATGTTATTTTTACTGAATTATTTCTGTCATTAAATCAGCTGATTGTGCCTGCATTCGTTGAGCTGCAACAAATTTGGATGTGTGCGTGGAAATTCGCATTTGTGCGTGGGCGCTCTAATTTTTGAATTATTGATTTCAATGTTATTCTTATGGGTTTAATTTGTCTCCCGCCGGGAGACAAAATAGTAACTTTACTCCCACTAGGAGACAAATTATTAGTTTACTCTCGCATTATAAGTAGTAAAAGGCGCCTAAAAATAGCAGGTGGGGGAACATATATTTACACTTATACCTCATTTATGCAGAAGACGGTAAATATACAAAAAGGTGGGAAATGGCGATTAATTTCGATTGGTCACACCGGTCATCATCAGGCCCAAAGAGAGACTCGTCGAACCTCATATTTGTTGTTCCAGGGATTTAAACCGAATAACCGATAACAAATCGACGAATTAATTCGAATCCAAACTTAAGTACGATCGAGTCCAAACTTGAGTAATCGGCTAGCGCGATTACGTGGAAATACTATAGGTAAGAGTTCCACTACATTAGAGTATAAATCAGCAGAACGTTCACGTCGTACATCATCGACGGTCCCGTCCTCCTGTCATGGCGAGAAGAATTCCTCTGCGTTTTATGAACTTCGGCCCGGGGAAAAAGAAGACGAGAACAAAGAGCGGGTGTTTGGACAGCTAGCAGCAGGGTCATAAAGGGATCGGGCCGGAGTTTTATTCGGTTTTTGTTTTGCATGCGAGCCGGTCTGACCCTTGGCCGGTGAGCTATAAAAATCGTTGCCTACTTTAGGGCCGGCACCGCGGCGCGGCGCGCGGCGGCGGCGAGCGGCGAGGCACGGCGCAGGCGCATCGCTCGCGCAGGCGCAGGTCGAGTGTGCGCGTGACGCGCAGCCGCACGCGATGTCAACTGTTGGGAAAGTTTTTCTCGGAAACGCGTTGACGTTTGACTTTAAGACCCGTTGTCCCTGACTGAAACGATGATCTTTGTATGATGGTCGTTCAGACGTTTTTGACTATTGCCAAATGAAGTCGTGAATATTGAGAGTGAAGAAAAACTATTGAGAGATATGTTAAGTAATGAGAAAGAAGATGAAGGGATTTTGGAAGTTCCGAGCATTTCACGGTTTAAGTTCTTAAAATACACTTAACGTAATCAGAGGAAAAACTAATCGTGCTTTAAAATAATAATAATCATTTTAAAGTTGATAAAAGAATATTTTCAGACTTTTTCAGGATTTTCAAACTTCAGTTTTAGTTTTTGTTCGGTTTAATTCAAAAGGACCTCCAGAAAACGTCTTGCAACGACGTTACATCTCCAATCACAGGAGATGAGTAGCTCTGACGTTAACTTAGGACTAATTATACTTTTATTTTATAACTAATGTTTTTAGGAAGTTAAGTCTCCAAAGAATCAGGAAAACGTAAATCAATTATTCTTTCCTTATAGTACATAATAAACGTTTCTGTAAAACAAAACACCAAATCCAAAAATTGTTATTGGAAAATTGTAAAGTATGATCGTAAATGTCATGTATCTTTATTTACGGGACTTCAGGTGTAAACCTAATCTCTGGGACATCTTGAATCATCGAACACACACACAGGTTTTTAAAATAATGCAGAAATCTCAATAACAGTTCAACGACTTCTATTACGACTGGTCCTGAAGCAGACCCCCAACGGCTCTAGTGGCAGTCGCGTTTCTGACAACGGAGCCAATGAAAACAATGCAAAACAGACACTCTATACAGAATCGTCCACCGATCATCGCTCCGCTCGCACCAGTGACAACGGGCCGTTCCCGTTCCCGTGCGTGTGTAGCCGGTCACCTCCCGATACCTCCGCGTGCCATTTCCTCCGCGAAGTAATTCCTCCGAAATCCAGAGAGACCCTTATAATCGCCAGTCTCTACCTGCGCCGGGGTATCGATTCCTCCACGCCGGCGGAGCCCCGCCTCCCCTCCCGCCCCTCACCCCCCACCTACCCGCGACCCTGAATGACTATATTTCTTCAGCTCGTAAACTCTGGGCATGCCGCAACTGCGCGCGGTGGTCACAATCCTGTCAAAATCAAATCCTTAACTGCTCTCGCCGACCCGACGCATGACTGATTGAACTTGAGAAAATAAAGGAAAATCTTGATATGTGGGCCAAGTGTTGTTCACTGAAGGCAAGCTTTTAAATTCCCCAAGGTTTGGTTAGCAAAGCTCATGTACTGCAGCTAGGGGGACAAACCTTAAAAACTTTAAGCTTAATCTAGATTGACGTGGATCGACTCGTGAATTGATCATTAAAGTAATCCTATCAATTTGGGAACCGAGCTTTCTTAAATGAAGAACAATCTTCCATGGGGCCGAACTGAGTCTTCAGCTGAGGGACCGAGCTTAGGGGACTGAAGGCTATCCTCATGAAATATTGCACTCGAGGACCAAGCCTGGAAAATGCCCACACATCGCTCACTGAAGGCGATCAATTTTGGGACCGATCTTGTAAAAATGAAGCTTAACGTAAGAAAACATTTGACCACCAATCGGGAAAATCATACTTGTCGTCAGCCAAATTATAGTCAGTCAAATTGTATATACCGTAAGAAAAATAAACTAAAACTTCAAATGGTGTTCCCAAGCATTATAAACTCGTTATAACCTTGAAAATATTGTTAAAACCGATATTTTACTACATTCTATTAGACTGCACAAAAACTATACAACTATTGGGTAGTCTGTCAAGCAGAATGTTTTCTTGAGGAGGAGGGGGCGGTTTGGGGTCGGAGAAGTGGGACTTCGCCGCCGCGGAGGAATTGCAACCCTCAACTGGGAGACCGGCGATTGTAGGGTCACTCTAGAATTCAGAGAAAATCACACGGATTTGGTTCCCAGGAGGAATTGCAACGTGTAGGAGATCAGAGGAGCCGGAGTCGCTTTTCTTTTTCTACAAAATGGATACGCATCCCCGACGAAATAAATTAAATACAAATCCAGAAAAATGTGGGTACGTTTTAAAACGTCCAGGTGCAGAACGTCTGGTACGTTATAAAAGCTGTAAATGGTCTAAAAACTAAGTTAGTAATCTAACCTGAACGTTATGAAATTTTCCCAAAAATGTTATTTAAGACATTGCTGTTTCTTTGACAATTCCAAAAAAATTAATGGAAAAGTTTATTTTTGCCAGTATTTTTTTTATTTCCAAGTGTTTTTTTTTATTTCTAAGGGGAATGTTGCAAAATTCCTCTCTACTTTAGGCCTATGAGTGCATCGATAAAGTACCTTACGATACCTGTATTCGACTAGGTATACCTTCTACACTCGCTGAAAATATAGTACAGCTGTTCCATCGCTTTAACTTCCTTTACCGAGCTGTGAAAATAAAATCTGCAATTTCATTTTTCCAGTTTACTCGTAATTTCAATTACAGATTTCTTTAGGGATAGTTTTTTGGTGTTTTATGGAAGTATTTAAATTGCACCTTAGAATTTATCACCGCCCCTTATGCCCCAGATGTTTAAAACAGGACTTCTTCTTTCGATAATGCACCAAGACACAAAAATGTGAGTCAGAAAAAAGAAGAAATAAAAGTGTACGAGGTCGTAAAAGCCTTTGTCGATGGATACTCGGACAGCGGCAGCGATAGCGTCGGCGGCAGCGGCAGCGATGGCTACGGCGGCAGCGGCAGCGGCAGCGATAGCTACGTCGGCGGCGGTGGCAGCAAGATGGCGCACACGTGCTCGAACGCGGCACCTGGTGCCCTGCCGGACCGAGAAATGTCTCAATAATATTTACTTCATTACTTCTCACCCTGGCAGGCACGTCCGGTAGTAATAAACGGTCCGAGTCCGCTGGCAAGTCGCCTATTTACATCTTTGACGATTTTTTGCGACCGGTCACACTTTAACGCGACGTATCGGCTTTAAACACTCGGTTTAGCACAATGTGGCGTTTTATGCAGAACCCTTCGGTGTAACATTGTGTACGCCACGGTGAAAATAGCTTTGTACTTCGTCGGGCGAATACGTTATAGTTATTTTTAAAACGCTGACACGTTCGATGAAACTAAGAAATTTATTCGTATTAATTGTAGCTCGTGGTGTTTTTAGGCGATCCCCCTAACAAACATCGCTCAGACAAACGGTACTATTACACTGTTACTAGACGACGAATGAAGAAAGGCTCGACAGACGAAGCGAGGGGTGAACCGCCAGTAAAGCTAAACCGCACTCGTCCGTTGCCAACACAACATTGCGTTTTATTCCATTCTTTTCATCATGACATGTGAAAATATATTCTTATCGGAATGCACGGATTAGTGTGACGGCTACAAAAAATATTTAAGGCCGTATCGAGACGACCGAGTTTTAAATCTAGTGCATGCGAAAAATATATGACTTCGACCGTAGAACGCACGGTTCAGTCGATTAACATACGAATTTCGATCGTTCCTCTCTAGCAACAATTCTCAACCTATCACAAACACTTCTTCACAAACACTTAACTCAGTGTATTGTTTAAATTGCATCTCCTCCCTCCCCCCAATAACCATACTAATGTATTGAATTTACTACAATCCTGATCCAGAATGGACGAAATGCATTTTTATGGGTTCTCAATTATGGGTACTGGACATTGACAAAATTCAAATGATCAAATCCCACGAACAATAATGAAACAAGTATAATTTAACATCATACTTTTGATTGGTCAAGAAATGTTCGGCCTTCCAAAGCGTTATTTTGAAATTGAATAAAATTTAATTTGTTTGTCTTTGGGACTTTTAACTGTCTTCTTCATAAATGAAATAGCTTGCTTTGATTCGCACAGATTTCAATGGTTGAAGCTAACTTTCTTCGGGTCAAGGTGAATCCAAGCGAATGCGAATGTGTAGCGATGTGTTCAGAAAGACTCGCTTGACATCCTCACTGAACATTAGGGCAAGTCTGACTCACCCTGACCCATCGAAAGTGTACTTGAGCCATAAAGGTTTGCTCACAAGAAGCTTATGTGTCTGGTACATTGTCCAGGCCTTGTAGGAGAGGCCGCGATACGGTTTTGAAAGATACAAGGACAAGCCAAGCCGCTGCGATGTGGTATTGATAGTGAAACCGTACTGGAATAGAACTGGCTGTATGAGTTGACTATAAACTCATTTACGAAAAACTAAAAAAATTTTAAACTAGCCGCTGCTCTGATTGTATATATGGTTTTGTTCGACAAACTAGTTTACTTGATAAGTTGAATTTTCACTGATTATAATTAATATCAGAACAGGGTAATTAACGTATCCGCCATTATCAGTTTATCTGTTGCGAACCCCCTTACGGCTCTCCACGAACCCCTTTCCTTTCCCCGTTTGTGTCACAAGTCTGGTTCCAGAACAGTGTTGACCATTTCCCTTCTCTGTCACAGGTCTGGTTCCAGAACAGAGTTGACCATTTCCCTTCTCTGTCGCAGGTCTGGTTCCAGAACAGAGTTGACCATTTCCCTTCTCTGTCGCAGGTCTGGTTCCAGAACAGTGTTGACCATTTCCCTTCTCTGTCGCAGGTCTGGTTCCAGAACAGAGTTGATCATTTCCCTTCTCTGTCGCAGGTCTGGTTCCAGAACAGTGTTGACCATTTCCCCTCTCTGTCGCAGGTCTGGTTCCAGAACAGAGTTGACCATTTCCCTTCTCTGTCGCAGGTCTGGTTCCAGAACAGAGTTGACCATTTCCCTTCTCTGTCGCAGGTCTGGTTCCAGAACAGAGTTGACCATTTCCCTTCTCTGTCGCAGGTCTGGTTCCAGAACAGTGTTGACCATTTCCCCTCTCTGTCGCAGGTCTGGTTCCAGAACAGTGTTGACCATTTCCCCTCTCTGTCGCAGGTCTGGTTCCAGAACAGTGTTGACCATTTCCCCTCTCTGTCGCAGTCTGGTTCCAGAACAGTGTTGACCATTTCCCCTCTCTGTCGCAGGTCTGGTTCCAGAACAGTGTTGACCATTTCCCTTCTCTGTCGCAGGTCTGGTTCCAGAACAGTGTTGACCATTTCCCCTCTCTGTCGCAGGTCTGGTTCCAGAACAGAGTTGACCATTTCCCTTCTCTGTCGCAGGTCTGGTTCCAGAACAGAGTTGACCATTTCCCTTCTCTGTCGCAGGTCTGGTTCCAGAACAGTGTTGACCATTTCCCTTCTCTGTCGCAGGTCTGGTTCCAGAACAGTGTTGACCATTTCCCCTCTCTGTCGCAGGTCTGGTTCCAGAACAGTGTTGACAATTTCCCTTCTCTGTCGCAGGTCTGGTTCCAGAACAGTGTTGACCATTTCCCTTCTCTGTCGCAGGTCTGGTTCCAGAACAGTGTTGACCATTTCCCCTCTCTGTCGCAAGTCTGGTTCCAGAACAGTGTTGACCATTTCCCTTCTCTGTCGCAGGTCTGGTTCCAGAACAGTGTTGACCATTTCCCTTCTCTGTTGCAGGTCTGGTTCCAGAACAAGAGGAGTAAAGAAAGGCGGCTGAAGCAGCTGACGTCGATGGGTCGCGGCCCGTTCTTCGGCGGCTCGCGCAAGATGAGAGGCTTCCCCATGAACCTGAGTCCCGGGGGCCTCGACGAGCCGCCCCCGGGCTTCCCCTACTTCGCCACCGCCGACGGCAAGTTCGAGTTCGGCTACGGCGGTCCCGGGGGATTCCCTCACGAGTTCTTCCCCGGGCACCACTCCCACGGCCAGCCTCTCCCCTTCAACCCCCAAGGTAAAATCAAACCCTCAGTCTTGTCGTCTTCTATACCTCTAGCGATCGGCGACTGCGGCTGGAGGCTAGGAGGATCCCTAGGAGGGATCGGGCACTACCTCGACTCTTTAATATTTAGATCTTTTGTTCACCAAATCATACTTTCATTTCTTATGTTTTAACGAGGAATACGTTACCGAATACTATCATACTTTAATCGAACCATCAAAATTCCTCACGTACTTACATGTAATGTTTATATAAGTGTTAAGCTGCGTTCACTAAATTGTTTATTGCTCGATGTAAATATTAATTTATTTGTGTATAAGATATAATCGTCGAGCATGTCCTATAAAACCGAAGAACGAAAACGATTTTCATGTGGATAGTTGTTGAGGAGACTCGGAGGCGGGCTGGTGGAGTCCGCGCGACTCGACCTCAGCCGCACGCGCCGATCGCTACGGGTATACTGAAATTCCAAAAGTCGTTTGATGACGATCTGATCAGTACTCTTTGCTTTCCCAGGTGGTCCTATGGATCCGGGACCCATGGGGCCGATGGGCAACGAGTTCGGCGGCATGACCCCCGAACCTCCCCCAGGCTTCATCCCCCAGCCGCCGCCCCCCACCGACCAGCAGCTGCTGTCTCAGCGAGCCAGCCCGGAATTCATCAACCCTCAGGGTAAGACTATAGACTTTTGTTCTTTTAACATTCACGATAATTAATGATTTGTTATTATTATTTAAGTTTTTTCTTTGCCTTTCGCGTCTAGTGTTTAAACTACACTACGTTTCGAGAGGTATTGACACTGTTCTCGTTTTCAAGTTACCCTATTTAAAGTAACATTATCCTACTTATTTATATTTAACCTACTTTTTTCGAATAGCGTGTGTGAGTGTAAATGGCTGTGTGCGCGCGCATTGTACCGATGCAATGTGTTTTGTATGTAATTATGTGAGTGAGTATTCGGCGTTGTTGAATTTATGAATAAATGTAAATTGTGGTTAAAAAAAAAACTATAAAACTTTGGTAAAATATAACTAAGTGGTATAATGTAACTTTAACTAGGGTCACTTAAAACGACAGGAGTTCAAATACCTCTCGAAGCGCAGTGTAGTTAAAACACCAGAAGCGAAAGTAAAAGTAAATAAAATTATAGTTTTTGAAATTCATTATTGGTGATGGTAGTGAGTTTATGTTTTGATTTTGATCTCGCCATAACTGATTTATAGAAAAAGTTTGAACGAATCATGATCTAGAATCTGATCCCGTCTTCAGGTGGATAAAAACCTAGAACATAACGATATTAGAAAAACACATCCAGGAGGACCTGGGCAAAAACTTGGCTAAAGCAGAGAACTTTTTTTATAGTTTTCTGTAAAAGCCGTTCAGAACTGAAAAGAAACGATAACATACAGAACTGAGAAACAGTTCTCTATTTTAGCTATGTTTTCTTTGTCCAGGGCCTCCTGGCTGTGTTTTACTAACCTTGTTATTTTCTAGGTTCTTTTTCATCAGATTCCAGATTCCGAAATGTTGTGGAGCTTGTTTTTACTAATCAGTGATGGAAAATGTCCACAATAATCAAAATAAAATCATAAACTTTTAATATTTGAATTTATGAAAGTAAATTTTGTTCCGAGTACGATTACGCATCGCCTAGTTTCTCGGGGGGAAAGAAAAGTTAACAAATCTGTTTGTGGTTGCAAGTAAAAAAAGGAAAATATTAAGAGATGGTTCTTTGTGATTCTATGCAGTATTTTCATATTACAAATAAATAACTGACTTCTATATTTTAAATTAGTAAAACCTTGTGTATTTACCCTTTGTTATTTCATATCCTAATCTAGATTTAAGAACGCTGTTATAAAGTCACTAGCCACGTGAAATTTTTGTTTTTGTTTCCCGCTCATCAATCTCGATCTATTATACGCAATTGTCGATTTATGGACGATAAAAAAAACTCAAACGAATATTTATTTACCCTATAAATAAACCACTCTAATATTTCATGTCAACAATAAATTTCAGTGCGGGTATGTTAGATATCTTTAGTTTGTGACAGTTTACTTTGCTCATTGAAATAGTTCATTAGGCTTATTTCCACGTTTAAATGAAAAAAACTAATAGTCGGTTACTCATCAAGGAAGGAAGGAATCTGTTAGTTAATTTTGCTCGCGTGAGAAAATATTAACAAAGCCCAGATCGTAGAATTGCATCCTGGTGCAATTCGGTATTCCGGGTGTCTGGAAAATCTCCCTTGTTTTGATATAACTCTAAATTGTAGTATAACGAACATATTACTAGAAATTATATATCAAATCACATGAAAACTCAGGAAGATTTTGGTGAACATAATTTTTTATATTATTTTGAGTTTGAAAAAAACTCAAACGAATATTTAGCCCTATCAATAAATCACTCTGTAATATATTGCTCTGTAATATATTGCATGGTCAACAATAAATTTCAGTGAGGGTATGTTAGATATCTTTAGTTTGTGACAGTTTACTTTGCTCATTGAAATAGTTCATTAGGCCTACTTCCACGTTTAAATGGCCCAAAAAATACTAATAGTCGGTTACTCATCAAGGAAGGAATCTGTTGGTTAATTTTGCTCGCGTGAAAAAATATTAACAAAGCCCAGATCGTAGAATTGCATCCTGGTGCAATTCGGTATTCCGGGTGTCTGGAAAAACTCCCTCGTTTTGATATAAACTCTAAATTGTAGTATAACGAACATATTACTAGAAATTATATATCAAATCACAGGAAAACTCACGAATATTTTGGTGAACATAAAATTGTCTGATTATTTTCAACTTTGGCAATATGATAATCAAAACACGAAAAATTCAGTTTCTCGCCTTATAACTCATATCTCTGGATCTAAAAAAGCTACCACAGTAGCCTCTCTCATGCGGATCGGCCTTGTCCGGACTCCCACTGGTTCAGATCGATGATCTTCAAAAATAAAAATTGTCGCAATATTTTTCAAATTAAAACGAAAATAACTTAACTTTACGTTTAAGCGCCCGCATTTTTCGTGCAAATAAACCCGCAATACCAGGGATGGTAGGTCCCGAAATTTCGGAAAATTTATCGGAAAATTAAAATTCCGATTTTCAGGCGAGATTTGTATTTACTTCGACAACTTTCTGGGACGGGACCGTTTTAGCGATCACAACTAAAAAAAACTAGCATATAGCTTTGTGAAAATCGCGACCGGCCGCGAAAACGATCGCGCTTAGACTTGCTAGTCGCAAATGAACAGCAGTAGCCTTCCGTAATTTATTACATAGAGTTTGAACATGTTTTAGCTCACTTTTGTATTAGTGCATGTGACAAAACCGCTCGCCATAACAACGGAGTTTACGAATTTTGACGTCTCCCGATAGTCCGCCACATTAGTCCGGATGAGCGAGAGTCTATTGTACAGACCTGCGAAAAACTATTAGTAAATGTAATTTTCCTTCTTATTGTAAATTGTGTGTTTTCTACAGTATAAATAGTTCTCAAGTTAACTGGCGCCAATTCTTGGGGCCCACGCCGTCCATAAGACCAATGCTAAAATTAACATTAGTCTTAAGGACGGCGTGGGCCCCAAGAATTGGCGCCAGTTATACCTGTTAAGAACTCAACAAAGTCCTCACCACCGTTGCTGAAGGATAATCGAATTTTTCCACTTTACGTTTTTCATGCGCCGAATGTTACTCATAAACTAATTTGTGACTTCTAACAACAACATCGTGATTTTATTATTCTTTCGATTCATTATTTGCGGTAACATGATCATTATACTTTAGAGTTTATCAAAATTAGGGAGTTCCTATTCATACACCCGGTACAATACGTTACAAATCAACCCGAAGGCGATGGTGATATCGCAATCTCAGACGGAGAGCGGAGCTAAGGAGAGGGGGGGGGGTACATAATATAAGTAGTGGTAGTGACCATCGGTCGAGTCTGTCCCACTTTCACACGTAGCCGGAGGGCAACTTCGATCCGCTACTGCACTATTAATTTGAAACCACCGCCAGCGCCGCCGCCGCCGCCGCCGCCGCGCCGCGGACGTGACGCATTACCCTGTTCTTACGCCTCGAGATCGATTGTAATTCCACACTTACTCCTCCGGTCCCACCTCGGCCTTTATCACATAACGCAGTCGTTCCCATGTACCATGTACATGTACGCCGACCCCGACCGAGTCTGCAGTATCAGACCACCTCCCACCTTCTTGGGTTTTAATCCCATATGAGGGGTCTAAATGCAAAACCGGACATGTCCACTTTGGAAAATTTTCGGTAAACCACAGAAAAACCTCTCACATTGTTGTTTATATATATTTTAAGACGATTATTTTTTGCTCACGAACTTTATTGACCAACAAAATAAATAAATAAAAGAGATTGGGACTAGAGTTTAGCTGTAAATAATTAATGCAAGTTTAATTTTGGAAATGTCCGCTTTTGCACTTGAAAATGGAAAAGTCCATATTTGCACTTTACATGAAAGGAAATGTCCACTTTTGTATCTAATTGATGGGGTCTAAATGCAAAACTGGACATGTCCACTTTGGAAAAGCAGTACTCTCATTGGCTGAGTACTGCTGCGTTCTCTCATCTGATTGGTCCCGGGGAAATGTCCACTTCTGCTTCTCAGTTGAAATGGAAATGTCCAGATTTGAAGCAAACCCCAATCTTTCCTATTAAATAAATAATAGAAATGTTCGTGTTTGCTTCTTTGTTCGAATACCACTGGATGCAGCTATATTTAAAGTATTATAATCTATTTCTAACTCAATTTGGCCAAAAAGTGGAAATGTCCGGTTTTGCATCTAGACCCCTCATATTATACGCAATACTATTTTCCTTGAAACACTCATGTCTTTGAACACGTATTACTCAATTACCTTTATTTGTATGTTGGTAAATCTTGATTATGTTTTTTTATTAATATTTAGCCGAGAACTGTGAAGAAAAACGTTTGAAATATGTTCAATTTATAGCTACAACAGTATATTACGTTACTAGGCTGGAAAATACTGTTTTGCCGGAGGAGCATGATAGTTCCCGCGCGAGCAAAAGCGAGTGCGGGATTTTCATGCGAGTACGGCAAAACTTTCCGGTCGTGTAACGTACGATACTTTTCATCATAAAACTCAGAAAAAACCTTCTTTCAATCATAACGTAGTCGTAGTCCTTGCATAAACCAATACGTTTCTCAATCCTTCAAACCTAACCTATAACAAACAGAACAAACATTTGCTACTGCTGATGCCAGTGCTGCCTCTACATTCCTCTAAAAAGTAACCAATAAACAAGCATTAAACATCGGTTTGCTGCAAATCAGCTGCTTGTTCACTTCCGTTTTTCCGGCCTAGGACGACGGCAATGGGTAACTTTGGAGCCAATAAAAAGGAACTGAAATAGATGTTTCTGTGTCAGTATAATGAAAATATATTTGTAAAATGGTTGAATGAATATATGTATATAGTTATTATTTAAAAACTGTTACACGGATTCCCAATTTTACTCTCACAGATCACTAGGAATTGTATTGCCTTTCAGTTAACACAAATTTTGCAATTTTTGTAAGGAAAGTAAAGGAGTATAGCAACTGTTTGAAATTAACATTGTTCTTATGGGACAAACCCCTGGAAGGGGGCAGATAAGGTTTATCCCATAAGAACAATGTTGATTCCTAACACTTGCTACTAAGAGTCTGCGGTACCTGCCGCCTTTCAGGGGTTTGTTCCATAAGAACAATGTTGATTCCAAACACTTGCTACTAAGAGTCTGCGGTACCTGCCGCCTTTCAGGGGTTTGTTCCATAAGAACAATGTTGATTCCAAACACTTGCTACCAAGAGTCTGCGGTACCTGCCGCCTTTCAGGGGTTTGTTCCATAAGAACAATGTTGATTCCAAACACTTGCTACTAAGAGTCTGCGGTACCTGCCGCCTTTCAGGGGTTTGTTCCATAAGAACAATGTTGATTCCAAACACTTGCTACCAAGAGTCTGCGGTACCTGCCGCCTTTCAGGGGTTTGTTCCATAAGAACAATGTTGATTCCAAACACTTGCTACCAAGAGTCTGCGGTACCTGCCGCCTTTCAGGGGTTTGTTCCATAAGAACAATGTTGATTCCAAACACTTGCTACTAAGAGTCTGCGGTACCTGCCGCCTTTCAGGGGTTTGTTCCATAAGAACAATGTTGATTCCAAACACTTGCTACCAAGAGTCTGCGGTACCTGCCGCCTTTCAGGGGTTTGTTCCATAAGAACAATGTTGATTCCAAACACTTGCTACTAAGAGTCTGCGGTACCTGCCGCCTTTCAGGGGTGTGTTCCATAAGAACAATGTTCATTTCAAACACTTGCTACGCCTTTAATTTCTGCTAAAAAAAACTACAAAATTAATTCAAAGATGATACAAATATCTAGCGATTTGTGAGAATAAAATGTTGTAATATTTAGGCCATTTTTAAATAATTATTATTATAATTGTAAAAAATTTACCCTCTACACTTATATTCTAAGCTATAAATTGAGCATATTTCTAGGTCTTTCTTCACAATTATCTGCTAAATATTAATAAATACTAGAACCGTACTCATAAACAGTTAGGTACCGGTAATCGAGTAATTTGTGCTTAAAGCCATGCATGTTTCAAGGAAATTAGCATTGATCTTATGGGACTAAACACATTGTGGTGGGACTAAACACATCGCCGCGGACGGCGTCGTACAAAGTTCCTCGCGTGTTTTAAAATTATGCCTTCTTTGGCCAGGTTAAATTGTAACAGCAATGTATAAGTAATGAAACCCCGCCGCCGAAAAAAAGATGGTGCTACTTTACTTTTTTCAATCCGATTGGAATCGTGATACCGATTTACGGACCAAGCTGACTTTCCGAAGTCAAGCAGCTGGTTGAAATATTTTTACAGTTGTATGTTATTGTTTTGTATTGCTGCATCTTTCACTATAAGTTTTGTTTACAAACATTCTCATTTTGACATTTTTGATAGTGAGTAGAAACACACACGACGGTGCCAGCTTGAACTATTCCATGCATCAGCACTAATTTCTCCTTTGCTTTTCGGTGGCGGAACGAAAACAAAATTAACATTTGATATCCCTACTTAGAGGGTTAGTAAACATTGGTAACAGTCGGGTTCGATCGCTTTTAGGAAATATAAATAATTAAATATTTCCATGAGGTTCCCTACTACTGATGATTTCAGTTTTTTTTCTTCCAGTATAGCTATCTTAGAAATAATTGCTCCGCACCGATGTGACGAGAAATTCCGATTGCATTGTTACAGCAATGAAATGAAATGAATGCTATAAAATGAGTCGAACAGCACCACGAAGATAGTCTTAATAGATCACATATAATAAATAGTTTAGAGTTTAGATTCGGAAATGTAAAACACTTCGCATTATCGCGATCTTCTGATTCTAGCCACCAGTAAGACAAAAACTGAAAAAAGTAGAAAATTGTACAGTATATCAAATATGAACTTAAGAGTAATATATTTGATGATCACGTGCAACCAGAGCGTTATTTTTCGATGATAATTTCAGTATTTAGCACCTAAATATCTCAATCAGCTGTCCTATAATATAAGAGAAACTTTAAATTTAAACTCCTTTATGAAACAAGGATCGGCTGTTACGTCATTGTGACATTGGTATTATGAATAGTGTTTTGTCTCATGTAGCTTTTGTATCTTCTTTATTGTGTTCTTGTAGTATTTATTTACTCTCATATTTTTTTGATACACATTGAATTATGAGTATCAAAATGAAGTGTAACTAGAATTTTATTATTCAAGCAAGCATTACAAGTGGCGACTTCCAATGTGATTTCCTAGACTCAAATAAAATTGAGTTTGAATTACTTGTTTTTTTTTTTTCAACCAATCACTTAACTTGTGAAAGTATTAGTGATTTCCAAGTCTGTTCATAATTAGTAACATTGTTGTATCATATGGAAATTAAGTTCATCCATTCATTTATTCATTCATTTATATAGTCATATAATTTAAAAGACAAGACTAACCTATAGTAGTTCCCATTGTGTGTTTAAATTTAACCCCATACAACTATATCAAACACATTCCAGCTTGGCCAGCAAATCCACACCCTAGAAATGCTGTGTGCTGTGGGTGGTTCCTGTCACCTTGAACTTCAAATGACAGCATTTCCATACTATCCTAGATTGTTATCTCTTATATCTCGTACAACGTGTGACGGGTTTTCCGTTCTATCCTAGATTGTTATCTCCTTATATTTTGTCCAACGTGTGTCGGGTTTTCCTTACTATCCTAGAGTGATATTTCCTTATATTTTGTCTAACGTGAGTCGGGTTTTTCACCCTATCCTAGATTGTTATATCTTATATCTTGTCCAAATATATCTTGTGTGTCGGGTTTTCCACACTAACCTAGATTATTGTTATCTCCTTATATCTCATCCAACGTGTGTCGGGTTTTCCACACTATCCTAGATTTTATCTCCTAATATTTTATCCAACATGTGTCGGGCTTTCCTCACTATCCTAGATTGTTGTTATCTCCTTAATTCTCATCCAACGTTTGTCGTATTTTCCACACAATCCTAGATTGTTATCTCCTTACATCTCGTCCAACGTGTGTCGGGTTTTCCATTCTATCCTAGATTGTTATCTCCTTATATTTTGTCTAACGTGAGTCGGGTTTTCCACATTATCCTAGATTGTTATCTCCTTATATTTCGTCCAACGCTTGTCGGGTTTTCCATACTAACCTAGATTGTTATCTCCTTATACTCTCATCCAATGTGTGTTGGGTTTTCCATACTATCCTAGATTGTTATCTCCTTATAATCTCATCCAATGTGTGTCGGGTTTTCCACATTATCCTAGATTGTTATCTCCTTATATCTCATCCAACGTGTGTCGGGTTTTCCACACCATCCTAGATTGTTATCTGTTACATCTCGTCCAGCGTGTGTCGGGTTTTCCATGCCATAGTTGTTATCTCTAACATCGTTTTCGTTGTTGCAGGAGTGAGCGGCAGCACGTTCTCCGAACCCCAGTCGCTCCAGAACGAGGGACTCGTGTGGTGATAGCCACCGGCCGCGCGACCAAGTGCCATATTGCATCACAAGATATTGTGGGACATTGTTACGACCAGTGATATGACACGATAGCCGACATATGTTTTCGTTATCGAGTTTAAACTCGCTGTGAACCTTGAACCTAAGTGTGGACCCTGCTATTTTTTTACTGTACTAGATGAGTATGTATGTCTTCGTTTAAACTACGCGTGACCGTAACTTTTGTTAAAGTGTTATGCTTATGTATATACATATACATATATGCACGATTTCGAATAGTATTTACTATACATGATTATTTCGACCTCGTAAATCGTATGATTTAATATTCTCTGTTACGCGTTCTTCCGTATAAGTGAGAGACTTAGAGAGCGCTATGAGTTATTTACTTTGTTCTGTAACATTTATGTACAGTAAGGTATCAATCAGCTGTTCGTTATTAGAAGTACACCTGTCTACTGATCGGCTAGTAATAAACATATATTTATGTTCGACTTGTGTTCGCCTTTACGGTGGCATCTCATTGCTTCCCTTCCCCACATCAACATTCTCACGATTTAACCCTACCACTGAATTTTCTTATCGTAGTTGTACCACATTACTTGCTTCGACAAGATTTATCAGCAAAATTAAACATTTATAAAAAGTACTGATTTCATAGACTTAGAGAACTAGAATATTGAAATTCTGCATGGTCATTATATTTAGAGTATATAAGAGGCCACTAGGAATGGGGTTTCAAATTAAAAACTTAGGTTGGGTTTGATTAGGGAACAGGAGTTTCACTTCCAGAATATATACTGTTTCCATAATACATTTTCGCCTCTAGCAGAAGAATCTTCGATGTGATTGAGAAACGTTTTTGGGAATCAGGCTTTTGGCCTGATACATTCTTTTTTATCGGTTTTTGGTATATTTAAATAAAATGAGCTGAACCCAGAAGTCAGCATAAGTCAAAAACCCGCCATTATCTTCTTTTATGTCATATACATTAGTTTCATATACTAGGTGATGCCCCATTCTCATGAGTCCTAAATTTGCTGGAAGCATTAAGGTAAGTGCACGGTGAAATGAATGTACCTAGTTCAACCCCCTTGAGTGGCAATGATATTTCTATTCAAACAGAACTAGAAATCCAATTTACAAGTTCACTCATGTATTAATCATGATATAAGACTGAGTTGGCAAATGGTGGCCAATTCATACAATTTGCCTACCGTAAATGAAGCATTTAGAGGAAATGTTACACCTCATTTCAACTTGGGGTGAAACCACCAGCTGCCTCCGAGTGAAATGAACGCTTAAGCTTAAAAATTGCAGTACATATATAATATTATGAATGATTAAAAGAAATTAATCCATATGGTAATTAAAAATTGCAATTTGAATAACACCGTTTGATTAAAAATTAGGCTATATAGCTATCCTTCCCTGTTAGTCTATATTTAAAAGCCACATCGGTTGGCTGACTGGCTGATCACAATTTACTAAACCATATAAGGCCTGCATGCAAAAGCGATCGTGCAACTTAGCGCTCATGCAAATAAAAATAGGTAAATTATAAAATTAAAAATACAGGCTATTTTCAGTTTTTTAACCTTAAAAAACGATGCATTACGAGCTTATAATTTATTGTCATAAGAGTCTTCAACACCCCTGCGAAAAACGTCGAAAACAAGCGTTTGAAGTTCCTTGTTTCGGACAACATTTTTCAACCGATTTTTATGAAATCTCCATTAATTTATTCAGGAAGGCAGCAAACCTTAAAATCATTGAAAAACTAATTTTAATACTGTTTGGCGACTATCTTTCCTCAATGGGGGCTTGCAGCAATGCTTAATTTCACCACTAACGACGGCGACGTCGAAAAATAGTTTAGATACGATTTCGCGCGGTAATTGTTTATTTAGGAGGTTTTGAGATTATTTCGTTTAACTGTTTATTTTGAACATGGTAAATAATTTGTATTAATTTCTAGTGGCGGATAAAGTTTTCATTACAGAAAATTCCAAAGCCTGTTCATTTGCCCTATGCTTATCAAGGGGCGACAAAAAACCTTTTGGCCCTTCAAAATGTGCGAAAACATAATTGTGCATTTATGTTAGGTTTCTCTCGGTTCGTTATTTATTTTTCTTTCATTTATTTCGCTTTTACCTTAATTATATTTAAAACCATGAAATAGGGGAAAAACTAGTCAAAGTCGGAAAACTGCTTGTACGTCTCTCTTTTTGAATCCATTTTTGTGATAATTGTTGACCAATTGGAATATAATTTATCTACGTATTAGTTTTAAACCTTATATATTATATTATATATTACCAAACAAATTACTTTTAGCTACAGCTTTATTATCCCCTCAAAACCCATTTTATTTATGAATTTGACTTCCTCATGTTATGGGAAATTCCGTTTTGCAAATATGCAACAAATAGTACTAATTCTAGAAAACAATTTTAGATGAAATATTTTATATTTAAAAATACTTTTCAAACAAAAGAAAGTTTGTCAATATTGGAATACTATTACTGGTGTTATAGAACAATTTATTAATTTCATGGTGACCATCTTAAATGGCTGATTTAGGGGTTTAAGATTGGTTCCATAAACAAAAATACTCCTACTGATATAGGCCAATTCTGTACACTCACCAAGTGGCTAAGATGTACTAAAAGTTCAAGATGTTGACGCTAAACACGCGTATTAATTTGACACCTCAATTATAAAAATATGCCTAAAGTAAAACTCTTGGTGAGCTCATAAAAAGTTATTTTTTAAGGAATTATTACAAATATGTGGTCACTTTGACTTTTTGTGAGCTCGCCCACACCTTCATTTCGGACCAATTTTTATGATTGAGGTGACACTTTATAATTAATGAAAATTTTGTCAATATTTCATGAATGTTGTTTATTTTCCTTCAGGCGAAACAGCGTTGCCCCATCGGGCAAGTATGTTACACACAAATTTACATGTATTTCTTGGATATTTGTTTAAATATTAATAAAATTAGTGCTTACTATGTAAATGGTTTGACCAAAATATACATATTATACACTTTTCTTACAGGAAATTTATTTTTTTTTTTAATTTTCCTATTCAATAGGGAATACATTGAAAGTTGATACTTTTCAAGACATTTAGGAAAACCCAAAAAATGGTACCTTCAGACCTTCCCTCCTTCCTCCCGCTCAAGGGCTACGAACGGGCACTTTAGATACGTTCACTTTCTAACTAGTCCAAACAAAGCTGCAAAGTCAAAAATTGTGTTAAAAAATTTCCCTCTATACCTTTTCATTGCCTGGACTACGTAGGCTGCACACGGACAGGCGTACCACTCCGTCAACCACTTTTTGGATTCAGGAATCATCGAAACAAAAATTTTAATTATCAAGTTAAATACGAAAATGTTAACGAAAACTACTTCAACTTACTTTCAACCTACTTTCAACTTGTTAGAAGGGTTAGAAAGTAAAGTTACTTTCCTCCGCTACCGTTTACCGAATAATAATAATTAAAAAGTAATGGTTTATTTATTCTAAGCTAAATTTAATAGTTGCATGTAAATTTTGTTAATTACTATAATTTTAAGCCCATTTGAAAAAAATGATTTTTTTACACTTAAATCCCCATAAATTCTTAGCCTGAATTGTTACTGACATACATGTAATATTATTTCGTTTGGCGTCTTAAGCTCTAGACACCATAAATTTTTCTCAAAATTTTAAAACTGAAATTTTGATTTTAGTCGTTTTTGTGCGGTAAATAAGCTCAAAGATCAACAATTCAAACTAATGAAAAGAACGCTTGGAGATAACACGATGTGATGCCTACAAACCTAATTCCATGGAAATCGGACCACTGGTGTGGTCTGTTTACATCCATAAACACATCCGCTCACATCTGCACACATCTAAATACTTACATACAGACGGACAGACATCACTCCTGAAACCACTTCTTGTGATATGGAAACAAATACTTCCAATATCTTCTGAAATTCTATTTTTTTGCGGAAACAACACTTTCTCTATGTGTATTGAATAGGGGGGGGGGATAAAGTAAAAAATCAACAGAGGAAACGTTCATCCTCTCTTTCCAACCTGGGGTGGAACCACCAGCTTCAAACTTAATGGTGTAACTGAAGAAAATATATAATTTTCATTAAAACGATCAATTAAAAAAAACAGTGTAGATATAATATGTGATTTATAATAATCAGTCCCTTAAATGATTTGTAAAAATTGCACATTGTATGATATAATAACATCAATAAAGTTCATCATTAAGAATTTTTATGTTTCCCTTCCCAGTATATCGATCCCTAAACACATAGTTTTGTGAATATATTAGCTGCCAAATTAAAGCTTTTTATTGCGGGTTAGGTAAACCCATCAACCCCCACCAACAGGCTTCGTACAAAAAAGGCTTACAACATCCCAGCGAGCGAGGTATAATATCTGTTGATAAACTTCTGAACTACTTCAAATTCGCATTTCGTGTATAAACAATAACACACAGTGATGGTTCACATAGTTCTAAAGTTTGACCATAGAAAGCAGCACTTTTAATTTTCAAATACCAGGAAAATCTACTTTTATGTTCATTACTTTATTCTCCAGTTTTAGCCAAAAACTGAATATAATTGTAAAAATAATATTTATAACTGAAGTTCATATCATAATTTTGAATTCTTATAAAAGGTATATGTATTTATATGAAAAGGAATTTATTATTTCCATTCAGAAAAAAGCATACACATCACAAAAACCGAAAAAACGGGTTTGTCCGGATAAATTCTAAACACACGCATACATACATACATACATACATACATACATAAATTTGGTACATTTTGTTTCAATTGATATTTTATATACATTCGGTTTTCTATATATTTATATTTATTCACGATAATTTAACTAGAACTTTCCAGAAAGTTTAAGGATTATTTAAATATCAAAAATTCAAAGACGAATACCGAATTTCCAAGCGAAGTGTGCCGTCATTTTTCACGGCACGAAACTAGTCTGCCAAGACATTGCCAGCATTATATCGTACAGCTGACGAATGTTTTGCCGTGCTTTCTTCACAGCACCATAAGAAGACGACAATACTGCAATCGTATGTTGCGTTATAAATTTATATTTCTACCTCCTAAGGACATTAATATGATTAATGTTATAGTGACGGTCGTCTATACTGTCGACCGATGGCGACGACGGAAATATGGGAGTGATAGTTCCGAGATCACAGTAATTATGTGACGTGCTTTTTCGGTCCCTTTAAAAGTTGTAGGTTAGTTTTAAAGTACGCAAAAATGAGAAGTGCTACCTCTAGTAATTCGATTCCTATAAATTTGTGTAGACAAATTTACAAAACTTCGCAATTAAATGTGTTTTACGATTTCACGCGCTGCTAGTCGCTAGTTAATTTTTAAAAGGCGACAAACGAAATACCAGCTAACTTAAATCTTATCTAGGTTTATAGGGTGAAGTTAAATAAACAGAAATAATATATACATAATTAAGTTTTAAACAAAAAATGCATTGATACTAATAAAGAACAGGTCTTGTGGGAATATCTTAAATTACAAATAACAAGATCAAAATAACAATAACGATGAGCAAAAATTGTGAAAACAACATCTATGTGAAATATCCAATGAAAGTTTGGATTCGGCAATAAATTTGGAATAAACGCAGCTAAGACAAAGGCTACTTTATAGACTTTTTGTTTTCCTAAGAAAAACGGAAGGTTCCGAGATCAACTAATTCATAGCAGGTGACTTTGAAGTGATGTCATCTTCTAGTATTCACTTTTTGGGGTCAGTATGGATTCCAATTTCAACTTTCTTGAGCATATTCACGGTGTACAAAAAAACTAAGGCGTGTTCTCTTCCTTCTTCGCAAACTTGCTTCTAGACGTGAAATCCTTCTCACTGTTTACTATGGATGTTTCCTTCCTATCTTTGTTTGTGTTTTTGCAATTTGAGGACATGACAGCAAACAGTTTTCAAAGCCTAGAAGAATTTATTTAATTATATTTGGCCTTCGTAAACCAACATCTTGTAGAGGACAAAAAACAAAATCCTGACGTTCCCAAATCTTCAGTTTGGTAATTTTGAAAAATAACTTCAATCTGTCCGCTCATAAAAATTTTATCTCCGGAAAACTGATTTCCTTCCTATACCTCAAAACAAAATCATATGTTTCCAGCACAAGTCCAAAAACCAACCCCCACAGACGGGGATTCATCCATCAAGCTTTTCAACCACGTCCCATAATCTTTGAAAAATGAAACAAACGCCATAAAATTAAAAAAAAATGTTAAAAGAGTTTCTTCTTATAAGGAATTTTATATCCTACCTGAATATTATTTCAATAGAATTAGTTTGTTTTGCGTATATGTATTATATAGTGTATAAATTGTATATATACAAATTATTGACGACTGTTTTGCACATTTTGGTTTTTGAGAATAAAATGATTTAAGTTTGAGTGAATTATTCGCACAAGCAAACAGTGGCTATTTTGAGGTCCCACAAAATCATGCGGCACAAAGCACAAGGTTCTCGGTAGAAAAAGATGCTCTCTACAGACATCGCCTACAAACGTATTACAGGTTGGACTTTGGGTGTCATGATAATACCTCCCGCGGATAGATTTCTTTTGAGGGTTTCTGGATCCCAAAGGAAGAAGTCGACTTCACCGGTTGTCTCGCCATGACTTCTATCTGATACCATTTGTTTTATCGTGAAAGATGAATGAGTATTTGGAGTTGTTGATTAGGAACCAAAGTATATTTCCTAGATCGAACTGCTAATGATAAGTAACTACAAGTATATGTCCCAGGTCGAACGGGTAATGATTAGTAACCACAAGTATATATTTAGGTAGAACTGCTAATGATAAGTAACTACAAATATATGACCTATAGGTCGAACTGCTAATGATTGGTAACCACAAGTATATATGTAAGTAGAACTGCTAGTGATAAGTAACTACAAGTATATGTCCCAGGTCGAACCGGTAATGATTAGTCACCACAAGTATATACGTAGGTAGAACTGCTAATGATAAGTAACTACAAGTTTATGTCCCAGGTCGAACTGCTAATGATTAGTAACCACAAGTACTCGTATATACGTAGGTAGAACTGCTAATGATAAGTAACCACAAGTACGAACTGGTAATGATTAGTAACTACAAGAATATACGTAGGTAGAACTGCTAATGATAAGTAACTACAAGTATATGTCCCATGTCGAACTGCTAATGATTAGTAACTACAAGACATGAACTGCTAATGCTTAGTAACCAAAAAGTATATATGTAGGTCAAACTGCTAATGATTAGAAACTACAAGCATGTTCCAGGTCGAACTGCTAATGATAAGTAACCACAAGTACATGTCCCAGGCGGGGTGTGTAGCTCGGCTCGGGTCGGTCGTATATTTCGACAAGTCCCTCGATAACGGGAAACGTTTATTGTGTTTTCTCGAAACGTCGGGATATAAGTGGCGTGTGCTATTTGTGTATGTGTCGTGTTATATGTAAAATAATTTCAACAACTGACGAGGACAACAACTACTGTCGTCGCTAAATTTGGAGGCAACGCCGCATAAAAACCTTAAGGTGGGTAATGCCCATAAATAAAACAAAAAATACATGCCCCAGGTCGAACTGTTAATGATTAGTAACCAAAAAGTATATGTCCCAGGTCGAACTGCTAATGATTAGTAACCACAAGTATGTATGTAGGTAGAACAGCTAATGATTAGTAACTACGAGTATATGTCCCGAGTCAAACTGCTAATGATTAGAAACCAAAAAGTATATGTACCAGGTCAAACTGCTAATGATTAGTAACCACAAGAATATGTCCCAGGTCGAATGATTAGTAACCAAAAGTACTGTATATGTCTCAGGTCGAACTGGTAATGATTGGTAACCAAAAAGTGTATGTCCCAGGTCGAACTGGTAATGATCAGTAACTACAAGTATATGTCCCAGGTTAAACTGGTAATGATTGGTAACCACAAGTATACGTCCCAAGTCATGAACTGCTTATCTGTTGAAATACTCGAGCAAAAATCCTTTCCATATTTCAAAACACCAATATATAAAAGTGCAATTTTTTACTCGAGGGCATCACATAAAAAGTGGACGAACATTTTTTCAACACCTACAGATTTTGTAAGAACACATGTTGCAAAAAAAGTCAGTAAACGGTGGTGACTTATCGAAATTCGGGCCAATTGGGGTCGCCGGGTCCGGTTTTATTTCTTACCGCCGGGCGTAACTGGACGATTTGCCGTAAATTTTACTGCCTTTATCGCTTCTTACGCACCGAAAGGTCGGAAAACAACCCCCGAAATAACCTATAATAGGATGTACCTAGATAAACTAATGGACCGATTCGCCACTTTTAGGCCCGGCCGGAAGACAAATTGCCCTATGATTAGGATCAAACAGGAAACCTTTAGCGTGCAATTAGGATACATCCTCTCAATTACTGTAGAGCCCCGGGACAGTGCACTACCAGCCGCGGGGGCGCCACTGCAGCCACTCCAGACGAGTGGAAATGTGTTGACTGAACGTATTAGTTGGAGTGTTTTCCTGCAGCCCTCGTGTGCGTCCAAGCAGGATCCGTCTCTGCAGGGAGCCTTGACCTTTAAGGGATGAATAGTTCTGTAACCCTGTTTATTTTGTAACGATTTTAAATCGTTTTTCAGGCTTTGAACAATTACAATAGTAGTTCAATCTGCGACTGGGCTATTAACGCCCTTAAGTCACGATTGATGTGTGAAGGGAGTGTTAGAATATCTCACGAGTGGCTGAATACAATCGTTGCATACACGACTTTATCTACGACCGACGATATACAACAACATTTCCTCCGCAGTTAAACAATACCCCCATTGCACCAGACCTCCATGCTCAGCGAATTTCAAATGCGAAAAAATATATTCCATCCAACTTGGCGAGATATAACGTGTTATTGTAATCTCCATTAAAATAACATGGGAAATGAGTATGTAGATTTGCTGCAATAGGTATGTTAAAATTGGGTGGTTTAAATTTATTATTTAGTAGATCTGAACTAGGATATGTACTAAGTTGTATCGAGATATAAAGTGAAATAATGAAGATATAGAATTTTTTTCAATAAGGATAAATTACGGAATGAGCATGCAAGTTTGCAACCACGAAAATGGAAATTTCGGGGATTTTAGACTAAAATACATTATATCTTATCTAGATGAAGCCACAAACCAAGTTTTATTAATTTAAGTTGAAAAATAAGCAAGATGTAGAATTTTACTTATTTCCTATTTGGTTAACATTGGGACAACGTGCTGTGTTTACCACTTTTAATATCTAGGTAACCCATGGTTATAAACCAATGTTTCAAAATACAAAATTGTTTTTTCCGAGCTGAATTTAATGGTGCTAGCAAAAACTGGATTATTTTAGCGAATTTCCTTAGAAATAAGCTATTACCGTCGTTTTAACAGAACGGACAAAAAATATCCGTTCAGGGTAACCTCAGCAATTATATTAATGTTTATGTCAATTGATAGCTTTTTATGTCTACTTTCTGGATATCACGTGAGTTTATCGCGTAAATGCATTTTTACCTGAAAAAATTACGATTTGTTTAAAAATTGAACATGGGCTTATATGGGAAAAAGAATTTTATTTTCTTGAGTGTCTGTTAGCACGATAACTCTCGTAAAAATCGTCCGATCGTAACAAAATTTAGTACACACATGTAAAACTAGGTTCTGTTGGTCGAGTTCGTAAACCGGCCAGATCGACATTATCCAAAGTGAGACAAAGACTGCTTTTACCTCCAAAAAACGGGCTTTTTGGCTTTTTCAAATTGAAAAATTAAAGTGATCAAATTATTGTTTTCACCATCGGATTCAGCTTGAAAAAACGAACAATTTGGTATCTGAATCATTGCTCTAGGATCATTGATCTCCTAGGTGCTTCTCCTTTTTTGCCACGTATTTTAGTATTAGGGCAGCAGAATGTTGTCTTACGAAACTTTGTTTCAACGAAACCTGCAGAGTCATGAGTTTTTAAAATTATTCTTAATAGGTTTTTGGATTTTCAACTAAAATAATAAAAACCTAGCCTATTTATTTAAAAATATATATTTTTTTATTAAACATTTTTATCAGTATTTTTGACATTGACTTCGTAAAACAAACGATGGAATTTTATTTTAGTATACAAATAAAAAACTTTTTATATGTTTTATAAATAAATGATTAATTTTGTTTTTCTTGTTGGAAATTCGCTGAGTACGCAGGTTTGCTGAAAAATGTAAAAAAATATTCTTTGTGAAAAATAAAAAAAAACCTATTTATAGGAGGTTTATCCCCCTTTACCCCTCCCTCCGGTCATCCGATCGGGCAGGTTTACGAACTCGTCCAGTTGATTACCACTTTACATGTATGTTCCAAATTTTATAAAAATCGGACCATTCTTCACGGCTGCTATCGTGCTAACAGACACACACATATCATATATATTCAAACGAATGGTATTTTTCGCTTCTGAGGACCCAAAACGAAAAGTTATCATGGTCTTGGGCTCAAGTCTTTCTATGAGACCTACGGTAATAGCTTATTCCCTATAGGGGAAATTGCTAAATCTCATCGGTTTTACTCATGATGGCAAATGTCGACTCGTGTGAGCGACAACACACAAGTATAAGCACAAACTAAACCACAAACGCTAAGCACATAAACTAAAACATAACCCGCAGTGGAACAATCAGCTGATGTGCGAATTACGTAATGTCTATCATGACAACATTTTCGTCGAACGCCGAGCTCTATTAGATTTAGAACCTGTATTATCAAGGGACTCCTGTTTCATATGATATAATTTATGAGACAAGTTTGTATTCGGCTTAATAATGTACCTCTTTCTGATCTTACTTGTAATAACATAATGGTGCTTATTGCAACGGTTTTAGATAAGATATTTTACAATATTGTCGCAATTATGTTCTGTGGCATAGATACATAATACATTATTATTATTGTTGGATGTAAACAGGTAAGGCAATTATCCTACGTAGGACATACGTAGAAAATGTTAACATATGCATCGAATTTACTTACATGGCAGATGCTTAAATAAGTATTTTTGTTTGTGTATTTTTTTATTGGGTCTTTTTTATGTGCATGCTTTTATAGGTAGGAAAAATTTGGCAATCGCTTACAAGCAAAAGAAAAAAATTGACTATATCATATATATTAATTATGTCTATTGGCAATAAAGACTTGATTTATGATTTATAAGGTAAGGCAAGAAAGATACTACGTTACTACGAGTTAAAATATACATTGTGGGATGAGGTAACTTAAGAAAGATGAAGGCTTTCAATCGACAAAATTATTACATCGATACATGAACTCTCGAGTTATTAACAAACATTTACACACCGACGCAATTTAATATTTAAGTGGTCTCGGTAGACCAAAAGGAATGGGAGGTAGTTCCTTAAACTAAGGAGCTACGCGAAGGGGCTCACATACAATAATTTTAAGTAGACAAACATTTCTTATTTTGTACATCCTTCATATTTTGTTTCTCTATTTCTCACCCGCCAAGGGAAGAGGGACCTGAACTTCGATTTTTTCTTAATTGAGTTATTGGTATATCTTTAATCTACATTAAAATCCAAACAAACTAGGGAAAGAATTTTCAAAATATCTGGAAAAATTCCTGAGATATTCATTTTTGGATTTGAAATATTATAACAAGTAATTTTAAGAAATCGCGGTCCAAAGTTTTGCAGATTTCTAACTTATGTATTTTTATTACTACTTGTTTTATTAGCTATGTTTCACATATAATTTTTCCAGAAATTTAAAACTAAATATGAATGCATCATTGAATTGTTGAAAATTGTTTGCATTTTTGTCGATCGTTGTTTAAATAGATGGGAGTAATAAAAAATGCAAAATTTTAGAGACAAAATGTTTTTTTGCATGATATGAAATAAAGTTAATTCTAATTTTATTCTCAAATAAGAATTTATTACAATTAATTTTAACAAAATATGACTTAGCTGTCCGAGCTTCAACTTTTTTATTTTTTTGACTTTCTAGTACTTTTTGTTTGTTTTTGAATCTTCATTTGGACTAGAAGCTATGTTGTCAACCACTTCTGTTAGATCCTGTACATTTTCAGGTTTTTGATTCCTGGATCAGGGCTTATTAAGTCCTGCATTTGTTCCTCTCAGAACTCTCTGATTTTCATAACTCTGGAGCGTTAAAATAACATTGAGGAAGTGAAGGTCCCCTTTCTCCAGATTGCAAGGGTTTAGAAAAAATTAATTTAATCGTGTTAAAAATTAAATCCAAGTGTAAGATGGACCAAATACATTTCGGAAAGATATATAGAGCAAGAAACAATACAAATTCAGAAAATGTGTTTTTACCCTAACCTCTAAAACTTGCTGTCCTGTAAAATTTCGTTGGAAAGATAAGGTCCCTTTATCCTTGAAGGGTCACATTTAGTAATGCCAAAGCGTTTGTAATATGTAATGAAGAGTGCGGACCGAGAGAGACTTCGGACTCTCTCTGTACCAAAGTAGCACATAAAATACCACATTACTCACCGTACACTATTTAAAACGCGATTACTTAACCCTCACCAAGAAAATCTATAAATTTCTACTCCGATTGAAACGAATAATCGAAGGATACCTCGTGGCGCGGTCTCAGCGCCTACCTCTAGACGAATCTGTGCACGCGTTTCGAATGTTCTGACCTATCTTTTTCATCTTTGACCCGTGAGTCCTACAGGAGGGTAGAAAATACACAATGTCCACACATTAGGTAAAAACGTGGTAAGCATTCATCATTTTGGGAAGCAATAAAACAGAATGAAAAGGTTTTCATGATAATAACATTATTGAGGGCCTTGAGAGCATTGTGAGGCTGATTGGCTGCTCCCCGCCCACATTGTGGCAACACAATGGACAAGTCTCCACCTACTGATACGTTGTTTCGCCCTGCAGGCCCTTGCTGCCGTCGACCCACCTGCTACTGCGGCAGAAACTGCAGTCTGCAGTCGACTCTAGCTCGAAATACCACCGGAATACGGTTCTTCGAGTTTCGTATAGTTCGACTGAGACATACTTCGAGTTATAGAGGTATAATTAATCTCGGCTTACAGAGGTAATCTGAGCTAAATTCGAGATATAGAAGTAAACCAAATGAAATTTCGAGGCAAAGAATAGTGACGTTGGACTGCATATGACTCATCTATACGTTGCGACCTATACAAAGGGGTTTCGACTTTTAGAGGTCCGTTGAGTAAACTTCTAGATATAGAACTAGATATAGTCGACTGCATTATCATTACTGCTCTAACATTTGTGAGCATGATTGTTGAATCTCTCCTCATATTGGCAAACTTCAGCAGATGCGATGGAAACAGTCTGGATATATTTCTAGTGTTAACCCTTTAATTGATCATAACATGGGGTTTGATGCTGTAGTTCCCACCATCATTATTGAATCTCCATGGTGATTGATCTTGATCTTCAACTTCTTCCTTTAGAATCACCTAGTATTACTTTACAACTTATAGTTCGACCCGATGTTGGTTTTTAGGAATCGTCTTATATTTTGACAACGTCTCTCGCCAACCATCAGAATGATCTTCTGATCGCGATTCCCCTCGATTACAACTACTTTGGATAGACTACTACTTATAAAACTGAAGAAAATTAAAAGCGGTTAGTCTTGAAAGAATGTAAGAACATTTCATCACGGAAGAGATCAGTATCGTTTTCATTTGTTCTTAAATTCAAATATGTCTCTTTCTGGACATATATTACGAAATTGGAAAACCGCTTTCATGGTCAGAATTTTCGCCATCAATTGAACGGCTGTTATCTTTGAAAGCGGTTCTGAAAATGACCGAACAACTTGGCAAATAAGAGTTAAGTAATTTACTTAATATTCAAATAAATAGTAAAATTCGTTCTTTCATAATTATCAAAAACCCCGTATTTTTGCAATGTCGTCACTTCCATGAAATACATTTTTTAACTCTCTTTACAACATTTAATCGCCCACTCTATAATGGAAACTGGCTTTATGTCTTTCGATGGCATAACTTCTTTGAATGTAAAACCCATCACATTAAACTTGTCATCGATAAACTCAAATACTGTCACACCCATGAACAAAAAAAACATTACAAATGACCCCAAAATAAATTTTTACAAAGCTATTAAATGTGCTAAAACAATCATCATAATTTTATTTTTATGCCAACGAAATTCACTAGCAAAGAATTTTAATCCCCTACACGTGAATCAGTTGTTCATATTTCCAATAACCTCGAAAACAAAGAACGTGCCTCATGAAACCTTCCCCCTCTTGTTTCACTTGATAGTAACCCACATCGTGTCCCAGAAAAACGAAACCACTTCAGAGCCTTAAATAAATCGTCCATGCACGCATTTTGGTGAACCAATGTTTATGTCAAATTAAATTGTGCAAAGAGAATTTCACTTAGATTCCCGGATAACTGAAAGTCGCAACTGAAATCGCAACTGAAATCTCAACAGGGATCAGCCTTTCGGATATCTGGTATTCCACTGTTTTATGTCGTTATGCATCTAAATCGCCTAAAATCGCGAGTTTATATTTATAATATTCTAAAATTTCCCGGAGGAGGACCTCTAGACCCCCGTCCACGGGGGGGGGGGGGGGGTACTCCATACCCCTAGCATTTGCAACCCTCTCTAAGTTTTCTCTGGCACGGTCCGCGACAGGCTTTTGGAGATAAAGATGGACCTTCATTAAAACAATTACGATCCCTGGTTTAGTAGAAAAAAGATTATACTTGCGAAACGAATTTCGCTATACCTATCTGAAACCACGTCTCAAGAAACACTTACCCAGGAAAATCCGAGCGTTTATGTTGGATATTTCAACAAAGGGATCAGTCGGCCTTTTGAAATTAAAAGGCTTCAAATTATGATCTATCATCTTACTCTTGATTCGTGTTCTCCTTTAAAACACGCAACTGAGTTTGTGATTACGTCTTAGGTAAGGTAATTTGTTTTTGAAATCGGATGAAAACTGAAATCGATTCAATTATTGTTGTGTCCTGGATTTAAAACTTTCTGTCAAGTTACTAAAATAAAAAGTTCAATCATGTTAAAGGCGATCGGAAATGACACCTGTTGCCTCGATGTTGCTCTAATCATACACATGATTTTTATTGCAGGATAGAAAATGAGACCCATTTGTTCGTTATAACAAGACACCAGCTACTCTTAAAAATTTACTTCATATTTGACAATTATGTTTACTTCAAATTTTATAATAGCAACGATAACCAGGCAAACATTTTAACCAGAATATTTTAGTAGTGAGAGTATTTTATAACTTTTGGGGTTTTAACTAGAAATATTTTTCATTATTCATTAACTTTGGAAAAATATTAAAAAAACTCCTATGAACACAAGGGTTGTTTGCTTAGTCAGATCGGCTACATCCCAATGAACGCTGGGTTGGGTCGATTCTGTGTTCAACTGTAGAAAAAAAGGAACGGGATAGTTATCACAAATTTTTGGGCTTTCTGTCCATGGCACGACTGCCACAATCATTAGAGTGGATTAATTAGGGTAATGCCAATTATAATTGAGTGAGTTGACTATAATTAATCAGCTGTAATGATTGTGCCGATCGTGCCATGGACAGAAAGCCCGCAGACATTTGTGGCAGAAATGCCACAGCCGAAATAAAAACTACTTTACCTCACTTCATCCTCAAAGAGAAAAACATAAGTGTGGGCCTACTCATTGATTGTAAGAAAGGTTCAATCCTGAGTTGAAACTTTCGGGTGGTAATTTTTGCCTCAATCGCCGTGAGGAATAAGTTGAACATCGATTTAAAATTAATAAAATATGTAGCGTTATTGGATTTTTTAAACTTTATTTAATATTTTTCTGTAACTTAATCGTGTGGGACATATCGCAATGTAATTTATTGAAATATAAAATTTATATCTCGAATCAAATTTATCGAATTGTTATTGTTATTATAAACTTAATTCATTGAATTACTATTATTATCTCGAATCTTATTTAAATGTTATAATATCTTGAGATCATGTTATCGTCAATTGTGGTTGTTTTCGATGTTATAAATATCAAGTAACCTAGTTTTTCCCAAGTCCTTCGTTATAGTAGGTTTCTGCATATTTATACTGTGTTATTCATCTTTTGTATAACTTTATTCTTAAAGATAAGTTCCCACAATTTTGAACTTGGACATGGAACTGGGTTGGACTTGGTTTTTTAAATGTCCAGTAGTTTTTACCTCAATCGCCGTGAAGAATAAGTGATAGATAGATTTAAAATTTACGAAATACGTAACGTTAATCAATTTAAATGTATATACATTTTCTGGAACTGTGAGTCATATTGCAATGTAATTTATTGAAATGTTATTGATATCTCGAATCTCAATTATTGAATTGTTATTACTGTCTTCATTATGATTTATTCAATTGTTATTAATATCACAAACTTTATTTTCTGAATTGTTATAATGTCTCGAGATCGTCGTTTCTCTAATTGAGGTTATTTTGAATATCATGTACCCTAGTTCCTCGTTAGCATCAGTCTCTGCATATTCATACTGCGTTATTTATCCTTCGTATTTCTTTACACCTCAGGTTAACTTGGAGTCTGCAGTCACCTCGTCTGCCACCACCTGTAAAATCGGAGAGTATAAAAACAATCGGTCGTAACCGTCGGAAATAAACAACCGACCCTGATATGTTTTTGATTTCTGACGTTTTGCTTCCTCTTCTCGACGATCGGGATAACGATCACCCGAATGTCTCGTCTCCGGATTAAAACCAAAAACCCCAAACTCGTGAGATGACGGCCCCGGACGATTTACCGAAATCCGAAATCCGGCCCGGCCTGAGAACTCAATTACACATCGCGATCGGACTTATCGGGGATTTGAGGCGGAGGCAGCCTAGTAGTCGGCGGCACAACGTCATTATAGCACCGTTAATGTATTGGCAGACAGTTGGTCGAAATGGCAATTTGTTCTGGGGGGAGGAGGCCCCGCCGCGAGGGCGGGTCGGCCCCGGGTCGCTCGCAGCATGGGGCTATTTCGCATGTCATATGTCGCCCTGGTGCTAGCAACAGATGACACCCGACCTGTCAGCCTCATACATACGATTTTGTCTTCCCTTCGCCTCCGCTCTCGATTGTTCTACAAGTGAAGGGGTGGCCCTCGCTGCGAACGTCCTTCAGTTATTGGAGAGTTAATTCAGAATGTTTAAGAGGCGGGGAAAATAATGGGAAGAGTATACGGTCGATTCTCGACGATTCGGTCCTAGATAGCTCGAATAATTTTCGACTCCCTTAAGAAAACATGTCTGTGTCGAAATATAAACTGAGCGTAACTCGAAATGGTACGGTAAGACTTTATTTACCTCATTAAGTCGAAGCGACGCAAAAATTACCTATATAAGTCGAAGTTAACATCTATACCTCGAAGTTAACTCGATTGGCCTTTGTAAGCCGAAACCCCGGCGTAAAGATCGCAAAGTGTAATTGTCAACGTCACCATTCTTTAACTAGAATAAAGGTAACTAGAGTTGTAATTCTTTTTGCCTCTATATCTTGAATTTAGCTCCGATATACCCCTAGGAGCCGAAATTAACTAAGAATGACCTCTGTAACTCGAACTATTCATAGTCAAACTCGATAACCTCTACAACTTGAAAAAATTCGTATTTCCGTAGTATTTCGAGTTGGCTGTAATGGGAAAGTAGATTTGCAGATAGAGTATGGAAGAATAATGTGGTTATTTCTTAGTTAGTCGGGGGGAGGGGGGGTAAAATGTTTTACGAAGTAGGGGCGGTTTGGTCCGCGATCTCGGGTCGCTAATTATGTGAGTTGAAAATTCGCAAAATCGATAAAGTCGAATGGAACAAAAAATATTGGTACCATCAAGTATTTATGTTGATAATACTGTACTGTACATTCAGATACGTTTCGGCATATTCATGGTGGAATACGTAAGTCTACAGGTCTACGCGCTCTATTATGACTTTCTTATGAGGTACAACACTCTTTAACTAATCCTACAGTGACGGATCTGTCGAGTGTCTGACAAATCACTTAATAATAATAAATTCCATGATTTTACAATACAAATAAATTAATAAAATTTTAAGATCGATTTTTGCTGTAGTTATCATATTTTTACCGAATGTCAGTTTTCTGCATGTTCGTAAGTTAAAACCGGAATAATAATCAATTTGAAAGGAAAGTATAAAAATATTCTTTATACTATTTAATCAAAGATAGAAAATCACAAGTGTAGAATGTCGTAAACAAAATCGCATAAATAAACTTAAATCGTAGTTTGGCACACAAAGGTAACGCTTTCAAAGTTATCTGAGAGGATTCCTAAGAAAACGCGGTCGTCCCTCTTCAAATAACACGTACCTAACTAATTTTAATTTTAAATTTAGTTTTTAGCTTGAAAAATTGCAATTTTACCCAACAAGTTTTGTTTCTCAGAAGAATCCCAAGGGCAATCGATTAAGGGGTATGATTAAAGGAATATACTTGATGAATGGAAATAGCGACTCGGGTGTTATCGATAGTTTTTCGTCCAAGGCTCTCGACAAGTTCACCGCCATGGGTTAAATATTTCATAATTAAAATTACGATTTTGCCTTTCACGTCACGCGCTTTTTAATTAGATATCGCAAAACATTTTTCACCACACCACGACGAAATCAACTGTTTTACAAACGTCAAACACGGACCGAAACACACTGTTTGCCGCCAGGGCTGAAACGTTTTCGGCCCTAGAGCCGCAAAAATATTGATATATCGTAAATATCAATATTTTAGTTCCGATATGTAGGAAAAAGTATATCGATATATTGTTCCCGATATTATCGGTGTATCGATGTTTCTTTTCAGATACATATCGCCACAACACTTTAGTTACCGTAGGTAGTATCATACCCTTAAAGTTTTATTTTCGTTTCAAATAAATATTCAGATCTATTATGTGATAAAGAGTTTATTTCTTTGGGTAGAGTGGTGAAAATTAGCGTTCGCACCTCGGCCGAAAATGTTTTGCAGCTCTCGATCGTTTAAAATTCTCGAGTCCGTCTCGGATTAGGAACACGATAGAGTCCGCAAAACCTCATTTTCGGCCCTCGGTCCGAAATATACTATTCGAATCTCGATTATCATCGAACCTTCATTCGGACCTGTACCCTAATCTATCGGTGTTTACCATCGATACTGTCGATAAATGCGGCGCGACATTCTCCACTCCGCGGAATCTCATGTTCGCTTCGACCAGACACCTGTAAATCACCGAGGGTGCGGGGGTGCGTGCGCCGCGTCCGAGGACTAACAGGTGCCAAAGTGCGTGCTTATTGTCGTGATTTGTAGCCGAGATTATTATTGTCGACGTCCACGCAACGCGACCATCGGCAATTCGGTTAAATAACTTATAAGAACATGAATTATGTAGTCGGAGGGGCTCGGGTCGCCGGCGCCTTTGACCGCTATCTGCATAACGCCCACCCCCCACGGGGCCGTCGTGTTCGTTCCTCACATATAACGTTCTCCTTGAAATCCTTTATTCGCCGATTGTGCACCAATAGGAACACGCCGCTCGCCGCGCCTCGCCCGCGTCGACTTGGAGTGTTTTACATCGCTAATGGTTTCATTGCCGTCTCGCCTCGATGGTCCGCACATTGTAATCGAACGTTCGCCCGTACGGTTTTATTACCTGCGAGACCGCTGCTGAATATTAACAGCCCTATGTGTACTTAAGTGAGTTCCATTTACTGTAAGGTTCTTTGGAGTCACCGCATTGAGGTGTGGATAGGATTTATTAACTCTCCACACGGTATATTGCGGCGTGCCCCAGGGATCTATCCTAGGGCCTTTGCTATTTTTACCGTATGTAAACTACATAAATTGTAATCTCTAAAACTATAAATATCACATGTATACTGACGATCTACAAATTTATGCTCACTTTTCAACTAATGACATAAATAATTGTGTCAAAGAAATCAATGAAGACGTAAACCGAATCACTTTGTGGACTGAAAAACATGGACTTAAACTAAACCATGACAAAACAAATTCCATCATCATCTGCCATTCGCGTTTACGCAACTAAATCGATTTTCATACTGTAAGTTCCATAATAAGTAATGGAAACACACTTCCTTACTGTGATAAAGTGAACAACTGGGTACATACCTCCGTCTTCAATTCAAAACTATTTTGTAACTGAAGATGGAGGTATGTACCCAGTTTGTCAAATAACGGTTCAAGGGGCTAGGAACATGTATTTTAATAAAGTTAAAAGCCTTGGACTGACGTTCAACTCAACACTTACTTAGGATGATGCAGTAGTAGACACAGTATCCGGAGGAAGGTATTTGCATCAATCCACTCAATAAAAAAAATTACAAAGTTTTTTGCCACTACACACTAAACTACACCTTGTCAAATCACTCGTGCTACCGCTACCTCACTTTACAAACTGAAACTCTGTGATCAATTATATGGCTGTGACTCTTTTTGATATGCTTCGACGGTCTTAGAACTATTGCTTGTGATTTGCATTTGATCTGAGACGAGTGGAGTATATAACACCTTATTATATTGAGTCAAAATTGTTGAAACTAAATGATCAGAAAACAGTTCAAATCCTTTCTTTAGCTTTTTCAAATTTAAAAACCAGTTTATCAAAATATTTTGAAAATTAAATTTGTTTCCAAATACCAAAATAATATTCGGAGCTCAGGCTCTGTCTCACTCACTTTGCAGATGCCTCAACATAGAACTGCAGTATATGACAGAGCATTTGTTGTGACCACCTGCCGCTTGTGGAATAACCTTCCTCTTTCCATTAAATCCCTAGACAGTCATTGTCGGTTTGTGGCGGCGCTGAAAATTTTGTTTTCGAGCGAATGTCCCTGACTGGTGTATCCTAGGTGGTTGTCTTGGGCGGGGTTACTGGCAGAGATTGAATGTACTAGAGAGTTAATGGAAATTGATTTTTGTATTTTCTCATTTTTTGAAAGCAATATGTTTTTGTTGGTGTAGCATAATGTTATTGTTGTATTATAGATTTGTGTATAAATTGTTTAAGCAGGTTAAGTGTAAGAAAGGGCCATGCGGACCTAACTTTGCCTGTTGAAATAAATAATTGTTCATTTAATTTCATACATCCGGGGGCCGAGTTGGAACGGAGACGATTAAATCGTTCATTCGCTGTGTGTTATTGAGTACATTATAATCGTTGTAGCGGATGAAGGCCCCGACCACATGAAGCGACCCGACGCCAAGACCTGGTCCCTGCGACCTTTTTTAAGCTTCTTATGAATAGGTACAGGGAGCGTATGAATACAGGGAGCGTATTTTTATCGCCGTGTCGCCCCGATCAGAAAACGCTCCCGAACGCTTTCGATTTTTGTGCCTTTCACTTTTTCTTTTTAAAACCTTATAAAAACTTGATGAGATAAAATTCTAAATAGTTTGACACATTTGATGTTTTTCTGTTGCTGGTTTCGTTCGGTCTTGGGGGGACGCGTCTAGTGACACCCTGACAAGTCGCCACCTTGTCAGATAGCCACCTATTCAACCCGGTTTTGAGGTGGCAGGATGTCGAGTGTCGCCCACATCAGAACGCCACCTTTTGAAGAGGGAGTGATTTGACGGGGTGGTTACTTGACGCGGTTATGAAAGGTGGCGATCTATCGTGTTTGATTGCGTCAGATCGCCACCTTGGAGTAGAGTATCAGAGTGGTTTACAAACAGTCAGTAGTGATTTTAACGAGTTATAAGGATTTGTACAAACGATATTTACAAAATATGAATATTAAAAAAATTAAAAGACGAAATACAAAATTCAGGAGAAATAGATTACAATTTCTTAGAGTAAAATAGATCCCTTAGAGTAAAATAGATTACATTGGTTTAATATAAAATATAGCCTACTGATTACAGTACTGTACTATCAAACTCCCATAGAGTAAGAAATAAACTGTCAATTTTAATTAGCGTCACTACTAAAAAATAGCATGAAACAACAAATAACTAAAAATATATACAATTTATAAGCATTGGGGTATCAAAATGCCTGCTGTGTTAACAACACAAGCACACATTTTTTTAACAATTGTAATACAAAAATTTTAATTTTAATGCACATCATTGATAAATCAGGTGGAGGAAGGTTCTAAAGTTTTTTCTCGCATATACACAGATGAAAACAGCGGGATGGTGATCTTTCAAGATGAATAGAAAAGAAGGTGGTCCCGTAACTAGCGATTCTTTTGTGACGCATTCGCGCCTACTTCCAGATGTAATTTCTGATCTAAAACACAATTATTGGAAACGCAATTTGATGTCTACATCAGTTGGTCAGTGATGACGGGTCGCATCTCCGTTAAATGGAACCACCTGGTTTTATTCTATTCATCTTGCTGGTGATCTGTCGGGGTGGCGCCTTAACGCGAGCCTGCGAGAAGGCGATCAGACGTGTACGCTAGCGACAACCCGCCTCTTCGAACTAGGAAAGTGGCGACTTGACCGAATGGCACTTGATTGCATCGGTGTATTTTTATGAGGTGGCGATCTGTCGCTATGGCTAGGCGGTGATTTGTCGGGGTGGCACATTGATTGCATCGGTGCACTTTTATGAGCTAGCGATCTGTCACCATAGCTAGGTGGCGATTTGTCGGGGTGGCCCCTTGATCGAATCGGTGTATTTTATGAGGTGGCGATTTGTCGCAATGGCTAGGTGGCGACTTGTCATAGTGGTACCTTGATTGCATTGGTGTATTTTTGAGGTGGCGATCTGTCGATGGCTAGGTGGCGGCTTGTCGGGGTGGCACCTTTATGTCTACCCGGTCTTGTAGTTGCCAAACCGAATCCGACTGACCAGGATTGCGACCGGAAAGTGCGCAGTGAATGGTGGGAGGTGCGCGGCGACAATGGTCTCTCATTGTGCCGGCAACATTGAGCGACAATCGCTCTGGGTGTTGCCCCACCGATTGTTCCCTTCGAACAAACCTTTACATCCAGCATAATACCGAGGCGAGTTACGCCCTAATTCCCCCGAGCGAAATTTGGATTTTATTTCTCTAGCAAAATAGCGGAGGAGAGAGCAACTTTTTTGAACTGTCGGTTGTGTTTTTCCGACCGGGAAAACGTTTCGGTGATAGTTTTACTCACGGTTTATAGAGTCGGTTGTCACCCTCGATGTGAGCTAGTACAAAACAACGTATATATTCTTTTAAGCAGACGTGAAGCTGAATGTGATTGCCAATAACCGTCATTCGATTAAGTAATATTCAGTTTTCAGAGGAAGACAAAAACATTATTGAATCGTTTTAGCGACATTCAGCGTTTCAATTGCAAGTTAAGTTTCATTGGCAGTGTATCTTGTACAACAAATCTTTAAATATGACAGAGTGCCTAGACCTTTCGATATTTCTTCGGGTTGACCATTCTCATTCACCCGGTTATCCTAACTTGTTGAGGCTATCGCCAGCTCCTTTACTTCACTGACATCCACCTATTTAGTTAAATACTGATAGCTGGACTTCTGTAAAAATTTACTGATTTTAAAAAATATTTCGACTTGTTTCTGTAAAACCTTATGTGTAGTTGGGTGCCACTGGTCCAGCACTCGCCGTCGGCCCAACGATGGGAAATCTGTCGGTTGGCAATCGGTTGGTGACATTGAGGTGATGGCCACCTCTTAAAAACTATCAGAGTAATCTTCTATTCATGAAAACACAATATAAAACCAATTTCATTTGTTTATATATCGGTTTATTCTAAATATTTTAGTGTTTTGAAATTAAAATTTAACAAAAAATGCTAGTTGACAAACGGTTAAAAAGTGTAGTTGGTCGGGCGGACATTTCCAACACGGCCCGACCGTTGGGCGACGATTAATCCCGGTATTGGCCTGACGATTTTGTGCCACATGCGGGAGGCTCCAAAACATCGTGATGACAGATTTGATTTTACGCCGGATGCTCACTCCTTATGTTTTACGCATATGCCTCGAGGTTTGACGAGATATCCAGAAAATCGGATAGACTCGATTCCTCGGATAGAAGATATTAATCACTCGTAATGTCGAGTTTGACACGAGTCTGTTTGGATGTTTTCCATCGATGATTTATAGAGAGTCTCGAGTCCAGATGCGGGAAGATTTCTTTAGAAAAACCTTCCGATGTAGGATTCGATTTTTAAAATTTCCTTCAGTTAGCGATCTCGACCGATCGGTTTTCCTTACAATCTACTGTAGATAACCGCCCTCAAAAAGCTCCGACATTTTTACGGATGGAGACCCGATGACAATAACAAGAAGGTGGGCCCGATAAATTTATAACGAGTACTTCCAGGATGGCTAAAATTTTGATGAAAGGCCGGTGGCGATATCGATGGGGATGCGCAACCCCGTGATCGCGGCACGCAAAGGTCGCACCAGGCGCAAACGCGAGCGCGAGGCGAGCACGCTGCACGCCACGGCTTCATTTCCGGCGCGCGGTGGCTCGTCACGTCAGTCAGCCCCATCGACCACACAAGTACATATTGACCTGTTTAATAGGGGAACAAGTACTTGACGATTGATGTTCGAGCAAACAAACCGCCTCGACATTCGTCTTAACACGACCGTGTGCGTGCGGGAGGACCATCAGCCGAGGTGCGAGGTGCGGCCTCGTTAGCACGTCGACAACTTGTATCGTCACAGTTCTGTGGTCGGGTGATAAATACCTTAGATATCGCTAGTTTTGAAGTATTGAAAACTCGGGTTTTTCTTTGACGAAACCGAGCGATCGTCTTTATATATAAAAAGCCCAAACTACCCGTAACTTTTGGTAAAACCGATGTGTCACGTCCATCAACCTTATGCTTGAATGAAAGGTCACGGCAAGAAAATTTAGGAAAAGGATAAGTTTGTTGATATCATTTTCAAATATACGCTAAAGAAATGGACTGAACAGTTGATGCATTTGCTTTTATTTACGATTATTTGTTTACTTTTCCAAGCGAAGCGGGACACAATCAGCTAGTGAAATATAAACGAGAATTTAATTCGTAGGGCGGGTCAAACATTTTTCTAGGAGAGCATAAATCAAAATTCAAACCGTTAGTTTTAGTTTTGGTACATCCTCCATAGACCGCTTTAATTATTAATGGTGAACTGACGCAAAATAAACTTATACGAAATAAGTTGCCAAGCTTATACGAAATAAGCTTAGCCTATGGAGAACGACTAAAATCTTGGTCTAACTATGAACTCGACTCTTACTTTGAGCTGGAGCGTTGCAGTGGTAGGTATTAGTAAGAACTTCTTTGTATCAATCCACTCACTAAAGAAGTTGCAACTTCATACTACATACTAAAGTGCATCTACGTTAAATCACTTGAACAACCCCACTTTAGCTACTGCAACTCAGTGATCAATTACATGACTGTGACCCATTCTAATATGCTCCAACGGTCTCAGAATTATTGTCTGACATATGTCTATGATCTGAGACGCGAGGAGAGTATCATTGCTTACTACCTCGAGTCAAAATTTGTGAAAATACATGATCAAAGTTGAATTATAATTCTCTCATTGGCCTAATCAACATTAAAAACCGGTTTTCCTACATATTTTCAAAACGATTTCATAGTCATAGCCCAAGGTAGTCAAAGGGATTCAAGTTCCGCTTGTGTCACTTTGCGTATGCCTCCAGCAGAGGACAGCAGTCTATGACGGTCCATTTGTTGTGACTGCTTGCCGCCTATGGAATTATCTTCCTGATTCCCTGAAGTCAATTGAGGGCCGTCGTCGGTTTGCGGTAGCGCTGAAAATATTATTCTTTCAGCGGTGTCCTTGCTGGTGTGTCGTAGGTAATTTTCGTCTTGAGTGGGGTCACTGACAGATGAATGTTAGAGTGGATGAGAGTAGTTCAAATTTATAATTTTTCTCCTTTATGTCAATATATTATTTTAATTTTTTGTACAAAGTTAATTTAATTGTAAGTATATATCTCAAACTACACATTACAGGTAAGAAAGGGCCATGTGTCCCTAACTTTGCCCGATTAAATAAATAATTTTTCATTTAATTTTTTTCACTTCATTATAAAAACTGGTTCTTAGAAGTTTGAGAGCATGTGAAATATACATATAACCACAGCTCATTTATTCAAGCCACTCGAAGTATGGCACTACCGCAGAGTCACGATCGGAAAGTAATGTTTTGTGAAAATATTTCGTCTCGATTAACATTATCAGAATAAGAATCAGAATATTTATTTCCACAAACAAATTTATAATAAATACATTGGTGAAAACTAATGGAAATCAGGCATCGTATAGACCTGCAGGCTTGTGAGCGAAGTCGCGTTTTTAAAATTAGGCATTTGACGTGCTGTCCAAATACATTCAATTGTTCTACCGCAATTTAGCAACACAAAACTCCTCATATCGAAACACTGTTCTTTAGCTACGCTGTTATTCGAGATTAATTCAGTTGTGAAAATATATAAATATTCCTAAATTCAATTAAAATTCGAGCAGAGAAAACAACCAAATAACTTCAAATGATTAGTTATGTGTAGAACACAAAATGGCATCAAGTGGCATTAATAGGGTAATCCTAAGTAAAATAAATTGTCAATGTCAACGTCAGTCGACGTGCAGTGTAAATAGATGACAGGAGGGTCTCAGCAAAGCCTGGGCCGGCCTCCAACAGCCAGCCAGTCCACGCCGCTTGAACACGGCATCCGAACACGCGTGTCCCTTATCTCACCGGGTTGATCCCTGCTGATAACGTTTGCTAAATAAAACTGATTTGTTCCATTAAATCCATTAAATGATTTTATATTAAAGGAACTTGGACTCCAAAATTTTGTCTGTACCAAGTAAAACGGGATATATGAAATTTATTATTTTTTCAAGTAAATAAGGAGTGATCTGATAAACATTCGTCTTACTGAAAGAATTATTTATTCTTGGAACACTGCGTCAGTACTGTATCTTCTATTCTTTCGTGTACCGGATTTTAATATTTGTTTTTGAGTAATGAACAAGGGGTCGAGTTAAGATTTTTAATTAGGGAGACCCCTGTGTTGAGTAAGACCGATGGTCGATCCGTTGATGACAATGACGGTGTACGCGGCTGACGATCAATGATAACATAATATGTATCAGTTTTCCTTAGCTTAAATGGTTCAAATTTAGCTTTTGGAGTTCAATAATTATAATCATAAACAATTATTAAGTACTTTCAACTACAAAGACAGTAAAATAACTACTTAGAAGTTAATTACAGTTGTTTTTTTTTAATCAATGTTAATCATACCATTGTTGAAAATACGGAATTGTTATTGTTGATAATCACTGGTTAAGAAACTTGTTGCCCCGTAGCACTCGCCGTTGGAACTCATAGCTCTAATGATAGCTCATAGCTATATTTTGATAATATTATGTAGATATTTTGCCCTTGGTTATAAAAGGTTTGTGGACGTCATAAGCAAACATAATAAATAAGACCAGCAACATTAAATTATAAGACCAAATCGAACAAACTCTAACTTACTAGTAAAACAGTTATTTTGATCTACGTTATGGGAACTCATTCTGCAACCAACAATACAATAAGCTTGATCATATATCCAATTCATCTGTTTATTGTTGACATATATAGGCCTAATCCTACACCAGGGAGGCTAGACACCCTACTGTAGGTATCGTTAAATAGTATTTCTGCGGCCCTCTAATTTTGTTATATTAGCAATATAAGTGGAATTAATTTTGTACTTTACATTAATAAACGAAAATCGAACGACTAATGGGAATTGAACAATTTAATTGATCGAATATAAAAACTCATGGCAGCGCCCACGAAAGCTTCACTTTTTTAACAAGATGTGCAGTCTATATATTTTATAGGTCGTTGAGGCCTGTAATGCCTGTGGTGGGTGAGTTCCGCCTACTACAGGTAGCGGCAACAAGAGATAAGATAACGCCTGATATAATAACACTTGACGGCTGACCCTGATTTTCGATATGCACGATGTAGATATTTCCCATTCATGTATGACTCTTTCAATACAAGGAATCCATTTGTAAACAATTTAATCGTGTAGGGAAACTTTAATGAAAGGCTCCTAAAAAAACTAAAAAAGTAAACTAACTAACTAACTAAAAAAGTCATCCTTTAAAAAACCATTGCTTCGACTTAAACCTGAATACATATTTCTCAAGAATGGATTTATTACTTTCTCCCCCTTATACATGGTGTATGGATAAAGTGTTGTTTCGTCAAAATTTTCGAATTTGAGTTGTTAGTGGATCTGGTAGTGGGTTTGGTTTTAGTGCTCCCTGAATCCAAATAAGTGGTTTTCGGAGTGATGTCCATCCGTGTATGTGGATGTGTGTGTGAATGTGTGGATGTGTGTATGTGAACAAAGCTCGAGACGACACCCGTGATTTCATTTTCGTGAAATTTGGCATGTAGATATAAGGCCATGATATCTCAAGGAATGCTATTTATTTTTAATTTACAATTTTTGATTTTTAAGGTAATTTACCCCATAAAAAACGAAAAAAATCCAAAATTCTCAAAGACAGCTCTACTGATTTTGATGAAAATTTCATGGTTTCAGCGAATTTCTCCTATAAGGAAGAAGCTATTACCATAGGTCTCATGGTAAGACCTAAGCCCGAGACCATGATAACGTTTCGTTTTGGGGCCCCCAAAAGCAAAAAAACACCATTCGTTTGAAATTTTGTATCTATTTATATATATATGTATATATCTATATATCTATGTGTCTGTTAGCACGATAGGGGCCGTAAAAAATCTTTATGAAATTTGGTACAGACGTATAAAGTGATTACCACTTCGACGAGTTCGTAAACCAGCCTGATCGGAGCACCAGAAGGGGGGTAAATGGGGATAAACCCCCCCCCCTTTTTGCGTTTTTCACATTGAAAAATTAAAGTGATCATATTTTGGATTCCACCATTGAATTCAGCTTGAAAAAACAAACAATTTAGTATTTTGAATCATAGTTCTTTGTGTATTGGTTACCGAGATATTGAAAGTGGTAAACACAGTACATTGCCCCGGTGTTAACCTTATGGGAAATAAGTAAAATTCTATATCTCGCTTAATTCTCAACATATCTTGTTAAAACTTGGTAAATGGCTTCTTCTAGTTCAGATCTTCTAAATATTGAATTTAAACCACCTAGTTTTAATATACCTGTAGCAGCAATCCTGCATACTCATTCCTCATGTTATTCTTATGGAGCTGACAAAAACATGTTAAATCTGGCTATGTCGGATTGAAATATGTTGTTTTGCATTTGAAATTCGTTGAGTATGCAGGTCTGCTGCAACGGGGGTATTTAGTGCTTAAGATGAAAAATAAAATGACACCATCCGTATGTCTGTAAAACTTCAGGTTCAGAAGTTATGGGGGTTTAAGTGTTAAAAACATATTTTTAAAATCTAACAAAATATGTAATTCATAAAGAAAATTTATACTTGCAACCATTAAATTTGGCTTGAAAAAACAAACAACCCAGTTTTGAATTATTAGTCTTCGTCAACTTGTTGCAGGGATAATCGATATTTTCGTCTGGCGGTAAACACAGTACGTTGTCTAAAATTATTCTTATGGCAAATGTTCAAATACCGATATCTCCGTCAATTGCTAACCGATTTCAATAAAATTTGGTATGTTTTTGTGTAATAATTGTAAATTTATTTTATTATAGATTTCCTTGCTTTAAGGGAGAAAGTACGAGTCAGTTTGCTGGTACCATTTATTTAAAGAGGTAGGTCTACTATTCCTCGTTTTAATATTTTATGAAGCACTTTTCATGGTATTGAAATTATGGTTAACATTAATGTATATAAAACGAAAGCATATTTAATTGAATAGATTAGTCGCGGCTGAGTGTGCGGCTACGGACGGCGGCGCGGCTGGATTGCGACTGCGGCTGCGGCTGCGGCTACTGCGGCTGCGGCTGCGGCTTCTTTGAGTGCGGTCTCACGGCGGGCCAGGACGAGCTGCGGTCACCAATCATAACACTGCTTTGTTTATAATCTTCAGACGCTTCTTGCCAGGCGCCTCACGTCCGACAGGAACTGACCCCAGATTGCGTTTGTATCGAAAAGTCACTTGTAAGTTCGAGTACAAGTTATACAGTCGACTCTCGCTAACTCGAAATGCCACGGAAAAATTAGATTTTTCTTCGAGTTACGTATAGTTCGATTCATAGAGGCTGATTTCGGCTTACAGAGGTAATTTGAGATATACAGGTAAACCGAATGAAAATTCAAATTACAGAGATAAAAAATAGTGACGTTGGACCGGATATGACTCATTAACACCTTTACAACCGTTCACCGGGACATCAACTTACGAAGAGTTTCGTTGAGTTAACCTCGAAATAAAGAGGTAGATTCGATTTATAGAGGTAAAGTCCTTGTTAAATTAATACTACTGAAATTCGAGTCATAGAGGTAATTATTGAGTTTTTTCGACAGGTAAAGTATTACCGAAAAATTATTTCGAGTTACGCATAGTTTTAATTTCGGCTCAGACACGTTTTTCTTGGGCGAATCTAAAATAATTCGAGCTTTCGAGGATTTCGAGTCATTGAGGTCGGAGTTTATGCTATCAGGAGTCGACTGTTTAAAGTTTTTTAGAGGACGTATGAGATGTACTCATTAGCAGCTGAAAATACTGCAACTCTTTGTTATGGCCACTTTTAATTATTATTTCACATATCTCATCGAATCATTTCAATTATTTTTTCATAATTTTTGACACATGACTCTGGTCATGCATTAAGGTGGTTTGTGCATGTAGCAAGATGAATTGTGTTACAATGCGCATGAGTATGTGTTTGTACGCTTGTGTCTTGTGTGCATACTTGCAGATGGTTGTGTGGATGAGTAAGTAAATGGAGTGCATGTATGTTGAGGGCGTGAATATGCTTGTGTTAGAGTATTGCCAGGTGCATGCGCGATCACGTTTTAAAGTGACCCCACTTAAACTTACATTATCCTACTTATTTTCAACCTAAATCTTTTTGGAATTTTTTGTTTTAATTGCACACAATGGGTTGCGTTAAAAAACACCCTGTATATTGTAACGCAACAATATTGTACTAAAATATATTAAACGCATTATGTAAACTAAATGTGATCAAACTCATATACAGTAGGCTGTATAAAATGTTAAGATTAACAAAACAATACGAATTTCATATTTATGTGTTCATTATTCAATCTTAAAAATGGGTTGCGTTAAAAAAACACCCTGTATTTAATGTGTCTTGTATGTAATTATGTGTGAGTGAAATTTCAGTTTTGTTCAATGTATGGATCAATATAAATTGTTTGCAAAAAACCCAACAGAATTTTGGTTAAATAGAAACAAGTAGGATGATGAAACTTTAAGTAGGGTCACTTGAAAACGAGAGGAGTTTCAATACGTTTCGAAACGTAGTGTAGTTTAAATACCAGAAGCGAAAGGAAAAGTCCAACAGATTAAATAATGATAAAAAATTCTTCGCTATCATGAATTTTAAAAATACGATCGGAGCAGTGTCGGCTGTGTCGGCCACCGAGGACACTGACAGGTGTCGTCCGTCACGGCAATGTATGGAGCCGCCCGCGGGCCCGCCACCGAGTTACGCCGAGTAATGCGTATTTATTTGCGTTCTACGTAGAAATAATGAAAGGGTACGCGGCCCGGATGAAGTTTACAGATCGGATGAACCATTTGCGTCGTATTAAGTCAAACGCGTAGTAAATATATCATTCGGTCGTCCGAGAAGGGTGTTATTAAATAGGCGCTCAAGGGCCGTATTCACCGCTACCGTATAACCACCGGGCCTTACGGGCCCGCGCCCCGTCTCCCGTCTCGCCTTAATTATAACCCCTGTAGTACGAATAAATCACACTCGTCCATCGCCCTCGGTTGTCAATAAAGTTGCCGTGCCCGTTCCTCGCCTAGGCCGGCCTAGAGGAGGTCCGGTCCTCCGACTTACTGTCGGCTATTTGTTTAAAGCCTCGTTTCCATTAAACATTTTCTGCTCAAATTTATTCATACTACTGTTTTGATGTTGTCTGAAAAAAATACACTGGATTCCTCTCCAATTGTTATGTGAAATTTTCAAAGTTTTTTTTTAATCACTATTGCGTGTTTTATTTATTTACTTCATTTTTTGCCTTCCGTAAAATTTGCTGCCCGGGGCAGTTGCCCCCTCTGATATTATAACAAACAAGAAGGCAATGGAACGATAAGTCTTATCGTTCCGGTCCATCAATATATATACGGAATATTTCGTTTTAATTTTTAACTATGAAAAGTTGTAACAACTAGCTTCTGAATTAGGACAATTATGATCTGACGTTGAAGGCAAGGACAAAGATATTACCGCAATACTCGCACACCGCACGCCAAAAGTACCTACTTTATTTTCCAGTCACATTAAGGAAAATCCCTTTGTATCCCTCAATCCCATTTTAACCCTTAAGTGTCAAAATATCCCAAAAACGGAATACAAATCTAGGTGGAGGCACTGCACTGGACGCTGGACGAGTAAGTGGGTAGCGAGGGGGGATCGGAAGGTTCTTTACGCGGAAGATGTTGGCGCGTGTTGAGCGGATGGAATCAGCGCCACAACAATGTTTCCAAATGTGCTGAAAGCTGCTTTGAGCCTAGCTCCCAACATTGTTGGAAAAACGTTGAATGGAAACGAATCTTAATGGTGATCAGATCCATAGGCACTCTGGTGTCTGTTTGTCTAACGGTGATCAGATCCACCGACACTCTGATGTCTGTTTGTCTAACGGTGATCAGATCCACCGATACTCTGGTGTCTGTTTGTCTAACGGTGATCAGATCCACCGACACTCTGGTGTCTGTTTGTCTAACGGTGATCAGATCCACCGACACTCTGGTATCTGTTTGTCTAACGGTGATCAGATCCACCGATACTCTGGTGTCTGTTTGTCTAACGGTGATCAGATCCACCGACACTCTGGTGTCTGTTTGTCTAACGGTGATCGGATACATCGACACTCTGGTGTCTGTCTAACGGTGATCAGATCCGCCGACACTCTGGTGTCTGTCTCTGGTGATCAGATCCACCGAAACTCTGGTGTCTATCTAACGGTGATCAGATCCGCCGACACTCTGGTGTCTGTCTAACGTTGATCGGATCCACCGACACTCTGGTGTCTGTCTAACAGTGATCAGATCCGCCGACACTCTGATGTCTGTCTGTCTAACGGTGATCAGATCCGCCGAAACTCTGGTGTCTGTCTAACGGTGATCAGATCCGCCGAAACTCTGGTGTCTGTCTAACAGTGATCAGATCCGCCGACACTCTGGTGTCTGTCTAACGGTGATCACATCCGCCGACACTCTGGTGTCTGTCTAACGGTGATCAGATCCGCCGAAACTCTAGTGTCTGTCTAACGGTGATCAGATCCGCCGAAACTCTGGTGTCTGTCTAACGGTGATCAGATCCGCCGACACTCTGGTGTCTTATTGTTAAATGGGTGTCTGTTTGTCTAATGGGGATCAGATCCCCAATACTCTGATCTCTGTTTATCTTAAGTTAATTGGATCCACTCTTACTCTGATGTCTGTCTGTTGTAGTCTTGGGCCCCCAGGCAACTCACCACGTGACAGATGTCCAGACGTCCGGCTTGAGCCTCCAAGGCCAAGATCTGTCACCCTCACAACAGAGAGGGTTAATCCTGAACCAGCTTTGACTCATGCCGGCACTGGTAGTGCTCCTGCCCCCTACGAAGGAATCATTCGGGATCCCAGCCTATAGCCGCTGGGATCAGCGTATCAGGGCCCTTACTTCGGCACTGCCCTTTCCCGGATGGTCTTGGGCACCATGATCAGCGCCCCGGGGGTGACGGTGTTTCCTGGTTCCCATCTACGCAGCTCCTTGGCCGTCCAGAAGACACCCGCACCCCCCCTGACCCTATAATTGCTGCTATTGCTTATAACGCGAACGCTAATATTTCACGTCCGGTTGTTTACTGCGCATCGGCTCACTTAGGATTTCTGGCAGGCTTCACTCAAGTTTTTTCCTTAAGGTAATCACGGACGTATTTCTAGGAACCGGATTCCCAGTACGAATCGAATTTGCTTTCCGAGAAAATTACAGAGCTCTTTTTTGACTGGAAAACACTTCTTGGTTCTGTAGATTTTCAAGAAAGTGATTGGCCCCGGTATGAATCGACAGGATTGTGAATGAGCATTTGAATAATTCGATATTTATACAATTATTTTACGTCGTATTAACTTTTGTTAAATGAAAAACTAGTTAAAAAGAATCGAGGGAAAACTATGTTATTTAAAAAATATATATATTTCTTGACATTTTCTATATTGATTAATTGTTATTTGAAATAGGAAAAAAACTAATTTTATCTTTTGGTTTAAATAAAATCAAAGATAATACATGTATCCATTGGGACCATAATAACTCCATCCTGATAAACCTCTATTAATTTTATGCCACATTTTTAGTCGATGTCTCCAAAAAAATCTCTTCAAAATGCATTCTTATTCAAAGTTAAGCTTTGATTAGCCGAATGCTTGCAATATGTTCTAATAATAATGACATTGAATAGCTTTATGAAATTTATACAGGGTGTTAAAAAAATGTGGGACAATAATTTACGTAGTGATTCCTTGGGTCAAAATAAGCAAAAATGTTTATGTAAACATAGGTCCTAAAGTGCTTCGTTTTCAGTCTGTGTGTCTGTTTACGATTTTTACATATTTAATCATATCTCACGAACTACTTAACGTATAAAAATCAAAGTTGGTATATGGATATTTTCCATTTTTCCAACTTCCACTTTGTACCATTTCAAAATGGTGGCTATTTTTGTTTTCAAAGCTAAATATCTTAAAAACCGTACATTTTAGAAAAATTATACGAGAGACAAAAAAGTTGCAAAATTTAATCCATTTAATGCTGATATTAAGATTATAATAATCGAACTACTAATAACGGAGAAATTTTAACTTTCCGACATAAAAACATGGTTTCTTAGAACATTCTGTCTGAAAATTACATGTTTTTATTAGGAAAATTTAAAATTTCATAATTATTAGTTGTCCTATTGTTATAATCTTAATATCATCGTTGATTAGACTAAATTTCGCAACTTTTTTGTCTCTTGTATAATTTTTCAAAAATTTACGGTTTTTATGATATTTAGCTTTGATAACAAAAAATAATCGCCAATTTGAAATGGTACAGATTAGAAATTTGATACTTTTTACGAAAATATTTCTTAATAGTGGTTATCCATGTACCAAGTTAAGTGGTTCGTGAGATATGATTAAATATGTAAAAATCATAAACAGACACACAGACGGAAAACGAAGCACTTTAGGACCTATGTTTACAAAAACTTTTTTGCTTATTTTCACCTAGGAAATCACTATGTAAATTATTGCCCCACATTTTTTGAACACCCTGTACAATCGAACATGCAGGTTCAAATCATGACTGAGAAACAGAAGAATTATGGTCAAAGAGTTTGGCTTATAAAGCAAAGAAAAGATAATAGACCTTGGATACCCATAAGGAAACCAGTTGAGACCTCTGGTATTTTGTATCTATATAAATGATTAATTAAGGTAATAAAAGAATATTAGGTGAAGTCAACGTATATGCTGATTATACTGTCATACCAGCAGGGCATAGGGAGTTGCATTCTGACAGAGGTCGGATGGCCGCTAGAAGATTAGGCGTTTCCCCCCAATAGAAAATGCATTTCTATTGTGTAGGCAAAGGGTCACCTAATCTCCTAGTGGCCATCCGATCCCTGCCAGAGTATAAGAGAAGCAAAAACATACACAAAGTATTAGAGAGACGAACAGAGCACAGAGTATAAGATTAAAGACGAATTTTAATACTTTCTAAATATGGGGTAAGGGATTCATAACTAACGTCAACAAGACAAACCATGATTAGAATTCTTGATCTGGAATTGAATGATGTTCGATTTTGCAGTGTTAAAAACAAGATTGTTGTTCTGAAACGACTGAATAATTTGTTGGAGCTGTAAAATGCCAATGTCTCCAGACTTGCGTGATTTTTTGTGGAAACGGTGAGGGAGGTGTCATTGGCGAATAAACAGACATTTCAGACATAAACAGAACCTTAGGTCAGATACAAAAGTGGGTAAAAGTACGAGGATAGGGCCAAGGATGGAGCCTTTAAGAACTCCTGCAGACATCTTCGAAAAAGCTGAGGTAGCGTGCTTGCGATTTTCTTGGGCGTCAACAGAGTGTAATTGGACAGATTGTGTTCTAACTATAAGATAAGAGGATATCCAACCGTGAGATACCCCTCGCAGCAGTTTGTTTAGGAGGATGTTGTGATCAACCATGTCAAATGCCTTATGCAGATCAAACAACATACTTAAAGTTGCCCCCCCCCAGAATAGAGAGCACTTGATTAAGTGGAAATAGCAGAGTTTATGGCGTCAAGAGTCAATTTACCTTTTTCGAATCCAAACTGGTGAGGATATAGGGCGGAATTGTCCTCTAGGAATGATATAAGTCGGCTAAGAAAAAGCAGCTTGAAAATCTTTGAAAATGTGCACATTAGAGAGATAGGCCAATAGATGTTGCAACTGACTTTTGTTCTTTTTTATGGATTGGTTGAACTATGGCATATTTGAGAGAAGAAGAAAGTGACTTTCTTGAAAGGATACGTTAATCAAGTAAAAGGAGGAGAAATTATATCCACAATATGCTTAAGAAGTTTGGAAGGGAAGCCAATTGGGCCACTGGACGACTTCGATTTGAGGGCAAGTAAGACTTTGACTTCTTCATTTTTAGTGGTTGGGACTACAAGGAGGGAATTGCCAAAATGGTTCCACCCATCAGTACAATTCCCTTGATTTACGCTTGAAAAGAAGTTATTGAACATGTTTGCAGCCTCCCTGGGTCAGTCCTCTACCCTACCAACCCATCAACCAGTGACAGACTATTCGCATAGTTGGATCTTTGAGGGTTGTTGTCATTGATAACCCCTCTTACATCTTTCGAAACATTAGCTGCCAGGAATATTTGCTCTGACTTCGCCTTTCGAAATGATTTTGGGGAAGTCCCTGAAAAGTCCTATGTGACATAGCAAGGGAAACGTTAATCTGATTATAATTGATTGAATTGAATCGAACTTTAACAATTAGAAATAGTGTATCTAAAAACCTGAATCTCTACCAAGTCACCTTGCTAAAAAGTAAGGACCCACAGAGATCACACAAAGTGTAAGGCTCAATAAGCTATAAAAATTCCTGTATGTGTTGTTTTAGTGACTTACAAAAACATCCCATTTTAATTTTCATATTGACCATTATGTTATAAAAATAGTGTTCTTGTATTAATTTTTCGTCCGCCCTCATATTCCTTTATCCAATACACACTCAGTATTTTGGGGAACGAATCTTATTTGCAAAATGGCTATGAGGTATACATTTTTGATCGTAAATTCGTTGAGATTGATATTCCTCTGTTTCAAGTGAGATGAATCGCTTCGGTTGAATTTAATTAAATAGAATGGTTTTGAAAAAATACTAAAATGTTACAATTGATGCTCGACAGTCGCTCGACGCAGCGACGACGCGCGACGGCGGCACCCTTGCCGTTAAGCGGACTATATTCGCTCAAAATCTGATTTCCTGCGCAGTAACTTCATTCTGGCCCCGAAATGAGAGCGATAGACGGCTGGGGATCTCAAAATGACAGGCTCTCCATAAAATCTCGATGCAATTAAATGACAGGTGGGTATTCTTTAAAAGTAGAACTTTGATCAAAATCCAGTAGTGTTTACTGTTTATTTGTTTGATTTAAATTTCAGTTTGGCTGATGATATGTAAATATTAACAATTATGTGATTCTATATAGAAGTAGATAAGGGCTACTTATATATAGAAGTAGACAAGTGGATCCACAAATCCACATAAAATGTTATGGAATATCGGTGTTTTTATAACAAATCAAACCTCTTATCGAAAATCAAGTAATTTTAAGTAAATATTCGATAAATCTTAGAAATTAAACCACAAGGCTCTGAATCGTGTGTGCTGGCTGGATTAAACAGTTGTTTGTGTCGCATTGTATCAAAACCAAACCTTTGCGATAGTAACCACGCTCAAGGCATTACACGAAAAATGACATTACAGTATTAGTATTAGGGTTCTACTTTTAACGAATTGTTATTATAAACGATAAAAACTTTTATTTGGAGCAAGCATGCGGTTTGATTACCTAAATTTTAAAAGCTCCTTGGTTACTTTGTTGAAGAAGGTTCCCTACCTACGGCAGTTTTCGTTTTTCTGCGACACTAGCGGCGATCTTGAAAACTTCGGCTATGGAGCACAAATTTAACATGGGCTCTTATGGAAGAGCCCATGTTAAATTTGTGCATTTTTCGCCGCGCAAGCCGGTGCAGGGGTAAACGCGGTGTCATTTAGCGTCTCCAATTCTTAAAAAACTTGTTATTCGGAAATAGCATGGCAAAGATAACGAGTTGCAGAGTGTTTATTGCTTCTCCAAAATCGTTTATGCCCACTCATTAAAAAGATACATGGTGTTAAAGTCGGTCAACTTCAACGGAATGTATCTTCAGAATACGTTAACATGAACGATTTCGGATTAGCAATTAACATTCTACAACTCTTTTTTATTGAATTGCTATGTTAAATTAAATTTTATTTTGAAAACTGTAAGCGCTAAATGACACCGCCCGGAGCGTGTTTTAGGCATATTTTGGGGTAGGTAGGGAACCCTCTTAAGACCTGATACAGGGATAAATTAAAATGAAAACATTCGATAAAGTAATTGCAAATCTACTAATCTTTGAAGTTTTCACTAGACATTTTTAATTATTACTACGAAATTTGCCCGGTCTAACGCGTGTCTGAAAATGTCAACTTCCAATTTCTTCATTTTAAATCGATGCGAACAATTTTATCTAATCAAATGTTCACCGATTTAAATTTAACTACGGCCATACATATATCGAGTCATCACCTTTTAGTAAACCACATCATTGCGAGTAAGGCGAAATTCGTTGCGTTTCTGAACATTTTGTGGAGTAAGGAGGAGATAAGCACCCCAAAGAGGACGACGCGTGAAATTGAATGGGTTTGGCCCGGGGGCTTGGGGTGTAGGCATATGGAACGGACAGGAGCGCACATCGATTGATGGGGACCCGGCGCCCACACGCGCACATACACACACTCAAACACACACAAACACACGCGCACACACAGAATCAGAATCAGAATCTTTGCCATTGACCAATACAAACATTGAAATAGGCATTGTCGTGTTAACGAAACATTAATAGGCTGGTTGGTGTAGTGGTTACAGTGCCCGCCTACAAACTTGTAGGTAGCCGGATCGATACCGAGAAAAATTAGTAGCTTTTTGAAGGGTTGTTTCTGGAGCCAGCTGCCATTGGTTGTTGGGCTATTAATTAACAATCCTGTCTAAGGAACATGCCAACCTTAGTCAGTAACAAGGCTACAAGATCGCGCCACTATCATCACGATCATCACACTCATCCTTCACTCATATTCAGGGTAACGTCCTCCATGAGGTACCTGTCTTATTAAAGTGATTAAGTGATTAAGTGATAACATAAAATAACAGCACAATATATAAAAAATGAGTGATAACTAAAATTCAATAGTTGCGTCAATGAATTATTTAACAAAATAAAAAGGATGTTGTAAAAGCCATGAGCAGATTTTGGACTTGAAACTAGAAAAAGTGGCCTCTAAAATTGGTTCGGGCAGCTTATTATAAAACTTTATGCGGTTCATACTGAATGAATTACCAGTCAAAGCAAGCCTGTGTTGAGGGATGTCTAGTGTCCTTTTTACCCTTGTGTTGTAGTTGTGCGTATCCTGTCGAGAGTAAAATTCATGTATATTCGTTTTTGTGTACATTGTACATTGTAAATGTAGAAATTGATTACTGTAAAAATGCGGAAATGAAAAGGTATATAGTGCCCCACAGGGCCAGCTCATCGATTGATGAGCTAGCTCCTGCGCCGGTGTCCGAACTATTTTCTTTTGAGGCAGTAATATACTGTGAGTCTGAGATGAGTGACCGCATGTGATGATACCATATTGAATGTAAAATTGAAACAAGCCGAAATATGCTAATATTAAGAAATCGATGCTGACTTCCAAAAAAGATAAATTACTCTTGAGAGCCTTTTGTTAAGATTATCGATGTGTACCTTCCAATTAAGTTTATTGTCAAGATGAAATCCCAATAATGTAACAGTATTTTCAGGTTGATCTTGTAAAATAGAAAAAATATGGCTTGGATCTTTGATTCATTACAAATAAGTTTGCCAGATGAACGAACACACACAAACACATACACGCGCACCGTCTAACTTGTGCGCAACGAATACATCAGTTCAGTTTTCACCTATAACTAAGGTGACCAGATTTTGGAAAACCCAAATCGGGACGCGGGTTGTGGGGGGTATGGTGGTTATGAAATAACCCCCCACAAATAGAGTGGGTCCGGGGTTCATCAACCGGGAAATTTGGGAAAACTAGGAGCATTTTGGTGGGTTTTAGACACTTCGAAAGTGGACATTTATGCAATATTTCTGTTGAACTTTTCACGGATTAAGATATAATTCTATTAAAAAAAGGTAATTATAAAAATCATAACCAGTATCGTAAGGATATGATATATTTAAAGAAAAGTATATGAAATCATAATGAAAAATCAGGTTTGCTCCTTTTTACTCCATACAATCTTTTCACTCAAAATCAGTTTGATTTTAGGCCAGGAATATCTACGATCGATGCAGTCATGGTCCTTGTTAACTTTGTACTCGCCAATTTTTGAACTAGGCTTACCTTCGGGTGCACTGCTTTGTGGTTTAGCCTAAGCCTACGTCTGTGTAAATCATTACATTCTGTTGGCAAAAATGGAATCGTACGGATTTAGCATTGAAAATTCTCTGTTCAAAACATACCTCAGTAATCGGCAACAAAAAGTCTTTCCAAATCACACTTTTTCTGACACAACTGAGGTAAACTATGGGGTACCACAGGGATCGGTGCTGGGCCCTTTTCTTTTCATTATTTTAATGAAGATAGACCTTAATGTTTTTAAGCAATCTAGTCTGTTTGCTGACGAAGTCACTTTTCTAACTTATAATCCTTCTGTTGAAAACATGAATATCGGTTTTTACCAATATGACTAAACAAGCTAATGAGTGGTTTAAAGCAAATTTTCTATTTTTGAATGCTGAAAAAACTCAACGCACGATCTTTTAACTTAATAATTTATTGATAAATCTGTTAGAGCATGTAAAACGTCTTGGTATACATCTAGATCGAAGGTTATCATGGCATGTGCATGTTGATTTTGTTTGTAGTAAATTAAGTACAATAGTTTATTTATCGAAGTATTTGAGAAATTGTGTTTCAAAATAGAGGTCTATTTGGGCTATTCCAGAGTGCCCTGTCATATGGGTTTTTGATTTAAGGAAATAGTTCTGAAGTCAAGAATGACCTCCTTATTAAAAAAATATATATATCAGGACAATCAATATCTCTGGTTTTAGAGACGACTGCAAGACTCTCTTTGTCCAAGAAAAGATTTAGACTGTGATAAATATGGATGTTTTTCATTGACTGCTGCATATTAAGAAACATTTAGCTAGTTTTACCCTAAATATGCATGTGCATGATCCCTGTAAGTGTAAATCAATATCTTTGCCCTTCTCTAGACATTTAAGTCAAATTTTAAATTCTTATGAGTCGGTAGAAATTCGTCCTTGAAAAAAATTCCTTCCACAGCTCAGAATGATCCATTTAAGCTATGATCGGTTTAAAAGAGTTCTGCACAACTTGCTTTTAGAAAGACCTTTTTATAGTATTGAAGACTGTGATATGAACATGTTAGTGTTTTAATTAAAAAGCCATTTCTTTAGTGAATGTATTTATTGTCTTAGCTTTATAGTAATTTATTTATATTTTATGTATTAGTTTAATTTACTGTGCGGGAGCATTTTATAAGCTGTGTAACTTTGCAATTTGCATGCTCTGAACTATTGGACTGTGGAAACTGTATTGTAATCATTGTAATATGCATGTTTTTGCAATATTGTATTTTTCGACGAGATCCATTACATAAATGCATTTTTAAATATTAGTAAATATCCTCTCTCCATCTATCTGTCAACTAAAATAAATTTATTTTTTATTATTTTCAAAATTAAAAAAAAATTATATATATATTATACATTTTTAAATTATATTTTATAAATTTAAAAAATATATTTTAAATTATTAAATATTTTCAGTAAACATATTACAAATATTTTTAATCTTCACCCGGTAAACTGATCCTTCCTGAATTATTATATAAAAATCAATATTTATTGAATTCTCTTTAATTTGTTATAGGCCTATTTTATAAAAGGTGACATTCAACACCCCTGAGTAAATCTATAAATTTTGTTTTAATTTCAAATAAACAATATTGAAGATTTTCATAATTTAAAAAAATTTCTTCACTACTTTAAATTCACTGGATGTAAATAAAAAACGTCTTACAACACTTAAAAATATATTTACACTTATACTGTATTTGCATACAAGATGGTAAATATACAAAAGATGATGCTTGATGATAAAGCCTGATGATGATTGGTGTGGCCAATCGAAATAGATCGCCACTTTCCACCATTTTTGTATATTCCCCATACATTATAAGTGTAAATATATTTTTAAGTGTTGAAAGACGTTTTTTATTTACATCCTGTGAATACAACAACACGTATCATGATAATCAAGTAATTATTTCAGATTCTTTATGTAAACGTTAAATGATCTTTAAAATTTTCAAAGCTTGGTTCTCCTAAATTGCAATGAATTTCAGTTACATCAGAAAGTTGTAATTTTCACAGTTTTATTCCTTTAATTAATATATTTTCTTTAATATTTTCATCTTTAAGTTCTAGTAAATCATTAATAGTTGTCATCATTATTTCAATAGGTGATTACATTATAATATATTTTCCTTCAAATTTTATTCAAAATAATTTTTAACGAATATATTACTTTTATTTTTAAATTCTTTTAAACTACTGATAAACATTTCTTTCATATTTTCGAGCCATTAATTACCATAAAAATACAGTTTTTAAGGGATGGTGTTTACGTCTAGGAGTCCCTAAAAGAAAAGTTATCATGGACCCAGGCTTCAGAGCTACCGTGCGGGTAATGCAAATAGCTCACTATTCGCTAATATCAGGAACCAAAAACCCGTCACTTTAGCGTCCGCAGTTATTTTCAGATTTTTTTAAACTTGGTAGGAAGGTTATTTTATTAAAACATAATGAGAAATTTTCAGGCAAAAAATCAGAGTGCCCATAATTCCACCTAAGGTGGGTAAATGCTTCAATTTTGAGTTTTTAGGCCCTAAAAGTAGCTCAAGCCTCAAATGTAATTTTTATTATAAATCCTCTCCTATTTTTTAAACCCGATCAATTATTCCCCCGATCAGTTATTAATACTTTTGCGATCTTCTGTCTAAGCGGTCCAATTTTAAAGGTTAACCACACAACATTTTTCACACAACCATCAAACATATTTCGGCACAAATCAATAGTTTCGTATCGGCGTAAGTTGCAGAAATGTTTCAAACGTTTTTCGGTTTTGTCTGTAATATTTTTCCTGATGAGTCATACGACCCATGACCGAGGCTGCCGCTGCCAGACGATATGGGACCCCCAGTGGACTGTCAGTGACGACCGGGGCGGCCCCGCACATTGATGAGGCTGGACCTTCATTAAGGACACCATCTATTACCTTTTTTCAGTTCACTTTTCCATCGTTTGGTTTCTAGCGAACTTAAGGGGAGAAGCTATTACCGTATGTCTCATGGTAAGACCTAAGCCTAAGACCACGATTAACTTTTCGTTTCGCGGCCCCCAGAAAAAACACCATTAGTTAGCTCTACAGCTGCCGTAAAAATGGTCCTATCTTTATGAAATGTGGTACAGACCTGTAAAGTGGTAATCCATTGGACGAGTTCGTAAACCAGCCCGGAACATCCTTCTGCCACCAGTGCTGCCACTACATTCCTCAAAGTAACCATTAACTTGCATTAAACGTCCGTTATTTCCGTTTCCTAGTGCACGGTAAATTTGCTGTGCAATGCACGGTACATTTACCGTCCAGTGATCGGCAAAGAGAAACTTTCCAGCCAAGAGTAAGGCACAGAAAAGAGATGTTTCTGTGTAGTATGGTGTAAAATACTAGAAATTTCAAGTCGAGTAGTTAGTTCCTCGTTTTACAGAAGTGGGTAGGCCTACGTACGATCGAATTTTATGGTATTTTTTACAGTTAAACGCCATCTTAAACCGCCTCCATTAAACTTTTGTTGTTTTACTTAAATTAAAGTGGTTTTGTCGAGTTATTGATATCAATAAATTCATATCAATTTATTCCTTGTTAGAAGTTTAGATTCTTACCGACTCTTTCCCAATGAGACTTATTTAATTTTTGTTATCTCTAAAAATATAAAAACCTTTATTTGTTTTTAAGTATGCAAGTACATAAGTAGCTTGCTTGGTGTGAACATCATCAGGCTAAGATTTTAACCAAACATAGAGTGATTTAGGATTTATAAAGCCATGTTAAAGTTGCCTGAATCATTGTCACTACATTTAAAAAAAGTTTTTCTTTCAACTCACAAACACTTTCAAATTAAATAACTTAAAAATATTACACTGAATTTGATCAATAATAATAATAATAACAACAACAATGTGTTATTGAAATATGTAATATGTGTTAAATGTTTCACACACATATATAACACTCGACTCGAAAAGAAGCTCGAAACTCGCGGGTATTTTTAAAACTCTACTCGACTTGAGTCAAAAAATTAATCGCACACACCTAGTGCATATTAACGGAAATCGCTCGCGTGCTGATTTCAATAAGTAACATAATCATAAAACGTTCTAGAGGTATCCAAAACAATGAATTATAAAATCAATCGAAAAGCAAAATAAATCCGTATGGGATATCTAAATCCCCTTTGATTTTCACTTTTCCATTTCGTTTACGAGCAAACATTGTTAGAGAAATCTTATTAAAAGCTATTTCATATGTGTCGAGTTCCTAGGGCGGGGATGGGTGTTTCAAACGGTCTAATCTGGCGTTTAATCCACTTGTTGGAACGTAAGGGCGGGGGAGGGACTGGCTGGTGGAATGACTGCCATGTCACCCTTCTTGCAGCCCTGCACTCATCTCGCTTCGTACTTCCGGATAAAAATTACTTTTGGCGAAATTAAACTGCTCGACTTCGACACATACGTTTCGGTTTAGAATTTGTGATGTTCCGTTTTTCTCAGTGTAAAGGTTTGAAAAAGCAGCTATGGTTTTCTAAGCAAAAATGAAAAAATAGGACAGTGAAATCGATGACAGCCATGCCAAAATATTTTACATCATACTACACAGAAAGATTTGTTTTTTGTGCCTTACCCATGGCTGGAACGTTACTCTTTGCCGATCACTACACGCTCAATTTACCGTGCAGTGCACAGTAAATATACCGCGTACTAGATAACGGATATAACGGAAGTCATTTAAAACAATCAGCTGATTGCAGTAAACCGACGTTTAATGAATTTTTATTGGTTACTTCGGAGGAATGTAGAGGCAGCACTGGTTGCAGTAACAAATGTTTGTTTTGCTTATTTAAGGTTAGGTTTGAAGAATTGAGGACCGTAATAGTGTATGCAAGGAATAGGTTATGATTTATTTATATGTTTTTTCTTAGATGTAAAGTATCGTACGTCACACGCCCGGTAAATTTTACCGTACTCGCATAAAAATCTCGCACTCGTTTAGCGGCTCGCGCGGGAACTATCATGCCGGTACTTACCGGGCTTGTAACGTAGTGTACTTTCCAGTTGCTCAGAGAGGAATAAACTAAGCCATAAAATATTATAATTGTTAATTACATGCAACCGACTCGTTGTGCGCAAATTGTTTTTGAGATGTATTTATAGGTTAGGTTGTTCCCAAGCATTTAATTAAAGATTTTCGGGTCAGTTGGAAGCAAAAAGTTCCCATAAATGTTGTCATATGTTCCTTGATCCTATAACGTGCTCTGGATGTGATGTCAAATTTTTAGGAGGTCTTATCCCAGAAACCGTGTGGTATATTGAACTGATATTTGGCGCGGCTGTGTAATTATTTTAGACATTTGGTTTATTACTCCGAAAGAAAAACTTTTCTTTTTTTTTATGTATGTCAGTGGGAATCGAACCCTCGACCTCATAAAACGGAAGGAGGGATGAACCCCCCAGAAATGGTTTTTTCGTTTTTTACGTCGAAAGTTTTAAAGAAATCAAATTTTTGTTAGAAGCAGCAATTCAGCTCGAAAAAATAAACAGTTTAATATTCTGAATCAATGATCTATATCCACTGGTTACCGAGATTGAAAGTGGTAAACACAGTACGTTGTCCCAATCTTATGGGAAATAAGTGAAATTCTATCGACTTAGCTTATTTCTCAATACATCTTAATAAAACTTAGTTTGAGGCTTCATCTAGATGACGTCTAATATATATTAGTCTAAAATCCCCGATATGTCCATTCTCGTTGCAGCCAACCTCCATACTCATCCCCCATATTATCCTTATGGGATATAAAAAAATCTATATCTTCTTTATTCTTAATATATTTTATATATTGAATTAACTAAATATTGAATTAAAAACATCCAGTTTTAACATGTCTGTTGCAGCAAACCTGCATACTCATTCCCCATGTTTTTCTCACAGAGCTTACAAAAACATGTCATATCTCGTATGATGGATTGAAATATATTGTTTGCACTTGAAATTCGCTGAGTATGCAGGTCTGCTGCAGTGGGGGTCGTGTCACAACCGGAAACGCGACTGGTTCAACATAACTGGTGATTTACAGTGATTCTTAAACACACATTAAAGCCGTGGATTGTCCGTTAAACCTCGTCCCCCACAGAGTCGCGTCATTGGGCCCTCGAAGGTGTAATTTATATAAACAACACCCTGCAATCATCACTACTAGAACATCTCATTAGAACTCCGATCACACCTCCGGCCTATTATCGACCCTTCAGCAGACCTCCTCGGGTTAGACAAAAATAATCTCAGCGATTCCAGTATTTTTTATTACTTGGTAAAGCGTCTATGAGAACATGATTTCAATTACCTATTTTTAAATAATGTCTTTTGTAGAGCTACTTTGTAGATGTTCTTCCCTAGTCAACTTTAAAAATTTATCGACTTAAATGTTAACGGTAGCAAAAATAGATAACCTCTTTGTAACTGAGCGGTATTTTTGCAGTGAAGCAAGATTCTACGCAATTTTAGCCGTTTTAAATAAAAAATGGGACCTTTTCCGTTAATTCTCCATCACTACTTTTTTGTTTCCGTTAATTGACTACCACTTGATAAATGTTCTATATTGCTTAAAAAACTGTTCCCTAATCAATTTTACGTCCACTGTGGTATTCCTTATCTGCTATTAATCCGTTATCGCTGGCCTTATCTCTTAATTGTTTGATGTCTCCCCCTGCGATCTAATATTTTCGAAATATTACAGTTCCACTTTAAATGGAAACAGTTATATAATTGTATGAAAACATGGTTTATAATTAATGGAAGTACAGTACCTAGGTTGAATTTTTGTTACGTTAGGTTATGTTAGGTTAAAAACACATTAACAAGACAAGGATCGTGGCACACCCTTTCCGGCGATGCCTTTCCTTATCTTAACGTAACCTGACCCAACCTAACTACCACCTTTATTTGTAATGTTTTCGTACAATCATATACCTAATTGAAGTTAAACTTTACGATATAGAAAATGTTAGATCGTGGGAAAGATACCGTGCCAAACAATTTGATTACATAAAAAAATTTGAAATCTGCATTGTTTTTTTATTTTAGTCTTATAAAAATATTTTCCATTTAATATATCATATGTGCGGTTTTGGCAATATGTTCTTACCCAACCTGTCATAACTAAACGGAGAATTAACTGTTTCTGGCAGTGAATAAACGGAATTGCAACGAAAAAAGTTGTAGTGGTGAATTAATGGAAAAGGTAAAGAAAAAATGTTTCCATCATACTGACTCAGAAACATCTGTTTTCTGTTCCTTTTTGTTAGCTCGAAAGTTACCCATTGCCGTACTAGGCCGGCAAAACGGAAGTGAACAATCAGCTAATTTGCAGCAAACCGACGTTTAATGCTTGTTTATTGATTACTTTTTAGAGGAATGTAGTGGCAGCACTGGCAACAGTAGCAAATTTTGTTCTGTTTGTTATAGGATAGGTTTGAAGCTTCAAGGATTGAGAAACGTATTTTTTATGCAAGGGCTGTTGTGATTGAAAGAATGTTTTTTTTTAATATGATGAAAAGTATCGTACGTTCCATGGCCGTACTCGCATAGAAATCCCGCACTCGCTTTCGCTCGCGCGGGAACTATCACGCTCGTCCGGCAAAACAGTACCTTCCGCCCTAGTAGGTAACGTAATATATTAATTCACTACTTAGGAATCGGCAGAGGTCGACAAGAAGGGTAACGAGTGTCGAGCGTTCCTTCGCGGTTCCACACCTGACGGGTGCCGCTACAGTCGCAGGCCGTACAGAGGTTAAGCATTGACATTTCTGACTTATTTTAACCGGTAAAAATATGTATTACCGAAGAAATACGTTCAGACAATACCGGACATTCGTATTCTCTAGCGATAGAGTCGTTTAACGACTCGAAATAACGAATATAAACCGGCTATCGCCGCGTTTCCAGCCGATGTTTACAGTCAACTCGCGACACAAAAATCCGATCGACTCAAAAATAAAACTTTCTAGCTCGGGCCCGACTGGATATATAACTGGATAACTGGAATGGGCGGTGAGCCATGGATGTTCCTCTCGTCTCGGTTTAAATTGTAGGTTAGATGGCACATAAATAACGTCCGACAACCTGTTATTATCGGCCCGATAATTACCCGTTCCCGGCTGCTACGTGAGCGCAGCTTCTATGGAAGTTGGGTGGGTGGAGCTCTCCACCGCTCCATATAATCGCTACCTTCTTTTTGTCTAACTAATGTATCTAAATAAATCTTCCGGCGTACTCCACCCCCTTACGTCTCGAGAATACATAAACAGGGCGCAGCGCCGCCGCGGGTCGGGTCCGCGCCCGGCATTGGTGAAAACAAAACTTCAATGGTGGCTCTACCGCTCTACCGCTTACCGCTCCACGCGATAAAATCTGGTTCTTGTTATTCATAAACAGAGCGAAGGCACGCTCTGGAATCGATTATGGAGCGCATGTTGGCGGGACACAGCCACACAGCGCTGTGGCGAGAGCGTGTCGTTGTGATGGCGCGTTGAAAATGTTGAAACATGTACAGGCGATCAGATTTTGGAAAAGCCAAAACGGGACACTAACCTCTGGGGTTTTAGGGGGCATTACATACCTCCAAAAAAGGAGGAAAAATGAAGTTTGGAAAAAATAGGAGCATTTCGGTGGGTGTTTTGACACTTTCAGAGTCAGAGTGTAGGCCTACATTTATGCGAAATTCCTATTGAACTTTACCTTTTAGTTCTTTAATTACCTGTTTTAAAACCTGTAGTAGGTAGCCTAAGTAGTACTGTCTTACATATTTGTATACAACTATGTATTAATAAGACCACTTGCCATAAAGATCAACAAAGCTATTGTAAAAAGGTTATTACAAAACATAACCAAAACTGTGTTATAATCATAAAATTAATTCCAGTATAATATTTTCTCACCAAATTAACTATACAAAAATCAATGTGATATATTAGAATGAATTTAAAATCAAACAAATAAACGAAAGAAGCGAAGAGTGTTTTATTTAAGAGTCGTTGAAGTAATAAAGAATCTTTTAAGGTTTACTTTCGTACAAATGATGCACAAACGGAAGAGAGTTGGTCGAGAAAACGGAACACGTCGCTAAAAAAAACCGGGCATTGCCGATCAAAAAATGATGTCTGGTCGCCTTATACACATCACGGCGAATAAAATGTTCTGGGGAGGATACACAGCCGAATCGGTCAAATGGGGACGTGACGTGTATGTATTGTATAGCCTCCACCAACATCCATTCGGCCATTCGGCTGTTAGATATATAGTAGATTTTATTCTGAAAACTGTCCGAAAAGTTGTTTTTGTAATTCAAGGTTTATATTAATTATAGCTGACGCCAAATCTTAAGGCCCACGTCGTCCATAAGCCCAATGCTAAAATTAACATTAGTCTTATGGACGGCGTGGGCCCTAAGATTTGGTGCCAGCTATACATTAATAACAATTATTCCGTTAAGTGTATCGCTTATGATATCAAATCAATGTCAGTAAGGTGAATCGCCTTTAAAATACAAGGGTTACGAATATGTAGGTGTTGATAGGAAACGTTACAGTAATAGCAAACCTTTAGTTTAAACGCTGTATCTCATTAGGCAAGTGAACATAAAAATTATTATCCATCAAAATCATCCGTAATCGATACACTTATTTAATAGATCAGGGGTACATAAATACGCTTTTTCCCGCGACTCTGGATATCGCATCCTGTATCCTGATGTGCGGATGCGAATGAGGACGTTGCGTACCGTGCGAATGCGAATGTGTATGGTACCCCCTCCGAAATCGCCGTATGTGGACGTGACGTGACGTGACGTGTCGTGACGTGACGGGTCGTGTCGCGTATGTACAGCCTCACCTTTACTCTACATCTGCTTAGCTATACATTGCTGCATATAGAATCATAGCCCCCCTTGTGTTCTCAGAAATAACACTGGTAAGTACAATCAAAACATTCTTTACTGATTAAATGTAAAGTTTTTTCATAAAGTAAAAATAGATCACATTTAATTCAAAATATATGTTATTACTATATTGAGAAATAGCACCCTCCTTTCATTTAACTTCTTATTTCTCCAATCGAGAGGGAAAAATCCGATCTTCCTAAATGCTGTTTTTTTAGGAAAACTCTCAAAATTGCATAAAATGCTACAAAGAAAAACAAAATCAGTCCAAATAGTGGATGCACCGAAAAATAGTGATGAACATAGGATCAGTCTAATTTTTTTTTAATTCAACAAATCGAGTGGGAAAATAAAATGTCTTATCAGCAATAACATTGGACATATGATTTTAGTTCAGTTGTAATGATCTAATCGAAATCATATTCTACAAATTATAATATAATAATTCTAGTAGTGTCATTATTACCACTATACTAATGGTGGAGGTAAGTCCATTTTTCGTCAATACGCGTTTTTATGGTTGACTGACGTTACCCAAAATGCTACCCAAAAGTACCCAAAAGCTACCCAAAATGAGTTTTTCGGACTTTTTATATAGAAAAATAAAATAATAACATTTTTATTTTAATTTTTGAATTCTGCTAAAAACAATTTATTATTTTGAATCATTGCTCTATGTCCATTGGTTACCAAGATGACAATAGTGGTAAACACAGTACGTTGTCCCAATCTTATCGGAATAAGTAAATAAAATTCCATATATTGCTTATTTCTCAACATATCTGAATAAAACTTGGTATGTGGTTTTAAGTAGTTGAGATTGACTGGATTATAGCTCAAACCCCTCCATTTTCATATTTGTGTGGCAGTAAACCTGCATTCTCATTTCCCATGTTATTCTTATTGGGAATATTTTTGTAAGCTTATTTTACGATTTAAGTTGATTTTACTTGATTTGAGGCTCCGTCTATGTGATCTATTAAGACACTTGAAATTCCTCATATACCCTATACATTTTAAAATTTAAATGTTTTAAAATGGCCTAATCAACTATCTTTATTTTCCGATCTGTTTAATATTTCGATAATGTGGTTTGCTTAAACTTGTGCGTATGTAGATTCTGTTAATCCCCTCTTCCCTGTATATTTAAATCTTTAAAATTTAGAAAATGTGTTAAACTGATATATTCTTGTTATCTAACAGTACATTTAAATTTTTTAGATCAATCACTAAATTTATACATCTATTTGATCAATGGTTTTTGGTATTTGCTAATCTTAAGCTAGCATATGTGTAAATGTCATATTTTATACCATCTTTAGTTAAAATAGGAAATATTTAGACTTTAGTCTTTGTTGCATGATGATCTATCGGTACATACTATTAAATTAAAGTAATAGTAAACTACCCATATTAATTTACTGTATTGTGCTTTCAAGATTACATTATGTTTACTATATGGTTAAAGTGTAAACTATCTGTAACAGTCCTTAAATTGAATTGCTATTGTTGAACTTTATTTGTATACGGGGAAAATCATCCCTATCTGGCTATAAATCACGAAATACCGTTGGATTGGAACTTGTATTAGAGTAAATCTTTAAATGATACTTGTCATGAAAAATACCCATCTAGTCACAAATATTGTAATAAAACATTAAGGTGGATGTTGAAATTCAAAGAATTTAGAAAGCCAGATTTTTCTTTAAATAGCCAATGGAAAAAATATATTCTTAATTTGTTCGGGTAGTAAAGTTAAGAGTTCCCTAACTCAAAATAAACCAACGACTAATCCCCTAATACCCTCAATAAACGGATGAAAATTATTTGGACCTTAAATTATTTTTTGACGTTTATAACAGTCCTACCACAAAAATCATGCGATTTTGCTTCAGGGAAAAGCCAATTTCACAAGTTTTGATACTTACCATTCCTGCAAATAAAAGAAAAGACAAACAAAATTGTGAAATTGAAACACTCAGAATAAACATAAATTTGCTTTGAAAGCTGATTATTTTCCCATCTTTTAAGTTGGTGAAGGAGGACCTTGGCAGTTTTATGTGAGTTTATCTCGCAAATACAATTCATGCTCTTAGCTCTTGAATAAGCTGTAGGAGAAATTATTATGTTAATTATTACTTTTTACTATGGAAGATCGAGGCAAAGTTCCCCTGAAGCTTATATTTGGATGAAAAATAATGTTTTTGGTTTAGTAATGTAGCAGTATAATTCATTTGAGGACAATAATTCATAACATCTTCATGTCGTTGTTTAGAGAAACTCGATTCTACATGAACTTATTGAACTTACTGTATTTGAAAAAGCATTTCTACGTTTCTCTAAAAGAGAAAAATGCACTTTCGTAATGGAAATTTACCTATGTAGAATAGCGGCTGTCTCCATCAGGTTGCATACCACGATTTGTTCATACCAGTGAATGAGCTGTTATCGGGGATTTCGGTTCGGGGTCTGGGAGAATGGTACAACAGGTGCCTGTGGGAACATCATCTAGGGGCACGGTCACGCCTGCCCTCTGACCCCTCGCCGACTTCCCCTGACACACCTACTTTCACTTACGTAACCTCCCGAAAATGGTTATTTTTTACAACCATAATTCGTAGCGATCGAACTCCAGTCTTTGTGGACGTATTTAAAGCCCAAGTCGATAAAATGCTAAACACGTTTAAGTGGGCTGGTCGATTAGTTAATTCCGTATTCACGAATCGTCTTCAGATGATATTGTTTATTTTCATTTAAGTATAGATCGATTTACAAGACTGTGGTGACAATAGTCGCCACTTACTGTGTTAAAAACTGTAAATAAACTAATATTGTAAAGAATTCGAGCTATTCGAGAATGTTTTTTTTGTAGTTTGTAATTCCTGAGAAATCTTGTTTTATTAGTGTCGTAAAAATTATGCAGCGAACTTCTTTCGACAAATACATTTAAATGTTATGTTGGATTGTGTTTAATTTACGACCGTAGCGGTTTATAATGAGGTAATGAAGCATTCATTAAACTAATAAAATTGTAGTTTACATACCTTCCAGTCAACAGTTCTAAATCCGGGAGTTTTCCCTCATAATCCTGATGTTTCAAAGCAAACCTACATCATCAGGGAAACGAAAAAGTCTTTCTTTCACAAACTACCATATTTGTACAGTTTCAAAATGGCAGCCATTTTAGCGAGTTCCCTCCAAATGGGAGTAAGCTATTACCGTAGGTAAGACCCAGGCCTGGCCAAAAAGATTCTTCCCTAAAATGGTAAATTCGCTTATTTTGCATATTTTCAGTCAGCTCTCTTGCACCATTGTGCATCATTTACAATTAGTATAATTATTTTTTTTGAGGTATTAAGCTTTCAAGAATTACTGCCATTTTTAAATCGTATTAGAAACTCAATAATCCGCAAGGAATAGGTCCTATTAATCATACTTGTATCAAGTGTTAATATGGTACCTCAAGTGGTTTTAAAGTAGTTATAATGGATTATGCGAAAAAATACTAACAGACGGAATCCGGAGTGAGACAGGTCATTCACATTAACGACATTTTGGTTTGTTTTGACCAACTGAATAACCTGAAAATATTTCGACAGTTGAAGCTGGACACCCTGTATATTAAGACATTTTTGTAATTTCCTGATGAAACTGTATGCTTCGAAACATCAGATTTATGTGGGAAACTGTAGGATTTAGGATTGTTGACTGGGAGGTATGTAGGCGGAACTTTACTATCCGCGCGTCTCCACCGATAAATCGATGTTTAAAATAGATTATTTTCGATATTTACAATCGCGATTACGTTAATCACGACGACGATTCGATATTACAATCGAAATGTTAATTTTTGTTGAGTGTTTATCAAATAAAATCTGCAATCAAATCAATCTCCATGAATGTTTATCAAATAAAATAATAGTTAAAATTATAATAATCATGTTTAACCTAAATAACACATTAAATTTAACAATGACACGATCAAAACTATTGTGTAGGAGTTATACTTATGGCTCTACATAATAATATAACTTTACTAAATGCCATTTTGGGACTTTTGAATCATGTCGCTTTTCTCAGTGATTTTGCAGCTGGGATCAATGTTTATTACACTGCCAAATGCTTCCATCATCACTCTCACTTTTTACTCCTAGAATCATCGCAATGCTATAATTGTGTTATGAAACTGATCAGCTAACAAACCAAATATTTGCAATCCTTGAATGTTTGTCAGTTTCTCTAATTTGTAATAAGATATCCAAAGAACTTACTGAAATCGACATTTTGACAAAACGAATAAATAAAACAGTTATCCAAATTGTTTATTTACAATAAGTCATGCAATAGTAACAATGAAACTTATATTTTAAGGAGTTCGATTATTTATATTACATGAAAAAAATATCACTTTTAAACATCGATTTTAACGGTGGATACGCAGAGACGGATGCTAAAGTTTAGCTGGTATAGCGATGTAGGCCTAACAACCGAATGTATTCGTCCAAAAACGTTTGGTGCGGAATTTACACGACATTAATAAGTCGAACTGCAGGAGCTACAGAAAACTACAGGATTTAGAACTGTCTAGGAGGTATACAAACTTCTTTGGAGGAACTATAGGAAACGACAGGATTTAGAACTGTCGACTGGAGGGTATGCAAATTGCACTACAGGAACTATGGGAAAATACAGGATTTAAAGAACTGTCGACTGGAGGATATGCAAATTGCACTACAGGAACTATAGGAAAATACAGGATTTATAGAACTGTCGACTGGAGGATATACAAATTGCACTACAGGAACTATAGGAAAATACAGGATTTATAGATCTGACGACTGGAGGATATGCAAATTGCACTACAGGAACTATAGGAAAATACAGGATTTAAAGAACTGTCGACTGGAGGATATGCAAATTGCACTACAGGAACTATAGGAAAATACAGGATTTATAGAACTGTCGACTGGAGGATATAAAAATTGCACTACAGGAACTATAGGAAAATACAGGATTTATAGAACTGATGACTGGAGGATATGCAAATTGCACTACAGGAACTATAGGAAAATACAGGATTTATAGAACTGACGACTGGAGGATATGCAAATTGCACTACAGGAACTATAGGAAAATACAGGATTTATAGAACTGTCGACTGCAAGGTATGTAAACCATTTTTTATTAGTCAGGAAACAATTATAGAGGCAATTTAACATTCATTAAGTTTTAATACGATATGAAATCATTGTATTGGCCACTGTACTATATATTTCATTACCATTTAAATGTTAAGGGGGCGGTCTACCTCAAGTTCCGAGCGCTAAAACAGGGTTTTGTATCTTATTCAATGATAGCTGGATTTTCATATGATTTCCAATATTTTGGTGTAATTTTAAAAAGGATATGTTTTTGTAGGTCGCTATAATTTTAGAATTTTTGATTTTATCCCCGTTTATTTACAGGAATTGTGTAAATCTTTCAAAAAAAGGTAGTTTTTTGTTAGATTTTAAAGTCTCATAACTAACGTCAGAAACGCTTTATAGAAAAATAAAAATTGTAGAGGCCTATAAAATATTCTGAAGAACGTGAACCCACTCTCATTTTTATTAAATCTTAAAAAATAAAGCTTTTGTCGCCCAGATACGAAACGTCTGCAAGCTTACTTCAGCGCGCTTTAGCCCTATCTTTACAATGTTATTTCGCTCTGTGACGCAGATTTTTCTGTCAAGGTAGACCGCCCCCTTAAAGAACAAGAATAACTGCCACAATGTATCGTATGTAGTTATCTTCCCAAATTCGAAAGTCATATTAAATCGACTCAAATATAATATATGTTTTGGACTGAAAAAGACATTTATTTATTTTAAGACATTTATTCAACTACAATTATTTATAATTTGCATTGAAAGTCTGTTTTTGCTTATCAAACTAAAAAAAAACTTAGATTATTTTAGTTGTCAAAGGGTATATAGGCTATGGAAATTTAACTAAATTTAGATACAACATTGTCACACCTCACGTTAGACTAGCGAAAACATTAAATAGTCATGTATACCAGCAACTGAAAGTATATAGCTAACTGCCTTTAACTTTAAGAAATATGGCTATAAATAGTTTTAATAGGACAATAAATGAGTGGATCAAGAACGAAGCCTTCTTTATCGTGGCTAAATATAAGGACTACCAGTTTCCTTGAACGGCCTTGTTTTTATGTAGACTATCATTTTGCATTTTGATCACTTTAACGTAACCATCTGTATAATTTGTTCTTATACTTGACTTGTCCAATTAGATTGTTAATGTCAAACGGACCAATAAAGATGATTTGTCTATTGTATATTGTTTACAACACTTTCTTTCTTATCGTGTAACAATTATCTTAGATTATCCAACAAAAACCCATTGAATATTTACAGGTCGATAGTAGATATACCCGCAACTTCGCCTGCTGAAAGGATAACTAATTTTAACCCTGAGGGGCTGGTAATTCCACCATAGATTGAAATTAGGATGTGTAAAGTTTCCTCTAAACATGTTACCCTAGTGATTTACAAATGTTATGAATTAGTTTCCTCCGATTTGCCAATACATATAATGAGAGATAACTAGGATATAAAACAAAAAACGCTAAGGGGAGATTTTCGACTTAACATCAACCTGAATTTAGGGTGTTTAAAAAAACAGAAAAATGTTAGAAAAAGAATAAAGGCGGCAAATTACTTTGCCAAAAACTATTTCCCAGACGTTTCTCAATCGCATTGAAGATCAGGCTACTCAGCTATCGTAAGACAACAGTAAGACGGACAACAAATTTTACCAAAGTGGTAGTACAAAATAGTACTTCGGGCGGGTCGAACAACGCGAGTAGCTCAAGTTGCATTAGACAAATATATAGTGGTTGGCCGTAATACATTTTTACACTTAATTCTTTTAGTAGATCGGATCTCACACCTTTCCTATCCCCTGAATTATACAGGTTTCCGATCCTTAACTGAAATGGCCGCCATTTTGAATTTTATAATATACTCTATTTTAGCCGTCTGAGAGAAAATATCTTTAAAATCTTTCTTTGCTTGCATCTACAGCCTATAACGAATATCTGTGTCAAGTTTTATGTCCCAAAGTCTTATAGTTTTAGGGAAAGTAAGCTTTGAAAGCTAAAAATGGGCGCCATTTTGAATTTCATAAAATGCCATATTCAAGCCTTATGAAAGAGAATATTGGAAAACCCTTTCTTAGTTCGCATCTAAAGCCTGCGTAGAGAATATTTGTGCCAAGTTTCATGGCTCTAAGCCTTTTAGTTTTTGAGAAACTGCGATCAGTCAGTCAGTCAATGGTTTTTGGATGTTATACATATAGATTAATTTAACTTAAAAATTCACAGCTAAACAATTAAAATAATACTTGAGAAAACTGCGGGGTTTCAACCTTCGGACGGGTCGGGAGGCGAGGTGGCCGAGCTAATTATTGCTATAAAAATGCATTAAAGCAGTCGAAACAGAATTGGAGTCTGAGAGAAGGGAATGAGTTCGGCTCGGTGCGGGACGGTCGGGAGTGAATTAGGTTATGTTGATTAGCTCCAGGCCCCGGGGCCGTTATGCAAATCTACCGGCGTCATTAAACGTCGGTAACCTATGAGCCGCACTCCGCGACCCCCGCTGCAGCAGACCTGCATACTCGGCGAATTTCAAATGCTCCGATAAATCATTTATGTAGAAGGAGCCGGAAATTAAGTAAAATCAACTTAAATCCCAAAATAAGCATACAGCAATGTTCTTCATAAGAATAACATGGGAAATGAGTATGAAAGTTTGCTGCTATGAAAATATGAGATTGATTTTTGCAATAATCCAATAGATATCGACTAGATGAACCACAAAAAACCGAGCTACAAATAAGCTCACCCAAACACAGGGAAACTGATATCCCCCATGTACCCATATATGTACCAAGTTTTATTTAGATGTTTTGAGAAATAAGCGATATATAGGAATTTATTTATTTCCCATAAAGTTAACATCGAGACAACGTACTGTGTTTACTACTAGCGACATCTCGGTAACCAGTGGACATTGAGCAATAACTCAAAATGTCAAATTATTTATTTTTTTAAATCTGAATTAAATGGTTTGAACCAGAATTAGATAATTTTCTTTTTTAATGCAAAAATCCCCAAAAACCCCTCTTTTGGAGGGGTTTATCCCCCATTACCCCCCCTTCTGATAATCCGATCGGGCTGGTTTTTGAACTCGTCGGAATAATTGCTACTTTACATGTCTGTCCCAAATTTCATTCAGATCAGATCATTTTTACGCGAGTTGTCGTGCTGAAAGACTCATGTATATATAGATATATACATATCAAAATGAACGAATGAGGTTTTTGGCACCTGAGAACCTCAAAACGAAAAATTATGATGGAATCGGGCTTAGGGCCTACCATGAGACCTACGGTAACAGCTAATTCCCTGTACAAGAAATTCGCTAATATTAAATTCATTACACCGGCGCTTAATCGACTGCATACCCAGGAAGACGTGTGCCAGCTTAAAGAATTAATTACTTGAAATCGAGGAAAAGATTGAAGATTTGAGAAAACGTTTGTACTTATACACTATAGTGTCGAAGCGCGCTGTTTACATCGTGTTGTTGTTTGTGTAAATCGTGTTGTTTAGGTCTACAACACCGTGTAACAAAGAATACGTGAGCTAGGTTTTTACGTTACAATAACAACGTTCTTTGCTGCCGAGGGAGCCTATGTAATACGGGAATATTATAACTGTCTTAACCTAAATAATCGGGTATTAAATAAGAAAACAGCTGTATTCAAATTTAATTGAATATTTTTTACTTTACGCCGTGTTTTTAAACTTTTAATTCAATTTGATACTTTATAACACGATTATATATTTTTTAAACCGACCTATTTTAGAAAACTACATAACAAGGAAATCATCGACAGATAACATTAGTGTTTTTTGTCGAAAAAATATCTTGGTACATTTTAAAGTTTTGATTAACTGATATTTTTTTAATTTTCTTGTAACATATTCTTCGTAATAAAACTCGTACTGTTAAGTTTTCCCCGGTAATTTAAATAATGAAACATCGCAGAAGCGTACATCACATTCCTCGTATTTACCGAGTCGCTAGATAAAAACCTTTATAAAGCATTTCCTTTAATATAAAATAAGCTTTAACCCAGTCTCGGAATGTTATCTAATATTTCTCTTCAATTAGTTTAAAAATACAGAATCGAAAATATTTTTAACATAGGCCTATTTAATATCGCGTATCAAAAATCGACTAATTGAATCTTTCCTGCTATAATCTCCTTGAAAGGCTAAGCTATTAAGTTCCCATTCATTCGGTAACTGATAAATATTCCCAAAATCTGTTACAGTTAAACATTATTTCATATTTTATTTCACAATTTAAATATATGCTATATTGATCTTCATTCTATCACTGATTATTATTGAGGGCGGGCATAATGGAACGTAACCATCACGGCTACAGCCAGTGAATGACCAAGAGAAACCTTTGCGGTCATTCTCTGGAGCAAGATCGGCCATTTTAATGGCCAAACAATGATATAGCCATGGGTATAACCCATGTACCCTTGGGGCCATCGGTTATTCAGCTGTATTTGGTCGGTTGTTTTAGCTATTTTTCCATTAAAATTATTCAGCTTAAAGAGACCAGTTATTCACTGATACATGACCGATCACTTACTAGAGCATTGACATACTGTAGTTGTCTTGATAAATATTAGAATCAATACTATAATGAAATAACCAATTTTACTAACACCTCTCAAACTTTGAAGAATAAATCAGCACTGTAATGTGTTATGTAAAACTGATACCGGGAAATAAGCGAGTAATATTGAAGTAGCATGAGACATCGACCTTAACCGGTCATTCTCTTTGGCGCATCCTCTCTATCAATGAATATGTACTCACACACAGACTGGGCACTATTATTATTTTCTTAAACCCATTTATCTGAATATTATTCATCAACAACTCCATTACTGTGTTTTGCTCTGCGGTTACTTCGGGGTGAACGTGGCAGTTCTCTATCTGTTTAGTTCGAATGAAATAGCGTAGCCCAATGTGTCCGTAAGTTTGATATTGAAATTGACAGTCTCATGGGCAGACTATGCTGTCATTTGCCTCGCACTGTAAAAGTTTTGTGTTATGACGTAGTGGTCTAACGGCTTGCCGAGACTTGGGAGCGGCGTGAGTGAACACGCCGTGTTGAATAACGTGGCCCGGGCGGTCCTGTAGACCGATGCTAAAATTGACATCAGTCTAATGGGCATACGTTATTTGAAACGGGCTGTAATTCACTCCGCGGGAATCGAACACGGGCAGACAATTTGATAGATAAGAACAATGCCATTCATCGATGTTTATTTTCAAATCAAATCAAAACATCTTAAAGACGACGATGACATGTGTCGCGGTCGTATGGAAAATATTCTAAACCTACAAGACATACACGGATGTCGTGGTCGCGGTACGGGAAATATCCCAAACCTACACGACATACACGGGTGTCGCGGTCGCGGTACGGAAAATATCCCAAACCTACACGACATTTACGGGTGTTGCGGTCGAAGGACGGAAAATATCCCAAACCTACACGACATACACGGGTGTTGCAGTCGTGGGACGGAAAATATCCCAAACCTACACAATATACACGGGTGTCGCGGTCGAAGGACGGAAAATATCCCAAACCTACACAATATATATGGGTGTTGCAGTCGAGGGACGGAAAATATCCCAAACCTACACAATATACACAGGTGTCGCGGTCGAAGGACGGAAAATATTCCAAACCAACACAAAATACACGAGTGTTGCAGTCGCGGTACGGAAAATATCCAAACCTACACGACATACACGGGTGTCGCGGTCGCGGTACGGAAAATATCTAAACCTACACGACATACACGGGTGTCGCGGTCGCGGTACGGGAAATATCCCAAACCTACACGACATACACGGGTGTCGCGGTCGCGGTACGTAAAATATCCAAACCTACACGACATACACGGGTGTCGCGGTCGAGAAAAGGAAAATATCCAAACCTACACGACATACACGGGTGTCGTGGTCTAGGGACGGAAAATATCCCAAACCTTTACGACATACACGGATGTCGTGGTCTAGGGACGGAAAATATCCCAAATCTACACGACATACACGGATGTCGTGGTCGCGGTACGGGAAATATCCCAAACCTACACGACATACACGGGTGTCGCGATCGCGGTACGGAAAATATCCAAACCTACACGACATACACGGGTGTCGCGGTCGAGAAACGGAAAATATCCAAACCTACACGACATACACGGGTGTCGTGGTCTAGGGACGGAAAATATCCCAAACCTTTACGACATACACGGATGTCGTGGTCTAGGGACGGAAAATATCCCAAACCTACACGACATACACGGATGTCGTGGTCTAGGGACGGAAAATATCCAAACCTACACGACATACACGGATGTCGTGGTCTAGGGACGGAAAATATCCAAACCTACACGACATACACGGATGTCGTGGTCTAGGGACGGAAAATATCCAAACCTACATGCACTGGTGTCGCGGTCGCGGTACGGAAGCCGAAGGTCACACGACGTCCTCAGCCCGCGATCAAATTACAGGCGGAGAGTCACCGACCGGCGGGGTTATTTGTAAAATTGTAGTGTCCGAGGAAACCCCCGAGGACGGCGTGTGCTATTAAATAATTGTTTGATTATTTTGATTGTCGCACAATGAGGTGAATGGCGCGATTACGCGGAGCCGGGGCCCACTATAATCACCCGGAATTATTGAATGGATCCTCTACCGGAACGTTAAGAATAAAATTATGGATAATTTAAGCGAATGAGACCGGTGGGAGTTGTTTTGGGACGTACACGTCTCGGCTTCTTCTTCTACCGAAGTGCCGTCGGTGGTGCACGTCCCTCCGAGTACGTGCGCTATTCTGCCGCCCGGTGGAGATTATCCCCCGCCGCGCCGCCGCCGAGGAGACTACCGTCGCCGCGTCGCTGCCCGCACTGACCTGGCACTGAGAAATTTTATTTTCTGGAGAAATTTTATTCCTTACAGACAGGCGATCCGGGTTTTTCCAGGAGGAATAAGTGCTGCGATCTGTATTAGACCTTTTAAAATATCTCAAACCGTGTTAGCACATTTAGTTGTAAACGAAGTAAATCGATGTTGGTCCGATTTTGACGGGTGGCGCCTCTGTTTCGAAAATTAGCCCTTTCTGTACTCGAGTGATCGTCTTTCTTCAAACACTTGGATGTCGGCACGTGTTCATAAAAATACTTAATTTTGACACTCGAACGTTAAAATCCGTCCAGACGTAATCGAGTAATGGCTCCGAATAAAACCCCCTCGCGTATTGATATTTGTTCTTCTGCAGCTCCTCGCTCCTCAGTGAGGAAGTCATATTCCAAACCTAGAGGGTTTTGTGGGTCGGATCGGTTGGTATCGAAGTGTTAAGTCTGCAGCTCTGATATTTGTCAGTAAAGTGATGATTTAATGAGTAGACAGTTTTTTAATACTCCGTAACTGCCCGACGTCTCTCAATCGCCTCGAGCAGTCGATAATGGAGTCACCACGATAAATTTCATCTTATTAAATCGTTTACACTTCGTCCGTGTACTAACAACTACAAATACGAGTTTTTCACAAATTAACTGAGGGTGGCACCCTTCGACTTAACAAGTTAATACACATGTAAAAGAGCATTATACAAACAACTAAACTAAGCGATATAGCGATATGAAAAAATTACCCGACCTAATTACATTAAAGAACAAGACCGTCGAACAAAATACCATCGAAGATTATGTGATCCGCCAAGGGAAAAGGGACCTTATCTTCCCAGACAAAATTTTACAGGGCAGCAAGTTTAAGAGGTTAGGGTCAAAAATACACATTACCTGATTTTTATTGTTTCTTACTCTATATATGTTTCCGAACCATATATGGTCCGTCTTACACATTAATTTAACTTTTTACATGGTTAAATTAATTATTTCTAAACCCTTGCAAATTGGAGAAAGGGGGCAATGACTTCCTAAGTGATATTGTAACGCTTCTAAGTTAAGAAAATCGTAGAGTTCTGTGAGGAATAAATGCAAGATTTGCTAAGCCCTGATCCAGGAATCAGAACATGAACATGTAAAAAATCTTCCTGAAGAAATAGTTGACGACGTAGCTTCTTGTCCAAATGAAGTTTCAAAACCAAAAACTGTACTAGATGGTAAAAAAATAAAAATCTCAGTCAGCTAATAATGTCACATTTTGTTAAGATTAATTTTATTGTAATAAATTCCTATTTGACTATAAAATTAAAATGATTATTTTTTATCACGAAACAAGACATTTTGTCTTTACAATTTTGTATTTTTTATTACTCCCATCTATTTAAGCAACGTCCTAAAAATGCATACAATTTTCCCAAATTCAATAGTGGATTCAATCATCTTTAAACTTGTGACAAAATGATATGTGAAACATAGCCAATAACACAAGTAGTAACAAAAAAAATTGAATTTAGACATTTGCAAAATTTTGGACCGCGATTTCCTAAAATTTCAGTTTTTAATATTTCAGGTTCAAAAATTTATAACTCAGGCATTTTTATGAGAGGTATCTTGTTTGTTTTGGTTTTTAATGTAGATTAAGGATATGCTAATAACTCAATTTCGAAAAAATGGAAGTTAAGGTCATTTTCGCTCGGTACGTCACATATACAAGTATAGAGCTTTTTTGCGTTTGGTTAAGGTTTCTTATTACGAATCTGGAGACGAATTCGTTTTGCCATACGCTCCACTAAAATAAATCAACATTAAAATTCAAAACCTCACTGTTTCGTTTATCTATAGTTACACAAAATAAATGTTAATAAGTCAAACTGAAATCCAAACACGCTCTACATAGTGGGCCCCATATTATAAAACACAACACAAAACTTATTTTCAAAACCTAAATGTTTTTATTAATGTTTCTAGTATTATTTCTCAAAGCATAAAAATGTTATGTGAACTGATAAAGATCTTATAAATGTTTTAGGTCTTCTTTCTAAAAAGCAGATGGTAACAACAAAGACTCTTTGCTTGAAATGAAGTATTTTCGACCAAAAAATATGGAAAATGCCGCAGGTAAGCATATTCTGCTTAAGTAATACTTCACTCTGATTAGGTTTTTGGTTCTGAATTAGATTTTTTAGCTATGCTGCAGGACATCGATTCTAGGGAGAATCGACTGATAGCCAAAATGGGACTTCATTTCCCGCTATCCTCTCCTATTTTCTCTGTGAAACAGCGTTGCTATTGTTGGCGCAACATCCGTTTCAGCAGAGTTCTGCAGCACTATTTGCTTAGTGGAACCTTTCTCTCAGCCGACCAGGAAATGATGGTTCAGGTTTCTTTGTAAAGGTCCTTACTTTTGCTTAGGTGAAAGTTACGTACGTTTGCTTTATTGTGAAAGTGCCAAGAAAAAATGGGGTTGGATCGGTTGGACGTTCGACCTACTCAAAAATTCATTAATCAAATCATCAACAGTGTAATGACACATTTTGTAGGGATATTTTAGACTGACATTTTGCACTTGAAGATTTTATTTTTAACATAGTTAAATATCAAGTCACAAGGTGCAGGCAAATACCTTAATAATGCTTGTAATTACAAGTATTAGTTATTATCCTGCTTGTTGTTTAGTATGTGGTGTTAGATTAATGCGTCTTAATGTCATCCAATATCACGATCATCGTGCAAGCTAAGAGCTATAATTAGAGCAAATTCGATCTGGAAGAATGAAGGATTTGTCGAGACATGCTTAAAGAAATCACATAAGCAGTTTTCATCAAAGATTATTCGTTGTTAGAAGCACACAAGTAAAATATTTCTTTATTATTTTTTTCTATACCACTACGAAAAATGGCAGTTTATGTAAAATGTGTTGCAGGGCTAAGCTTTTTTCTCCCTAGGGAGAAAAACAATCAGCTGAAGTCGAGGACTTCGTTTTTTACTGCACCAAAAACAAGGTCTATATGAGAAGAAGTGAGCAATACTAATACTGTTGGCCTAACCTTAACACAAATATAACAGACCGTCTGCTGATTGTTTTAAATAGCGAGAACAAGATGAAAGCCTCGGTAGGAGAAATCTTTTAAAGGTAAACAAGTTGTAAAATTCTGGCTTTTAAGTATAGTTGGCGGAATATATTGAGCGGTGTAGCGAAATAGTTATTTGTGCACCTAGGGACTAAGGTGCAACTTTTTCTCCCTGAGGGAAACTGTTGAAGCCCGATGGCATAGCGAGGGCAACAATTTTCCCGATACATTTTTTCATATGTGCGCACAACATTTTTCCTCCACCTAACAATAACTATGACAATATAACTTTACTTCCATATGATCCTTTGCTCCATTAAAGTGGATAAGAATCACATATAAATAAATTACATTAGTTATTCAGGCTATATACAGCCATTTTATTCACACTTTCTCATTATTCTTTTAAAAACACTAATTAATTTTTCTGCAGTCTATGAATAAAAAAATTGCCTCCCAAAATTTGCAGGTTAGAGACAGTCATGTCTATAAAACGTTCGGCATATTGACAAAAACAAACTCTAGAGCATATATTTATATTCAGTGATGCCAATTTAATTCATGCATACCAATTATTGTCAGGCTATTAAATGCATACGGGTTTGTGTTCTGAAGTTGAAACACTGAAGTTCTTAAACTAAATTTAGAGTACGCAAATAAAAATCGACAGTGTTGCTATATTTTCTCACTGGCTATCGCGGCGTTGCCGGGTTCCTTCCCATGTATTTCTTTTGAGCATATTTTTAGTCCCACGGGAGAAAAAGTAGATACTTTAGGCCCTCTGGGAGAAAAAGTAAGTAAGTCCCGTAGAGTATAAACTAGTACTTTAATATTCTATTCCAGAGACTAAAAGACGACTTTACATAGTACGAGCAGGAAAACATAGTTTGTCACACGGGACTTAAGTTGCTTTTCGTTAATCGGCTTAAGAGCCGTTGAAAAACTTAACCTCGTACGAAAAGCGTCCTTTAGTCCCTAGAAATTAAATATACTATTTATTTTCTTTAGGTGAAGTAGGTCTTTCAGCCATTCACTTACACCAGCCTACAATTTTCATCCTACTTTAAAATCGCATACTAAACACCAATTAGATTCTCACTCACCTGTAGACACGCGTTACATTCGATACATTTAGAAATAAGCATAATCGCACCGGGTTTAAAACAACATCCACGCCATTTCTCTTCGTCACTCCAACATATCCGTAGCGCGGGTGTTGACCCCGTCGCGACCTTCGAGAGGCTGTAACGAAGATAATTACCTAAAATAAAGCAGTCGAGCTGAAGAGAAAAATAAAGGCCCGGCATGCAATATGGGCCGATCTCTTATGTATTCCGATCATGACTCGACCGCTGTTCAAATTATCAACAATCTTCATACTGGCTATCGTCTAATCGGTGCGCATTAGGCGGTTACCTTCGATGGGCAGCTGACCCTCCCCCCGCCCCGCCGCCCTGGTCCTAATGCCTCCTATTTTTACAAGAGCTAAAAATTATTTTACTCGATTAGGGACGGCCCGCTGCCCTGTGTTTACCGCCTTACAAGGGCTAGCAGCTTTTATATTCGATGTTCTTTATTACGTGCGATGTTTTGCATAACCTTCTGGATGCAATACTCAAGGAATCAAAATCGCATATGAGAATTGTGAAAGTTCATTCTTCGATTATATATATGTTAATTACTGACTCGGGTTGTTAAGTAAAATGTGCGAGCGAACGTGTTATTATTACATGGGAAAGAGTGTACGTATAGAGCTCGTGTGGTTAAATTATGATTGTAAAATAATTGGGAAATAGGCGATGAGAATGAAATTAATGAATGACAAAAATCTCTGTGAACCTTATAATTAAATTATATCGATGTCGAACAAACTGATGAATTACTACATGACAAGCTACGATCATTTGACAAACAGGCTCGGCGACATCGTAGACTTGGAAAGAACTACAGAAAAAGAAAAAAAAAACGCAAAAGAGCAACTGTGATGCAAAAACGTTGTTATAACAGACATCCTTAATATTTTCCGGGGACGACTTAAACTAATTCTGGTATGATATTAGCTAACACCTTACCGCCTCCTAAGCCAATCTTTTCCAGACGATCTAGATATTATTAATACGTTGCCCTTACGGATTGTCGGTGTTAATAATTTCGAGAGTGTTTGGTATATGTCTAAGTAAAGAACAAACTACAAACTATTTACGATGCAGTTTTCAACGTTCGCTATAAAAGAGGAATGTTTGCCATTACCGGTTAATCTATTGGAATTAAACAACGTAAAATAATATCTTACCAGTAACTGACACTAACTAACCTCCAGCATTAAAATATGAATGTATGTTTTGATCCCCTTTTTTATTTAGGCTTTGACATGTTTCTAAATAAACGGATGAAGATAAAATAAAAGTAGAGTATAATAATTTACTTTTGCACAGTCACAGAGAAGAATCAAACAGAGGTATCTTCTAATGTTGCGCTCAGCGGGTGTCTAGCGTTTGTCAGCGGGTGTCGAGGACTTAGTTCATCATTAACGCCGCGAGAGAGCAGCACCGTCGCTGCGCTCTCCTAATTTAACTTAACTGTAACTTGTAACTAGTAACTTAACTGTAACTGTAGCTGGAGTTAACTGTAACTAGTACTTGGGCGTAACGAAAGACCCATTTAAAAGCTTCCTGTTTGATTCTTCTCTGTGTGCACAGTACAATCAGTGTGCGCACTCATTGCTAGACAAACATGTTCACAAAGCTCCTCTGCCTTCTGAGTTAGTAGCTTTAAATCAGATGTTTCCAACCTTGTAGAAATAGGGTATTACCTGAATTTTTCAAAGCTGTTGATGAAATTTCATTTATTGCCTAGATCGGAATGAAGTTATGCCCAGTATTGTTTAATATATGATGGTAGTAATAGTTTATTGTTGCCAAAAGAAGGAAAATCACACCCACCACACATCCAAGCTTGTTTTACTTTGAAAAATAGTTGTTAATATTGTTGTAAACATGTCACTAATTTCAGTTAACCGAATCATAAAAAGAAAGAATTATCTATAGTAGTTGTGTTAATTTGAATATGACTGATACCTAATACTAAAGAATACTAACGCCTAAAGGAAACAAGGCGTATAAATAAAGCCAATCCAAGCGAAAACTTGTGTTTATGAAATATTTTACGGTATTATTTATATCTTTTCTAAAGTTTAACTGGTTTGCGAATTTCCTTTCCAGGGAAGAAGCACCTACCGTAGGTTTCATGGTAAGGCCCAAGACATAGAATAAAACTTGGTATGTGTCTTTATATAGTTGAGATATAGATTATGGTCTCCCATTTTTAAACGCTGTGACAAGAAACTTGCATGTCCCCTTCCCTAACTGTGGCAAATAAATACAATTCAATATCTTCCACATTTCTTACCATAAATTGATCAAACTTGGTTTATGGCATCTTGTAGCTAGCCTCTCATCTACTGGATATTAAACAATGCGATTTATATGTGTCAATGTTAGCAAACCTATATTTTCAATCCCCATGTATTCTTTTGGAGAATACAAAACATATCATATGCCCTTATGATGGGCTGAAATATGTTTACATACATTTAAAAATAGCTGAGTATGCAGGACTGCTGCAACAAGGGTATTATTTTATAATAATTATCCACAAATTAAAAATTTATATTCGTACAAAAGGTTTTCAAAAATTAAACAAAAAAATGATTGGCTCGAATACAAGAAAATCATAATACTTTACCGTGAGAAATAATAAAACATTTTAAAAAACTGTGCTTTTTTTCTTAACAATTTTGTATGACCCAAACCATACCTTTATACTGAAAGGAAAGGCTCTTACGTTCCATCACTCCTGATTAAAGGAGTCGCTGCTCTAGATCATAATTCTATATCAAATACATCGATTGAAAGTCACCACAAAAATGATCTTTATGAACAGTTAATATTGGATTTACAATTCAACGCGGGCTCTCTTTTATAAAACCTTTTGGACAGAGATCGGTTGCCATGTTACCAGTCACAACGTATTACAGTTTCAAACCATCAAAACTAAAGAAAAAATCACCAGGTTTTTATTTTTAGTCTTTTTATATCTTGAAATGTAGGTAAATTTCGTCAACACAACATTATTAGTACATAGTTTTTTCCTGTTACAGATTTTCACAGAAACTCACGTGATGTAAAAACCCATATAGCATTTCTTACGTTGTTTTCACATATTACATTTTTTAATATTCATTTGAAGACTAATTCAAACCAGCCTGCATTCCTGCGCTCCGCTGCCGGTAGCGAAGATTGAGAATTCACTGTATAAGCAAGCGGCCTGGGAGCGTGGTGCGAAATAACGAGTTCTTGCAAGAGAGGAATAACAATAACCCCCCCCCCCCCACTGCCATACTGCCAGCACGGTATATACAGCTGATGCATGTCATACCATATATATAATCTAAATAACTATACAGGCGCGTGTGTAACTGATTGGCTGGCTGACTCAATGAAGTTTACGAATTCTCATAATCTTCCCGATGAGCTATAAACTTGAAATTTGGCACGAATATTCCTTGGGTGTTCATACTTCAGGAAAAAGTCTTAAACAAAAACTTGTCACCCCCCTCCCCCCACCCAAAGAGGTAATTGATGGTGTTCGAAAAAGTACTATTCTGGAATTTTTATCAATGGAAAATTATGAAAGAGTTTCCTTTTTAATTAAATAACAACATTTTTATTTATTGAAGAACGAACGAAGTGGAGTGAATCTATGTATTAGCGGAGTCAAAGATTCGTTGTCCATCACTGTGTGTGTATGTGTGTGATAACTTAACGTAACGTTGTAACTCAAAACTTCTTATACTGATAACTTTCAGATTTTGCGTAAACAATTAATAGCTCACCGAAAAGATGCCATTAACTTTTGAAGCAAATCCCCTAAACCGTTTTTTAGCTATTTGGTTTTAAAATTTAGTAAACAATGCCATTAAATTAGCAGTGGTGAAAAACTGCGTTTATTAAACTATGGTATTTAAATAAAGATAATTTCAAATACAAAGAAACTGGCTTAATTATGTGGCAAATATATTTTCAGAGCAGCAGCAGATGCGAATCAGCTGCTGCTGCTGTTCTCTGGCGGTTTTTTTAGTACGATTTAGCAAAATACATTGGGAGAACGTTTTCTCGCGATTTTTTACGTGTAACTGTTGGGTTTTCCACTATTAACAATCATGAAACCTTTTTCCAAGTAAATGGAGAGTCGCTAACCACACAGCATGTGATGTACTTTTTCTCGGAAAATATATTTGCTACATATTCAATCGTCAGTTTCTTTTGTATTTGAAATCATCTTTAATTGTAGTCTATGGTTTAATAAACACAATTTTTCACCATTGTTAATTTTACGGCATTGGATTCAGCTTGTTTTTAAGTTCATTCAATTACGCGATAAAAGAGTGTACTTCTCGTTTGTTTCTCATGGTTTACCAAAAGGGTGAACTATCATGTCGCAGTGCGTAATAGGGTATGATATGAAAGATAATATTGTTTACCTTCTTTTCATCTCTAGCCCATGCTGTAGCTCGTAACTGAGACCAATTTCCTTTCTTTGACACAGGATCTGACTTAAGTAAATAATATGACATTACTTAGGAAAACCGGAAATAATTTAACTCATTAGATCAGACTAATTCAATTGTATTTTCTACAGGATCTTTGCGTAATAGGTAAATGGTTCAGATGCTAATTTCTGACCGGAGGACCGGATGACCAGAGCACAGAAGGACCAGAGGACAGGAGGATTTTAGGACCAGAGGACCGAAGGATTGGAGGACCGGAGGACCAGAGGACCGGAGGATTGGAGGAACTGAGGACCAGAGCACCGGAGGATTGGAGGAACAGAGCACCGGAGAACCAGAGGAACAGAGGAAAGGAGGTCCAGAGGACCGGAGGGCCTGAGCACCGGAGGATTGGATGACCAGAGGACCAGAGCACCGAAGGACCAGAGGACAGGAGGACCAGAACACCGGGGGACTAGAGGCAAGGAGGATCAGAGGACCGGAGGATTGTAGGACGAGAGCACCGAAGGACCAGAGGACAGGAGGACCAGAGCACCGAAGCACCAGAGGACAGGAGGACCTAATGAAAGGGGGGCCAGAGTTCCGGAGAGCAGGAGGACCAGAGGAAAGGAGGACCAGAGGACAGGAGGACCAGAGGACAGGAGGACCAGAGCTTTGGAGGACCGGAGGACAAGAGGACCAGAGCTTCGAAAGACCGGAGGACAGGAGGGCCAGAGCTTCGGAGGACAAGAGCTCCGGAGGACCGGAGGACCGGAGGGCCAGAGCTCCGGAGGATAGTGTTTCTAGTTCAAGGCCACTCCGAGCCCCGTGGCAGGCGGGAGTGATGGATGTGTTGCCAACTGGTTATTACCCCGACAGTGATTGATTCTACCGGCCGCGACGTAACAACATTTTTATTTATGTTACGGCCTAATGACGGAAATCGTCCGAGGATAAATTTTTCATTCGGGTTTAAGGTTCATGTATTTTACAAAAGGGTTCTGGAGACAGCCTGGCCCCGGGCGCGGCTCCCGTGGACCATCGTCGGCTGTTTGTCAGTCATTACGCGGTCGAAACGAAATCCGGTGGCTTAACTTGTGGGGCTCCCGCAGATCGTTGCGGTCTGCGATCCCTGCTCGTCCTCGATTAGCCGAGCGATGTGTTTGCACCTCGCTTTTGCGAATATCCTTGTCCGAGCGGTTCTTGAAACAGTCGAAATAAGTAAACGATTTTAATTCGAAAGGGGACTTTGGTTATCTCTAGTATGAGCTGGATGTGTAAATCTACCTTAAATAATGTTCCGGAGGATCTGTGGAAGACGATAATAAACAAATTATTCTATTTAATTAGCGAGTGTAGTAAATTATAAGTACATGAGAGTTCCTATACAACATTATTAGATATGTTAGTGACCGATAAAAATGTTTACTTGAGATTCAGATGTCTTTATGGTAACGATACCGAATGTCAACAGTTGTGAGGAGTAGGATAGGCATGAGGTAGCCGTCATACCCTTATCGGTAGGGTTGCCAGATATTTTTAGGCCAAACCACGACAGTTTGAGGTGCGGTGAATAAACACATCCCCAGTCCCTTAATAACATAGCCGAAGATAGTAAAATAAGATCGTCAAAGTATTTTGAAGGCTTTTTACTTTACTTTTATTTTTTTTATTGTTTTTCTTAAATTTTTAGCAGTTAAGCCAGCACCAACCTAAATCACAATACTACTTTAACTGTTATAGATAGACAACAAAGGTCAGAGTACAGTAGAGAGAAGAGGTTAAGTCGGTTAAGTTGGTTTGTTGTTGACGCACTCCCGCAGCGTTTCCAACTTAAGTTTTTATGTTAGTTTCACCCTGTTTTACCTCGTCGATCTCCAGCATGATTTTACGTAAATCTTGAGAAAAAGTTTTTTGGCATGAAATATGAAACCCCCGCACAAGTAGCAGCCCCGGACCGGGCACCGGACTAAACCCTCAAAACCCGGAATTTCCAGGAAAAACCAGGACGTCTGGTAACCCTACTTATCGGGCTATCACAGTCAATGAAGGGTTTCAAACGTCGTATTCGTTTGGGGCGTGTTCGATTATGTGACGATAGTGAAACGTCTACTAATAAAGTATTATTTTGTTACACGATAGCAAAATCTTAATTCGAGCTTCAGTCTGGTCTTGAGTAAGTAAACTGCCCGAACCATGAACCGTGTTTTGCGATTGGAGACAAATTGAAGAACGTTTTACGTAAAACGTTGCAGTTGATCCCATGAAGAAAACTTACTATTCCTCTTAAGTTGTAATTACAGAATCAGGAAGATGGTTTGGTTTCGATTCAACAAGGCCAAAAAACCAAACGTACCAGTAAAAACAATAATTCCGGGTTGGTTTTTATTCTTGGGCATTCTCTGCTACATGTGCCCAGTTCAATGGGATTCACGAAAGTAGATGCCCGAGTTGTTGATGAAAGCTATTCACTACCATTCCACCGAGATTCCTGATATTAAAATGACATCAAGCGTAACTACGAGAAGCGCAGTGTGCTGGATTTTGATATGGCGAAAGTTAATTTGATCGTAGTCGAACCACATTTATACCTTGATCCGGTTCGAATAGGAAACGGACTGCTGGACCGCGAGGTACCCTTATTTTTGGCAAAGTACCATAAATCTTTCAGAAACTCTGAGTAGGACCGCTGGCACGGGCGCTCGAACAACCCAGGGAGAGGTGATTCATCGATAGAGGGGGGAGGGAGAGAGGGGGAAGCGCTAAAGTGTATAAGAAGTGTACATTGGAATACTGGTATGGTGGGAAAATCTCAGTTTATAGACTTACCCCAAGTACCACTATGATTGGGTAAAGCGACAACATGACTGTGCAATAAAACTGACAATGGCTATCGGTTTACCTGGTTTGCAGGGCTACGACTACACGACTGTGGTGCAGCTGCGAGGGGACACCGTCGTGTAGTCGTAGTCTGCACGGCTTGATTGGGGTAAACCTTGAGGTTAGGTTAGGTTAGGTTAAGTTAGGTTAGGTTAGGTTAGGTTAGGTTAGGTAAAAAATAAATACAATAGTTTGATAGTATATAGATACTGTAGATATCACATTGTATTAAATTACGTACAGTAGTAATGTGCAGTCATTTTTTTTGTTTTCGGTGTAATCAAATGAAGGTAAAAATGTTGAGAAAAGTATTATATACAGCTAATATCTTAGTTAGCATAGAAATCCGCTGTGGTAACGTAACTATAATCATAAAATGACAATTTACACTTACTACCGATTTACACATAAACAGTTATGAGAAGTGATTTTAAAGGAGTTAATATTTTCTAACTAGAAACTCAGTTATGGCATGGATAACGTTTTCTTCAAGACAGCCTCGCAGGTAGCCGCGGGGGGATTAGCGGCTGGGGGCTCGGTGCAGACTACGACTGTACGACTGAGCCGCTAATTAGAATCGGCACCGTCGTGCTGTCGTAGCCCTGCAGATTTGTTTATTGGCCCCCAGTGGGGTCAGGTCGCATTCAGTCGTGTAGTCATACAACCCTATGATTGTTTGGGCGGATATGAGTCCTTAATGAGTGTTTGGTTTGTTAAGGTTAAACACCAAACATACAAGTTCAAATAGGTTGTCGAGCAGATTCCTGGTCGAGTGTAGACAAACGGTTCTTTCTTAGAAATTCCTTAGGACATTCTCTCACCCCCACCCGCCATTCACTCTTCATACCACCACTTCACACCCCCTCATTCTCTCTGAGATCCACCCTGGTCCTGCCCCGGTCCAGTTACCCGCTCTTCAGAATTTGACAGTTTTACACAACCCCGTACGACAACGAATGTGATAATATCAAACATTCAACTCGGAAGTACATTTAAAAAAAAATTAAAATTACATTCCATTTCACTGCATCAAAAAATCTTGGTATTTCAATTTTTGATTAATCTCAGTGTAGTTGGAACTTGTTCTTGTATTACAGTACATGTTTACTTTTTCTTAATTCATGGAATGGCCAAATCAAATGGATAATCCGTGTCTCAAAACCTATCGGTAAGCTCCTCCTTGTCTCATGTAAAATTAAACAGAAAATTTATTCTATGTAAAATTCATATAAGTAAAATAAAATGTCATCTAAAATCAGAAATGAGCTAAAATGAATGTAATTTTTAAACAAAAAATAAATTTTTCTTCTTAAATGTTATCAATGCTACAGTGTTGGACTGTGTTCACCAAAGTAAGCAGAATAATAAGGAAAATAAACGACTCAACTTTTATAGTGGTCAATAAATATCAACTCCTAAACAAAAGGTTGAATGATTCTAAACGCATAATTGAAATAATTAATCGGATTTAAATGGCAAAGGAATTCACTAATGCTACGTGACTCCTGTGCTCAATTAGATCTTTCCCAAAAATCACTTTCAGCTACGATCAGTAGGAACCGGCCAAACCCTTAATGACCGAACCAACTTAACTTTCGGTGTCTCAATGCATTTAAATATTTTTTTTATTTACATCCCAAGGGCATAGCCAAATAATTAGCAAATAACAATAATGATACCATAGGACAAGGTGTTTTTTTTCAAACGCAAACCAAAACTTTATTTTATCAGTGAAGGATGATTACCCCCCCAAGATTCTCGGATTTGACACCACTATATTATTTTTTTTTGGGATACATAAAAAGTAAGACCTAATAAAACAATTCACACGATATTTAGCACCTTAAAACAAACATAACAAATTTAATGCAAGAAATTCAAAGAGGTACCTTGCAACACGTGTTTGGAAATTTGATGGAGAGAGCACAACTTTATACAAATGCCAATGGCGGATTGTTTGAACACATAATACAAACTAAATGTAATCAAAATTAAATAATAGGTTGTATAAAATGTAAAGATTAACAAAGCAATATTCATTTCATATTTATATGTGCATTATTCAATCTTAAAAATGGGTTGCGTTTCAAAAAACACTCTGCAATAACACATGTATGTAACAAAAACTTATATCGCAAGATAGCGAACTAGCAATTTAATAATTCATGATCATGATAGTACTTATATTTAAGGTAACTGACAAGCAAAATATGAAATGCAATGTCAAATAATATTGAAGAGACTAGCAATAATTTTTGACTAGAAAAAGTGCAAGGAAATACGTGGAAAAACAGTATATTACAGTAATAACGATGCTTTAACAACTATGCAATACTGAACTAAGTTCACTGGATGTAAATAAAAACGTCTTTTAACATAAACAAGTATCATGCTAATCAAGAAGTTATGAACTAAATTGACAACAAATTAATAACAATTAACAGCTACTAGAAAATCACAGTGTGAATAAATACAATAACAATAATAAAGCTATATTAAAGTTAACAATAATTAATGGCATGAACAACAATGTAGTTGTAAATGATCAGCGAAATCCTGAATATAATAAATCGAACAGTACAGAAAAGGGGAAAAATTGGGCGAGAAAATGGTTTGAACACATCTGATTAAGGTGTCTCTTAAACGCACCACCAGCCGGAGAAAATACTAAGTAACGCCCTGATTTTCGTATGGCCCTTTAGAGGCACCACCTAAACACCATGCAACTCCGAAAATCACTATTCACGGCAAACTCCTGGTGCTGTTCTTGGAGCGCACTCTTGAAAGATGTCATTTTTGATGAGAAGAAGTCTATGTGGTCTGGTAAAGTGTTGCCTTGACGTTGTATTCTCACCCATGGGCGGGTTTATGTCATAATCTTTGGGAGTGCCAGCTCACCTAATGTTTTAAGAATTGTATGCTCAAATTCAAACATCAAACTTAATTAATAAGGCCTACTAATTTTATTTAACAACAACCCCTTTGTCATTTATGCAATATGTCAATCAAATTTATGTTGAAAACATATCTGCTCTTTCACTGCTAACAAAGCCACCAAATATTAGGGTGCCTCCTGGCACTCCCGTGGTACCCCCAAAAATCCACCCATGTTCTCACCGATGATCTGTTTGCTGCGTAAGAGGTGGGGGTGATTGTGTGGCGTAAAGAGGGTTGGGCCGAGTGCCACAAGGAACTCTTGTGACGATTCTGCAGAGGAGGTCTGGGCAATCAAATTGACGGTTTGGCAGTTGGAACAAGAATACTAGGTCTTGAGTTTGTCGTCTCGATTCCAGGGTGGACTGATTCAGAAATGCAAGGATCTTCTCAGCCGGAACATCCGAGTACCTGAAACCAAATATATAAATTATACTTGACTCACCGTCTTAAATCAATCCAATTTGACCAATTATTTAATCAATTCAATTAACTCACGACGACAACCTAGAGTTAATAATTATGCCTTAACTTCAAGGACTTAAAGTGCAGTTGATGTCCCTAAGACACAGAGACGAAACAATTGTTCACATTTGAAAACAATTGTTCACATCGACACCTTAACAAAATGTTCCTTTTGAACGATCGACTGTTGCACTCACGATAATTTTTTCCTTCTACAGTTTTACTTCTGCGGCACTTACAAGTTTCTGACATCTGACAACCAACAAATAACCTACCAGGAACCTAATCGCTTGCCCTCTAAGTTTCCCCACCTTTTATTCCCGCCAATTAAGATAAAACTGACAAGCGAACTGACACGTTCATAATCTTGACCGCACTAGACAATAAATACCACCCTTACAGCATACCTGCATACTCAGTGAATTTCAAATGCAAAAGAACATATTTCAGTTCAACATAGCGAGATTTTACATCTTTTTGTAAGCTCCATAAGAATAACTGGGGAATAACTATGCAGGTTTGCTGCAACAGGTATGTTAAGACTAGGTGGTTTTAGAATGAGTCCATACCAAGTTTAATCAAGATATGTTAAGAAATAAGGAAGATATAGAATCTTTTTTATTTCCCCTAAGGATAACGTGGGGAGTTAAGGGAGGTAAGGGGGGTTTAAGGAGTATGCAGGTTTGCTGCCACAACAATTGAAATATTGGGGGTTTTAGACTGATAAACAGTAGATCTCATCCAGATGAAGCCACAAACCAAGTTGTGTTAAGATATGGTGAGAAATAAGCAAGATATAAAATTTTATTTATTTCCCATAATGTTTACATTGGGACAACGTACTGTGTTACCACTATCAATATCTCGGTAACGAATTGACATAGAACATATATAAAAAAATACAAAACAGTTTGTTTTTACGAGATGAATTCAATGGTGCTGACTAAAATTGAAATGTTTTATTTTTCTATGTAAAAAACTCATAAACCGCACTTTTGGGGAATATATCCCCCATTAACCCCGCTTCCGGTTGTCCAAATAGGCCGGTTTACGAGCTCGAACGAATAATCACTACTCTACACGTCCATGCCAAATTTCATTAAGATTGAACCATTGTTACGCGAGTTATCGTGCTTAAAGACACATATGTACGTATATAGATATACAGGGTGTTTACTAAAAACCCTTCAGGACTTCGGGATATGGTAACTTACATCAAAACAAAAAAAAGTTCCCATGAATATGGGTCCTAAAATGCTCGTTTATCTGTCTGTCGGTACATGTGTTTTAACGTGATTTTTCATAACTTTAGAACTACTAGAGATACCAACTTCAAACTCGGTGCGTGGATGTTGACTAATAGGACCTATCTTGGTACGGAGTGTCAAGTTTCTACTTTGCGCCATTTAAAAATGGCAGCCATTTTTATATTTTAACTCTTAATATCTTAAAAACAGTAAATTTTACAAACATTTTTCAACGATAAAAAAGTTGCACAATTTTATTTCCTTAAAAACATACAAATATAATTAAGATCGAACAACAATTAATAGAGTTAAAAAAGATTTTCTAACAGAATACATGCTTGTTTATGGCAGTTATTACAAACAAGCATGTGTTCTGTTAGAAAGATTGGAATAACTCCGTTAATTGTAGTTCTATCTACGAACACCGGTCTGACACTTAAATGGAGCCAAGTGGTAAGCTTATTGGAGCGGGTTAGTTCGAAGCACTTTAGTTAGATGTCGTTGTAAAAACATGGATTTCTTCTTCTTCACTGAATCAGCCAATCAAAACCACGATAACGATCTGCCAACTTCCTATTCCGTTTCCTCTGATTTTCTGTCACGACGTGACGTGTACACAACCAAAACGAGTTCGAATTAATTTGAGTGTGGGAAATTACTAAAGTACGTTTGCCACTACTAGTAGTGTAAGTTGTTTCGCGAAATACTGTACTATGTGATTCATTTGTGCTTTAAGCTAAAGCTTTAAAGCACTTAAAAGCACTTAATAAAAATTAACTAAATTAATTTTTATTAAGTGCTTTTATGTAAAAATCTACGTATTTATTTTCTATCAATCGCTTTAAGCACAATATGAATCACTCATTACAGTACGGAATTTCGCGAAACAACTTGCACTAGCGGCAAACGTACTTAATCAATTTAATCTAAACAAATCGGTAAAGTCATTAAAATTGTCAACAAACAAAACAAGAAAACGAAAATATAAACAAAGCAGACGACGACGACCGATATGTTGCATCAAAGACAATCGATATATCGCATCGATGACCATCGATATATCGCATCGATCTTTTTAGTTCGTAGCACTTTTATCAGACAGCGCTACTGTTCCCTTACCACCGAGTTAACATGGGAGTGCCAACTCTTTACGAAGTTCATTATTACTCTATGTTCTATCTTAATAATCGTTGTATTTATTATTTAATTTGTTGGACTTTTCCTATCTCTTCTAGTGTTTAAACTACACTACTTTGGAGTTGATATCTCCAGTAGTTACAGAGTTATGCAAAATCATATTAAAACCACATACATACCGACAGACAGATAACCGAGCATTTTAAGACCCATGTTTATGATGGGAATTTTTTCTTAGTTTTGATGTGTAACCACATCCCGAAACCCCGAAGGGTTTTTAGTCAACACCTTGTATATTTGTATGTATGAAAATGAACGAATAGTGTTTTTTGCTCCTGGGGGCCCCAAAAGCGCGACTGGGACGGTGGCGTGTCCTGTAATCCAGCTACTAGGAAGTCACGAATTGTGGATAGTTGTGACCGATGGCTTGTGGACGCGGTGTTCCCTACACATCATTCTACACTCAACTCTCATTCATACTTGGCTTAAAATACCTACCAGGGTAGGTCGCCCTTTTAAGGAAAATTATAAATGCATAAAAACAAAAAGTTATCCCTGCTCTCGGACCTAGGTTTTACCGTGAGTATTACGGTAACAGCTTCTTCCTAAAGGGGAAATTCGCTAATCAGAAGGACCAGAGGCCCAGGGCCGGCCCCAGGCAGGGGCGGGTGGGGCAGCTGACCAGGGCCCCGCGCTTTCAAGAACCCCGCATGAAAAATCTTCTCGATCAAGTTAAAATTATAGATGGTATTTTATCTGTTTCAAACCGTGATTAAAAACGTTGTTAACACGACAAGTGCAAATTCAGATATACGAGTAGGTCTATAATTGGACTGGCAGTGGTGGGTCCTTTCTTATGTTGGCTCTTCGGTAGACGACGGGGCGGGCTGTGGAAATACATTTTGCAACAAGGGCCGAAAAAGGGTCCCTATATCCTACTTTTGTATGTCGTTTTTTCGTCACAATTAAACAAGGCAGCGCATAGTGCCCAATAACAATGTATGCCGATAATTTTATATACTTTCAAATTTATATTATTATCTAGTTATTAGATTAATAATTTTTTTAAATAAAATATTATCACTAACGCAATAATACAATCCATTGGAATGTAGTCTGAAGCGCTACGCGCTGTAGGCCTGCAACTTACGCACTCGCCTACGCAACGGCTTTAAAAGGCCCCGCAACAGATTGGCCCAGGGCCCCGCAACGGCTAGGGCCGGCCCTGCAGAGGCCCCACCAGGACGCGGCGAAGGACACCCGGGGACAGTGCGCGGCCGCGGCCGCCGGGCGACGGATGAAAATCTAAGAAACAATCGTCACCGGATTGGCATCAGCACTTCCTGTACTTTACGAGTGGCCTCGCAGCTTCGGGACGTCTGCCGCGTTTATTTGTCAGCCACCCTGCTATTACCGATGGTAATGACTTAATGGTGGCACGGCGACCGCGACCGGCGACCGGCGACGACCGACCGGCCGATTACCGCCGTTATTATCGGGCCTCATGCCTGTTGGCTTCGTAATTGCAGGAAGTCGGCCTTGTTGGGGCTTCAATGGGTTTAAACAGTGAATTATACGAATTTAGAAAATGTTTTGGTCGCGGGAATAGCCGCCATCTGTTTGTGATCGATTCGTACCGAAGAGAGACGGTGACGGTGTGGTGAGATGTGTCGAACCGGTGTGTCAACCGGAGGTCCTCCTATTCTCCTGTTCTCTGGTCCTCCTGTTCTCCTGTCCTCTGGTCTTCCCGTCCTCTGGTCCTCCTGTCCTCTGGTCCTCCTGTCCTCTGGTCCTCCTGTCCTCTGGTCCTCCTGTCCTCAGGTCCTCCTGTCCTCCGGTCCTCCTGTCCTCCGGTCCTCCTGTCCTCCGGTCCTCCGGTCCTCCTGTCCTCTGGTCCTCCTGTCCTCTGGTCCTCCTGTCCTCTGGTCCTCCTGTCCTCTGGTCCTCCTGTCCTCTGGTCCTCCTGTCCTCCGGCACTGTCCTCCGGACCTCCTGCCCTCTGGTCCTCCTGTCTTTTGGTCCTCCTGTCTTCTGGTCCTCTGGTCCTCCTGTGTTCGAGTTGGTTTGCCAGAGTGACCAGATGTCCGTTTTTAGGAAGGCATGTCCTCCTTTTTTTATGATTGTCCTCATGTCTTCTCGGCTTTCAAAAAATGTATTGAATGTCCGGTTTTGCTAAAACCTGGCATGCAAAATTATAACTTCGTCGTGCGACATACAAGGTAAATTCGCGAGTTCGTGGCTGTTTCCTCTATGGTAAAACTTCTCCTGTCGTGTACCCGCGGTCTGTTCGCCAAATAATTTCAAGTTACTAAAAGAATTGCCGTTTCGTACGTCCATTTGCATATAATGCGACGGCGCATTACAAAGCTACGGCATAAGCGGCTGTTCAGGTAATCACAATAAAGTGATTCCAAAATAGCATCACTAATTTTTCCCCCTTATAAATAAGAAAACACATTTTTAATTTTGCCGAACTGTGAAGTTGTAGGCCTACATGCGAAAATCCGATTCTTGACATCAATAATAGATAAATTTAAAGCCAAAAGAACATTTTTTAACTTTTCCGCTGTTTTTATTGTGTGACATAAAACTAAAATACCTTGCCTTAAGGAATGTTATTAGAACTATATTTGATGCTGACCTCCTCTTTCTTTGATTGCCCTCCTTTTTTAACCCAACTTTCCTCCCTTAAAAAGTTTTCGTCTGGTCACCCTGTTTGCGGCTACAATATAGCAATCTAACATCGCCGTGTCTCGAACTGGTGTGAGTGAAAAGAAAAAAATACACCCGTTGCAGCAGACCTGCATACTGAGCGAATTACTCACGCTTAAATAAATCATTTAGACGTCGACGAAGACTCAAATCAAGTAAAATTAACTTGAATCCTTCAATGGGCACACAACAATTTTCTCCATAAGAATAACATGGGAAAGGAATATGCAGGTTCGCTGCAATGGAAATGTAAAATTGGGAGTTTTTTTTGTAATAATAAAAAACCCAACTGGAAACCCCCCTCTAGTTGTTCTAGTTTTTTTCTAGATATCAACTAGATGAAGCCATGTACCAAGTTCTATTCAGATATGTTAAGAATTAAGCGAGATATAGAGTTTTATTTATCTCCCATAAGGTTAACTTTGGGACAACGTACTGTGTTTACCACTTGTGATATCTCGGGAACCAATGGTCATAGAGCAATAATTCAAAATACTAAATTTTTTTTTCAAGCTGAACTCAACGGTCCAAACCAAAATTTGATAACTTTTATTTTTTCTATGTAAAAATCCAAAAACCCATTTATGGAGGGGTTTATCCCCCCTTACCATCCCCTTCCGATGGTCCGATTGGGCTGGTTTTCGACCTCTTCTGAATAATTACCACTTAACATGTCTGTGCCAAATTTCATTCAGATCGGACCATTTCTACACGAGTTATCGTGCTTAAAGACACATAGTGAATGAAAATGAACTAATGGTGTTCTTGGCATCTGGGGACCTAAAAACGCAGTTATGAAGGTCTCAGGCTTAGGTTTTACCATGAGATATACGGTAACAGCTTCTTCGCTATAGGAGAATTCGCTAAAAGAAAAAAGTGAACCTTGCAACTGTGTGTAATAGCATAATTGCATTCGTCAATTTTTCCAGTTTTGATTACTTACTTCTAGAAATCAAACATATGCTGCGTGATATTTGGGTGCACATAATTTCCCTGAATTGTATGAAAACAGTTTACTATCGATCTTTACTACTTACATAACAGAAATCTCGAAGCCGATTCCAAGAAATGGGTGTCATTTAGAATGCTTCGGTATGTAAATATTATCGTAGTTTATTTTTTATTTTCAGAAGTGTTGACGCATTAAAAAACCATATAAGACAACACACACCGTGCGTTCAGGGCCTGGATTTGTTAGATAAAACTAAATCAGATGAATTTTTATGAGAACTCCAGTTGGAAAAATATATTTTGTAACTTAGACATTTTATCAGCCTCAGGCCCTAAAATATTGTACATTTGGAGAATCTATCGGCTGACTAATAAAATCAATAAGCAAAAATGTTCAAGTACGCCATTCTACACTCATCTTTCCATTCCCATTCGCTACCTCTTTTCTTGTAGTCAAGGACAAATAGAAGTGTAAATTTATCGATTGTAGATATTACCCTTCTTATGCACATAGCATTTGTAATAGAAATGTATCTTTCTATGAGTTTTTGAATTGTTTGTCGATGGTTTAGAGCGACTTTTAATTCAATTTCAGTTCAAATGACAGTTGAGTAGCCCCTCCTTGGACTGGACTGGCTCCTTTCGCGATCTTATACCGTTGAAGGCATATGCACAGCCTGGGAACGCAAGAGATCGAAGAAGCGTTAAAAATACTAGGTTTCCAAACGAACAATGTTCCGTCGAACAGTAAAGTCTCACGTAATATTAAGAGGTTTTTAACATTTTTAGTATCTGTTTGGTCATAATATGCCAATTTCGTAACATATTTTAAGAAGACATTATTTATTAGAAAATCCGTTTTCCAAGCAGTATGTCGAATGTAACTATTCTCGATTGCAGTAATTTTCAGGATTTAACTTATTTTAGTGATAAAAACAAGATACACGTAGCGCAAGTGGTAAGATGTCACGGGCTATGGGCTATGAGTAGCCCACAATGACAGTACAAGTAGGAAATATAGGAATAATTATTTGGCCCTTCTCACGGAGAATTGAATCCTTTATTTAAACTGTGCTTATTACGTATATTAAAGTTTTCTAAAATTTATTTCATAAGTTGTTTTCTTAGAATTTATTTGTTCGTTGTCAATTCATGCAATTTTCATGCGGTATCCACGTTTAGTTGTTAAATTTAACTTGGATAATATTCTTACTCTTTCATTTTAAGAATAGTTATTTTTAGAAAAGAATTTTGTTATTATAAAATGTTATTTTTATAAAAATAGTACCAGTTTTGGTGGTAGTGCTATATTTCGATCTATTGTATATCTTTCTGTAATAGGCCTAAATATAAGTTCATTGGTGAAAATTCATAGTATACTTTGAATGGTTTTGACTTGTTTATTTATGACTTTAAAAAAATAAATAACATGTGAGCGATATTCCAAATAGTAGATAGAAATTATTTTTCCTCATTTACCTAGGCTATACAGAAACATTTTTACACTTAAACATTCCGATTCAAATTCAAATGGTTTTTCGTCATAACGGCTAACAATTATTCTAAAAAGCGCTGAAGTAAAGATACGAATTGTCAAAATGTCCTTATAATCAAAATAAGATCTAAAAATTTACATTGACAAGTGCAACAGAATACATAAGCTCCCAATAATAAATCAGCCAAGGGCAACTATGAACATTATTAGAGGGGATCCCTCAGTGGAAGGGGGGGGGGGGTCCTTGCGGTGGAACGTCAAAATATTGGAAATTTGGTAGATGGTACGAGAGCACCGAATGTTTTAGAACCACTGCGCACTAACGATTCGGTCCAAAAATGGGTTTAGTAACACCTACTACATATAGATCCGTAACAGGAATAGTATATTACGTTACTAGACCGGTAGGTAATTTTTACCGGACGAGTATGATAGTTCCCGCGAGAGCCAGAGGCGATTGACAATTCATGCGTGATCGGTAAAACTTAACGGGCGTGTGCCGTACAATACTTTACATCATACTACTCAGAAAAACATATTTAATCATTTTTTTTCATAAACCACTGCGTTTCTAAAGTCTTCAAACCAAGCCTACAATAAAGAAACATTTGTTATACTGTTACCAGTACTGCCACTACATTCCTCTAAAGTAGTCTATTAAAACATACATTAAACGTCGGTTTGTTGCAGTCAGCTGATTGTTTTGATTGTTGACTTCCGTTATTTCCGTTTCCTTGTGCACGGTAAATTTACCGTGCTATTATCGGCAAAGAGTAACTTTCCAGCCAAGAGTAAGGCACAGAAAAAGATGTTTCTGTGTAGTATGATGAAACAACTTTTTTAGACCTGATGATAATATGAGACAAATGCTGGACACAAATGAAGAGTTAAGAGGAGATTAAACGTAAGAGCGGATCATGGGGCAGGAAGGGGGGGAGGTAAGGGGGGGGGTAAGGGGGGAGGAAACAGGTGAGGAGGCTATCATTACACGGGTCCTCGGGGGTGGGTCCCCGGTCCCTGGCCGCGATCTTTATACATGTTATCGTGTTTGTAGTAAACAAACACGGGGAGGGAGCATTAGGTCATAAAATAATTATCTTTGTAGCAAATCTCGCGTGATGCGTTAAAATATTTTTCTTTTTGGAGTAAAGATTAATTTTCTTAAAAAAAATACACACAATTATTTCAACGTTACAAAATTTTGTATATATTTTGTCATATCAGAGTCATTTTTACTATTAACAATAATCACCCAGTTCTTAAAATACTGTGTCATGAAAGGAGTTAAAATAATATACAATTATTTATGAAAATTTATATCCCGCTTGAAATTTTTATATGTCTATATATAAGATATAAGATTTTCTTATGTCTAGATATAAGATATAAGATTTTTTTGGTCGCTATATATAAGAGCCATATTATTCCTTGGTCGCTGTACAAGAGCCAACGTTAGGAATAATTAAATTAATTAACTGTATGGGGTTAGGTGATTGTATTGGAGAGGCTTGAGTCCTCGAGTAAATATTATCATTAATTTAAGACACCGGATCGCTTGTATTTATGTGGTGTCAAAAACCTTACCCTAATGCAGACTTTCTATTTTTTGTCGACTGATAATGGACTTTTCTTTAATCAATTTTCCTGTGAACAGTAAAATATAAAATGCGATTGCTAATGCAAGAAATTATACTGTTAGTTTTTGATCACACGTACGAGTAAACCACCGAGAAAAATACCAGGAGGAAAATGAGAGAGAATTGTAAAAAGTAAGATTTTTACGAACACCTCTCAGCATTGCTTACTCGCGGAAATGAGATAAGGTAGCAACCTCACCGCCGCGCCATGCGCCACCGCGTCGTAATATCTATACACGGAATAAGTTTACCACGTTATTTCCTTCCCTTCCCAAACGAATCATCTTGTATGAATATATGTGTTGTTGAGTGGACATCTAAAAAGGAGTAGGTTTGAAGCAGACAAATGTAAAAAAATAATCAATTAGCAATATTAATTAACCATGTAAATTTCCTCGATTGTTTATCTTTATATACTTCTGAACACATAATCGTCTTATAGGGCTTGAATTCTTGAAGAAAGTTAACTTATTGTCGACTAAAAAAGTTAACTTTTTTTACTTAACGGTACTTAAATGTGATTTTGTAGAAATATAAGTTCAGATAGAAAGAAAGCCTAAAATAAGCATATAACTATCTATATGTCGATGAATTTGATAGGTTGGTCAACACGCCCAAAATAAACCTTTATCCATCTTTATGTAGACGGATTCGGTCACCATGCCTAAAACAAACCCGTATATTTTTCTGTCGGTAAATTGGAGAGGTTGCTCACCATACCTGAAACAAACCTATATGTCGTTGAGTTGGAGAGGTTGGTCACCACGTCTAAAACAAACCTATATGTCGTTGAGTTGGAGAGGTTGGTCACCACGCCTAAAACAAACCTATATGTCGTTGAGTTGGAGAGGTTGGTCACTACGCCTATAACAAACCTATATGTCGTTGAGTTGGAGAGGTTGGTCACCACGCCTAAAACAAACCTATATGTCGTTGAGTTGGAGAGGTTGGTCACCTCGCCTAAAACAAACCTATATGTCGTTGAGTTGGAGAGGTTGGTCACCACGCCTAAAACAAACCTACAGGTCGGTGAGTTGGAGAGGTTGGCCACCTCGCCTAAAGCAAACCTTTATGTCGGCGAGTTGGTGAGTTGTCACCTCGTCTAAGAAAAAACCTATATAGTTAGTTCTTCGAGACATCTCCGCCAACTGCAAACATTAAAAAACTCTCGACTGCTGCAATGCAAGCGTGGTTGGAGTACTCATTGGTATCGTGGGCACCTCATCAGTCAAGTCTCTGCAGCCAGGGAATTCAAAACAGGTTTCTGAGGTCGGTCGGATCGAGGCTTGGATTTTCCTATTTTAAGGTCCTATTGGGCACTCTGGCTGCCGAGATCGATCGCCCTTTCCTCCAGTCGAAACGTTACATTTGGGATGTTCATGATCCTTAATGAGCTCACCAAAGGACTGATTAGCTGCATCGAACCGCTGAGAAGGCCGACGTCTGTGTGCCATCAACAGCAAGTAGATCCAGGGACCGCTTAGAGAGCCTACATCACGGCTCGAGCTACTCGCTCAGAACTCTACGATGGTCAGTATCCAAAGGCTTGGGAACAGCATTTCGTCTCAAGTTGACTTCTTTTGTTCTAGTCATAAATCTTTGAAATGAATGTATGTCTTTTTTCGATTGGTCAATTGTCTAGGTTTTTCATAAAATTTGCCCCTTGCAAATTTGTATATATTTTTTTGCACGATGTGAAATATATTATTGAGGTTGTATTAATTAGCTGTGGTTTGTATGTTGCTATTTTCGGTGTTAGATTTGTGAATATCAGCGTTTATTTGTTACATTTTCGTAGTATATTTTCTCTTGAAAACATTCAAATATTCAATTCGCATATTTCGTTTTATTTTATTTCATTTTACTAGCGTACATACATCCATTGGCATTGTTGAATATTATGTGGTATATCGATGTTAGTTAGTGGATTGCATGAATCAAATTAATATTTTCGCATCACTATTCAAGTGTTGCAATATGCATTGATCGTTAATGATAAGTAAGATTTAATTTTTTTGGAGGTCAGCATATATATCAAGTCAGTTCTTAGGCATTTCCTTTTAAGTTTTGCATAACTGTTATCATATTTGTTGTACAAGCCTCTTAATGTTGCTGTTAATATTTTTATGTTTGTGTGTTTTTGAGCCTGTGACTTTTTTAGATCTGGAACTGTTCAATATCCGGTATTATATTATTTTGATTGATGTTAGTTTTTGTAAAATCTCATTGTTATGGTTTTCAGCGTTCATTAATAAAATAAAATTATGTATATCTATATGTATGTATATGTATTTGTATATATTTGTACATATCGGTGCGGTGGAGACTTGGAGAGCTCCAAACGCCACAAATCCTTAACAAACAGAAACAACTTGTGTCGCTTTTTTAATAAGCTACTATCGTGTTAAGTTTTTGGTTCTTGCTTTGTTCAATGCTTTCCCTGCACTTATCAATCGTCTGTCGACAGTTGTAGATAAAAAGAATTATCTATTAAAAGATTAAACTATCAACAAGTCAGACCCATTAGGGCGACTCGCAGGAAAGTCATGCATGATACGTAGTCGGATAACCATTGACTTTGGAACTCAAAGGAGACTGTTCACGCCTATTCTGTATGTTTTAAAGCCAGAAATTGAGCACTCACGAAATTAGTTCGGCACTCGTCTCTAGAGATTTCGCTAGGAGTGTCATTTTACGCTAAACATTTGTATTTCTGAAATGGGTTATTTTTGCTTTTACGGGGCAAATAAGGGCCCCGAATATGGCCCATATACGCCATATATGCCATTTTCTAGCCCATATTCTTGGGCTAGAATATCGTTAGGGTAGAGATTTTAGATTTAAAATGTCAAAAAAAGAAAAGAAGAGAAAAGAGAGGATAAAAAGATATTTTTAATTTCTTAAATACGAAAATTCTTCACCAGTATGTGCTAACTTTTGTAACATATGATCACTCTGTTTGGTTTCAAAATTTTATATTGCTCGGACTTTTTACTTTTCCCCCCCACCTGCTATGTTTAGACGTTTTTACTCCTTTTAATGGGCGAGTAAAATAATAATTTGTCCCGGCGGGAGACAAAGTAAACACATAAGAATATCATTGAAATCAATAATTCAAAAATCAGAGCGCCTTCAAATTTCCACGAACACATGCAAGTATGTTGCAGCTCAACGGATGCAGCCGCAAACAGCTGATTTAGAGGCAGGAATAATTAAATAAGAATATTTAAATATTGGCAGGAATACTCAAATAAGATTGACATTAACAACAATCATCTGTGATAACGCCTAAGAATCAAGCATTTATAAGAACGTTGCAACAATCAGGTGATCGCTGGTGCATGCATAGTTGCAGCTACCCGGATGCAGGCGCTTTTTTTAGCAGAACGAAACAAAATTGATATTTTTATTACTTACTAATTTAATAAAATTAATTTTTATGGTCAGGATATTTCAAATTGCAGGTGAGGGAAAAATGTTGTGTGTATTTCGAGGGTAAAGCACATTGTCTCACTCATGAAAATTTTTGCTCTCGCAATTTCGGGTGCCAAAATGTTCACTCGTGAGACGATGTTGTACTTTACTCACTCAACGTACAAATAACTATTTCTTTACAAATCGCTAAACCTTCAAACAGATGTGGCTATCGAATCGAACGATTTTATGAAGGTCTAATTTTCAAGTACGTATAGTTGTGTACTGGAACCACCGACGCCGTACAGAGGCAACGTCGGGGTGTACGGCGAGAGCAATATAAGCTAAACATAGGTTTAAGAAAGGAATCATCCGACTGAAAACCACTGCGAATTACGGTAGGGAAACGATTTCGTGGCTAAAACACACAAATCGGTTTTGGGGTAATTCTATGTAAGAAGCGGGAGTGCGGGAGTGACGGAGCGAGGATGAGGAGTGAGGAGGGTCGGACGGTAATCGCCCCGCACACACGGAGTCGGACCTCGCTTTATGATTTGAGAAGAACGTGCTGCCCAGGGTAGTGGGCCGAGTGTTCAAGCGATGCCTACCGGATCCATTACACGGGCCCCATGTTATCATTACTGTCGCCCATAAGTAGCGCATGGACGTGAGGGCTCATGGGCCACGACCGAAACGTGCCAACCCCCCCCCCCCCGGGCCCCGGCCCCGGGCGGCTCCGCCGGACCGGCTCCCATTCACTTCTGCACCGCGGAATATCTGGCGAAGGCCGAGTTTTGCTTACCCCGTCGCGTCACCCCCACGTCATATCTTTTGTGGGTGCTCTTCTGTTAGCTGTGTAAAAAAATACGGAAAATACAATTCCGAAAATTGGATATCATTAAAACATTGCCAAGTAACATACCGTAGTAAAGCTGAGTTACCGAGGATTAAGGATTTTGAATCAGAACTGAATAATATTTATTGGTTTAGAAAATACAGCGGTTTCCGTAAATATCGAAAATTTTCACAAAAATGGCGGTCATTTTGAAACGGATTGAGATGATTCGGTACTGTTTTCACCAAAATGATTCTTTGGATATTTTCCGTTATACGTATACCACTATTACAAATTTACCCTTCTACCTTGTTTTTTGACCGAGCACCATAAATTAGGTCATTAGATTTTCCAGTACCGATTCATTGATTCAATCCATGATATTGTAGAACTACATAATTGCTTTTACTAGCATTACAACTTTTACAATGATTCATGAATAATATAACGTGATCTGTGGATCTGAGGACTTAACTTTCTTTTAAAATGAAACTATTTTTTCACGAGAAATCAATTAAGGTCAGTTTACACTGGAGTAAAATAATGGAATTATAACTCAAAGTTTAAATTTATTTAATAATGTTTCTTTACTCTATTTATATGTTAATGATTTGAAGATAGTTACCTATGTAATTTTTATTTTATTTTTGTTTTTCTGCAAGGGATACTCAGTATTGTAATGTATTTCTTAGTTTTAATTTAAATTAATTGAGAAGTGATTGAACTAATAAGTGATATAATTTATATTTTTTCCGAGATACTCCGAGGTACGTATTTTTCGTATTTTTCGCATGGTTAGTTACGTATTTTTCACGCATATTATGTACAATAATTCAAGTAATCTAAATTTTGCACGAAAGTCAACTTAGTTTTTTTTTTTCATTAAAACCTGGTTAATTTGTAGTTTTAAGGCTACTGCAATATGAATGAATAGATTTTTTTTAATAAATAAATTAGCTAATTCTTGTTATTGCGTGATTGTTTAAAAGTTATGATACAAAAATTTCTCATTTTGAGTTGAGAAAGTGGACTGTATTGTGAAAGAAAATTACAATAATAAAATGTAAATATTCAGATTTCACAAGGTTTTGTTTTTATCATGTGTTAAATAAAATAGGATAGACGAATTTAAGTTATCTGCATCAAGAACAAACCCTTGTTATATTAAATCAATTAGGCCATATTTTTTTCTCTGAAAATTTTCATCTGAAAAAAAATTTTCTATCTGAATTTCAAAACTATTACTTTGATGATTACTTACCTATAATAACATAAAACCAGTTAACAAACGAACTACGCAGTGCCTTTAAATAATTAAATAGTTTGTCCTCGTAATTCCTTAAAACTCTGTCGCATCAAAGTGTTGTTCTCAGCTCGTGTGATATTCGGTTGCACACTATTTTTCCCATCTATATAAAAGTATCACAGATTGACAACCTAATGGTTGTTGTGTTGGGCTGTTTAGTTGCACATATTGCACCGGTATCGAAGGAAATTTCGTCAGTATAAAAATCTTCATTTCCCAAAGAAGAAATATAGCCGTTTCACTTCGATAGGTGCAATTTGGGTGGAAAACAGCCCAAAAACTTGACTTCTTGATAAAACGGGCACGAAAAATGCGTCGGGTCGCCAATCTGAATCGTCAAATGTGGTATAATCCAGGATGTCTGCACTCAACATCAGGCGCCAAGATCAAAGCTACGCATAAATCAAGGAAGTCAGTAGTTCGGGCGAGGTGTAAACCGACAGTCGCTCCGAGCCGAACGTCTTTAATTGGATAAGGTCAGAATTAGGCCTATCCTAACGAGGTATGAAACAACCGAAGTCTGTCGGAGGCCGGAGGCAGCGCCGTGATGGATAAGGCCCTATACGCTATATACTCCGTGTTTTATCGCCACTATTACGTCCCGAGGTCTAAATAAATAATGTCGGGGGTTTATGATAGGTCCGAGGTAGCCAGCGACATGGCAGCTACAAATAGGTCTTGTTACAGACTGCTAATTCTTTCCGGATATGTTTAAGACCATTACCTCCCTTCCAGGCGAAGGCGGACTTTATGTTACAGCCGGTGACCGAAGATAATGCGGAGTTATACAGAATGTTCTGTGTTTTAGAATACGTCTTTAATATAACCCAGGATTGTGAGTTTATCTGCATCGTAGGCGATGTTCGATGTATAGACGTTTCGTCAGCCTAGGTTTTTTTATTTGGTAATTTACAGGATATGATTGATTCCCATCAGCACCAAAAAGGTCGAGCAGGAGGTGGATGAAACAGATTCTGGGAACCCCTAGTCAAGTTGTACAAAAATGTGTTAATTTACGTAAATCTGTATAAAATTAAGTCGAAATCAGTGCATGTCGACGAAAAAATCAACTTGAAATTTTGATTAAATTCTGAAACCCTGTCGACTGGAAAAATATGTGTCTAATCTCCGAAATCAGAGATTAGAGATTTTTTACACTTTTGTGAAAATCATCAGCGAATTTACAAGAAAAATCAGCTTAACAAATTAACGATCACGTGATCTGGATTAAATTATCAGCTAAAAACCCTAGAGAAATTATGAAAAATGTGTTCACTTTACATAAATCTGGGAAAATTTGGTTAAAATCAATGATTTTTTGAAAAATATAATTTTACTAAAACTCATCGATAGGCGTTTGAGGAGTTTGCAGCATGTTAGGCGAAAGCGGCGTGCACGGTGTGAGGTGAGTAAAAATTTGAGCAAACTTTCTCAAAACAGTCATCTTATGGTGTGAAACAGGCGAAACTCCGAATGCGTGGAACAACATCAGTCAGTGCATTCACATCCCATACAAAACCCTCATTGGACCGCATTCTTGTCAGTATATAGGTTGGACCCAAAATGGGTTCCACACTTTTCTCAATGTTTATCCCTATTAAACGAGTTATAATTGCATAGCTCGAGAGTTTAACCACTATCCTATAACCCCATCGTTTTGCTGTGTTTCCCCTAAACCCTTTTTGGACCTCATTTATTTGTCAGTCTACAGTCAAGCTATCTGGTCCCAGTTCGCCAGTCAAATGATACATCGTTACTTTCTTCTGACGTAAGTTGACTTAGATCGTTCTAATACAACACATGTTGACGATGGTCGTTATAGCAAAATCGTTCGTCTGACTCGAATTTAACAATCACTTGATGTAAATCCGTATAGATAAGAAACGTACCCCTCTATACTCCGGCTACCCAGTTTCAACTACCTTTCGGTATAAAATAAAGTAAAATGGGTAAAATTTATGCAATTTAATATTACGGAGTAAAACTCCGCATGCACCCGCTGCCGTTATGCCGGTGAAGCGCCCGCTGCCGTTATGCCGGTGAAGCGCCCGCTCAAGGGTTAAAGGGGGAAAATGCCATCGTTTTAACGGGGCCACCCTAATACTAAGCTGGCGATGGTTGTTGCACCGTGTCGTTCGTTTTACGAGAGTTAACGGTTTATTTGGAGGAAGACTAAATACTCATTATTATTGTTTATTAAACTTTAGACCTCAAACGATATTTAGTATAAATCAAGTTTAAGTTTGTTAACGTATTCAAACCAAACTTGTAAAAGCTATATTGAAATAAGTCAAAATCAATGTCAAAATTATAAGGAGTCTAAATTTACTTACAGTTATTAGCATAAAACAGTGATTCTTACTCGTATTTGTGAATACTATGAAAATGCGTACCACAAGGTATAAAGCTCTCTGATTACATTCCAGGTCTTATACATAGAGATAGCCGTCATTGACCCACTGAGAATCTCTGTCCCACCAAGGAAATCATGGGGGAAAATTAGGGGTGTGCGAGTAGTGATTTTTGAAGTCGAGTCGAGTTTTTAAAAGTACTCGCGAGTTTCGAGTTTTTAAAAAATACTCGCGAGTTTCGAGTTTTTTCGAGTCGAGTATTTTTAATAGTAGAAGATAATAGTTAGTTATAATACTTACTATTGATCACATAAAATGTAATATTTTTTAGTTATCAAACTGGGAAGTGTCCCTATGAATTAAAAGCAAACCTGTTTTCAAATTAAATGAAACAATAGTTCAGACCGCCTTTAACAAAACTTTATATCATTCGTTATTCAATGTTATATTAAACTTTCAGCCTGAGGAGGTAAAAACTAAGCTAAATCTGCACTTGTTTGCTTTAAAAATGAGTTTTGTAACATTTTTTTAGGTTTAAAAATTAAAGTTAAATCAGTCCCATTGAGCATAAGTAAGAAATATCTCAAATTATAGAAAGGAAAAACCTGAACTGAATTGATGTATATTAATATCTCAAAAACCACTTTAATTCTAGTGAAATAACAAAAGTTTTATGGTGGCTGTTCATGACTGGTGGACTGTGTGAAAACCAGCCGTAAAATGCGATCGCGCGTATCGATTCCGGGGAGGCGGGAGTAACTACTCGACTCGAACTTCGAACATTTTTCAAAACTTCGAGTCGAGTCGAGTACTGTAGACTCGGCTCGAAAAAAGCTCGATAGAGTATTCGCACACTCCTAGGGAAAATGTACAAAACCTCCTGTCATCGCTCCCCGTGATCCGTTTTGGCTGTGTTTACCCTCATCACCGGTTGAACTCATTTAAGTTAATATACAGCCGAGCTCCGAATATTTGTCCCCAATCCATTCCGAGTATTCATCTTTTACCGACGACTCCGAATGACACGGTTTCACTTATGATATCATGTTTACAATCAAAGATTCATCGATAATTACATTTACACTTTTCTTTTTGAAATAAAAAAATGTTAGAAAAAGGGGGAACGTATTGATTTTGTTGTATTTGCTATAAGAACAAATAATTTTCCGATAATTTTATCAATTACGTAGCTTTGTTCACCAATCCAATGGCCTTTCGTTTTTGGGAAGCTTCGCCTGCCTAACTCCCGAACAATCGTTCGGTCTTGGGAAGGCGTCCCAAAATGCGATCGCCTTATAAATTGTAGTAAATATAATAAATTAATCGTTTATTATACTTAAATTATGATAAACACGTATGAGAAATGTTATACAGCCAAAAACCTATACTTGGGTAAAATTAATTATGAATAAAACCTTATTTAACTTACCTCCTAAATGACTCAAAATTTGAGGGTCTTTGCCGCCAAAATGTAAAACTCGGTAACTTGGCTAATCCATGGTCTTCGAAATCGATGTTTCCAACTTTACAAAATGGAAGTAAAGTTTTTGTATACACAAATAATAATCGGAAACAGTGCCGACTCGCCTTTTAACCATAGTTCTTAATTTTAACCATAGAATCTTAATTTTTCGTTTAGAAAGCGTTCCTTCAGTAACGGGCGGGTGTTCGGCGTTTGTGTGGTTTACTTTTAATATATCTAGTCCATTTTTTATATAATAGTTGTAATTTGATATTTTATTGATAGATATCTGAAATGAATCAATCTGGTGCAGCGGGTAGCGATTTGATTTCCATTGATACGATCCAACAGTGAGCCCCTTCGCGATCTCGGCCACTAGACGCCTCGCAAACGAGTCACTGAGAGAAGGGAGATTTCCTACTGAGACCTAGAAAAATAGTATTGTGCTGTGCATCCACTCCCTAAAACTATGAATCCAAAAAAAAGAGCAACAACAAAGACCAATGTGTTGAAAACCGACACTGCCTGCCTTTTTAAAATATTAGAGAATTCTGCCATTGTTAAATAATGTCTTATTGCAATTCTGAATGTATTTTGTCATAACTACAGTCTGGTTTAGAAAAAAAAACATTATATGCACAGCCTTAAGTGAATATGTTTGATTATTTATTCAGAGCCAAAGGTGAGGACAAATTCAGTATATTTGTCATGCTTGACTGTTCACAAGCTTTTGACTCTCTGGACCGTGAACCTTTTTTACTTGCAAAGATGCACTACTACGGTTTTGGCAGAGATGAAGTTATTTTGTTTATGTCATATTTAAGTCACAGAGCGCAGGTCACCATGGCGGGTATTGAGACATCTGAGTTGCTCATAATGAATGGAGCTGTACCTCAAGGCAGTTGTCAACCTTAAACCTGAATGCATCTGATTTGGCGAGATATGGACGGTATTATACGGTCCACGTGTACCCTTTCGATATACTAGCCTGAGACTAACAACTCTGCGATTGGCATATACGACGACCTGGAGAAATTCTCTTGTTGGCCCGTCAAAAATGGTCTAAAGTTAAATGTAAAGAAATGCAGTACAATCTATGTAGTTCCACGTAATCTTGTGCAGCCCCTAAACAAGAGAGGTTTGATTTTTATGTTAAATGGTGAGGCAGTTTTGATAAGTGACAGCCTAAAAACTCTTGCTGTCACATTTGACAGTGACCTTTCCTTTTCTGGCCACATCAGTCAGACTATCCAGCGTGCCTTCGGCAGGTCGAGGGGGCTCTCTACAGGTTCAGGAAACTGTTATCAGGGGCAGCGAAAGTTAAGCTTGAGCAGTCGCTGATTCTATCAGTTTCCCAATTCTCCTACGCTGCATACGGCAATAGTACATCTAAAGAAAATATGGGATTTTGGTTTAGAATAGCTCCATCAGGTCTGTGTTCTGCCGTGACCATGTGTCACCTCTCAGGGAAACCCCACATCTACTCCCCACGGATGCTGTATGTAGAGTGCTGACCTGCTGTTTGGTCCACAAAGCTCTCATGGTTGGTGGAGCCTTAGTGACTCTGTGATAAACTCTTCCTTCGGCGGTCTCGCTTTGCATAGCACCCAGAAAGACAAGCTTCTCCATTTTCCGAGGATCTTTCACGAAGTTGGGAGGGAGGAGCTTTGCCTATTTCAGTCCGTCATTGTCAAATTATGGACTCCTGGCGAGCCTCAAAGAGTAGTCAACCAACACCCTTAAGTGTAATACTAAATGTTTTCATGAAAATTAATTTGACTGTTGTGTTATGTTATTATTGTTATATTTGAATTAATTTTCCTTTTGAGTATGCTGATTTTTATTTGTGTGGTTAGCCTTAGATGAAGTTGATGACGGAAGTTATTTTGAAAAGCGATTGTAACTAAAAGTCAATGGTTAAATAGAGATATTTTATTTATTTATTTATTTAGTTATTTATTTATTTAATCCATTTTTTTATGTTTTAGTATGAAAATAATTAAAAACCCGGTTCGGTTATAGAGTGCGTGAGGGTTGTACAAAATACAATAATAATTAGAGAAAACCTGTAGGGCTAAAATACTGTGTAGTAATTTAAAAAGCCCAAGAACCCTGCTATCCAAAGTTTTACGTCAAGTTACGTCGAGATTGAACTTAATCAGTTTAAAATAAAAAATAAAAAAATCTGCTTAGTTACCATGCAGTCGGTCATTTACAGGTCGGCTTACCATGCTTTGAAGTAATATCTATTTATTATCGAAGGTGCACACTAATCAAAATCAAAAGCCAATCGGACTTTTCCGTCAATTCACTACTACCTTTTTCGTTTCTATTAATAGAACATTTATCAAGTGGTAGTGAACCACTTGAAATCCACCAGAAATCCGTTATCGCTGGCCTTATCTGTTACCTGGTAATTGTTTAATATCTCCCCCAACGATATTACATTTTCTATATCTTACAGTTGAACTTGAAATGGAAACAGTTATGTAATTGTATGAAACATTTTTTATAAATAAATAGTAGTAATTAGGTTAGGACTGGTTTGGTTAGGTTAAAATCATATTAACAGCACAAGGTTCATTGCACATCCTTATCTAAACCCAACCTAACCCAACCTTACTACTACTTTTATTTTTAATGCTTTTCTACATACCCATTTCAATTGAAACTGTACGACAAGGAAAATGTTTCGTCGTGGGCGAGATATCAAACGATTTGTTCTCATTAAAAATACTGTGAAATTTTGCATAGTTTTTATTTTACCTCTAAAAATATATTCCACTTAATTAAAGATTCTGGCTTTGTATTCTGATCCAACCTATCATAACTAAACGGAAAATTAAAATCTGGTAGTTAATAAATGGAATTCCAATAAGAAAAGTAGTGGTAGTGAATTAACGGAAAAGGATCCATTTTCCAACCGGTACACTGCATGTTTTACTTTTTTAAATTATGATTTCGAAGCGTCAGAGTTTGTAATTTCCACAAGGATTAGATTCGGTTAGTCTGGCGCCAATCCGCTGCAAAATGAATACAAATGGGGAAGGTGTTGAAGGGAAGAGCAGTAGGGTTATGTGTTTCAACAAAAACCGGGGTCAGAGCGGGTTAGGGGCATGTCGCCCTCGCAGAATCCTCGTGGAAAACTAATTTCACCTAAATACTTTTAATCTGACATGTCACTGAGTTTACTTCTCCTGGCTGCTTTCCCCTCTACGATTTCCGAGGGTAAATTGTCGCATAGTTTATTCGAATCGAATGGACTCGGACGATAAAAACGATTGATAAATAATATCGAGTTTTGCATATTCGATTTTAACATTATGGGCACTGACAGAGATACAATTTAAACGACCTACTAATATACAGACTTTTCAGAGTTATTATTCTTTTAACTGGTGTTTAAATTGAACATCCCACGGAATAACTTCCAACACCATGAAAAGCATGGTTTAAAAATGTACTGAAAATATTAAAGCCTTTCATCCCGTAAGATATAGTTTTTATTACAGAAAGGAATCACAAAAATCCGATCTGCCGTTAATCAGATTCCATTAGTCAGTCCAAGGTCATTTTTACTAAATGTATTTAATTTGAGTGTAAATCGAAAAAGCTGCAATTAGGATGTTGTGGTTGATGTGGTTGTGTATGCGCAGGGAAAAATGTATGCCTGACAATAAGGTAATAACTTTGTGAACCTGATCTGTGGTTAGGCATGGCCTAAGACAGCGGATACAGCGGAGATAAAGACAGCGGCATTTCGTGGGCTCGAATTCCGATACTTTTTTAATGATTGTTGTCAGTACTGTACCAACTCAACTCTGTATTCGCCTGATATCTTACAAGCAATTATTGTTATAGTTACCTGATAACGAGCAAGTAACTATAGGGAAAATGCAGCAAACCCTGTAAAATGCATCACAATACCAGAGATAACGATGAAATTCAAAAAGAATAATTATGAAATTCGAAGATTCAGTTACGAAATGAGACCATAATATGTTTAAAGTGTTCTGTTATTCATTTCATCTTACTAAAATAAGTTGTTGCACTTTCATTCCTACTATTTAATTAGATACAAAACTTCATATAAGACTAATAGTATATTTCATTACAAGGACCTAAAGTGACGCTTTTCGTACAAGGTCAAGTCGACCTTGTAAGCCGAGGTTGAAAAATGACCGAGTAACGAGAAGCAGCTTTAGGTCCGTGTGATGAACTATATTTTTCGTTATATTGCTCAATACAACACGCTAACTACTTAAGAAAACCAAAATGTTACAGCTTGTTACCTTTCAAGATACCTCCCAAAGATGCCGCCATCTTGTTCTTGCTATTTGAAGCAATCAGCTAAATGTCTGTTTCATTTAATTTGTGTTAGGTTAGACTGACAACAATGAACAACTATCGACGTATCGAACGCATGTAATAATCGATTGGTGAAATGAGCGAGTTTCACAAATCTTTTATCTTCCTTTCGAGAAGAGATCATTTTTTACTTTCTAGGAAATCTGTTTACCTTACATATTAATTGTTTATTTAAATTTAATAATTTTTATCATTGATCGTAGTAGTAGAATTTATACCTTCTTCATTTACGAACGGAAATATTTTCTTATAAATCATCGATTGTTCGAATCGATACTATATTCAAATGAAAGAGTTTCGTGAACGATAGTTATGATAAGAAACGACAAAAATGAAACAGCTGATGTACTCGGCACTTTTTGACTTTTTTAGTCCTAGGAGTAAAAAGAATCAGCTGGTATCGAGTACATTAGCTTTTAATTCCTAGGAATAAAAAGAGCGCATTTAGGTCCGGAAAACATGCATTAAAAACAGCTGTTTTTAATGCAATATAACGAAAATATATTTTTACATTTGAAAGCGAGACTCAACTAGTTCTTCAATAAAATCTTGAACCGTGTTGATCCATGCAATTTATAAAAAGGAAGAGATTATAGACTTATGATAAAATTTGAATCCCGGTTTCATCATAAATACAAAAAAAATACGTGGCTGTAAAAAAATCGTCAACCACATATTTCACACTTCAAAGTGTAAAGTCGTTCCAAATAGTATTTATTTCATTTAAATCTTTTTTTTTATTTTGTAATGTGAAAATGTTGTGTTCGACTGGTAATTTTGAAAGCTATGGAATTTGGAACACCTCGCATTTAGTTTTAATAGAAGAAATCCTCTTTGACATTGCACACGAGTCACACGAGTTACGTTATAAATGTTTTCGTAGCTCATTTAAAACAATCATGCCCCCATAAATCGCGATGTATTTTCTCAAGCGTTCACATAACAACCAGTTTTGAACCCGACCCCGGCGTCCGATGAGAGTAACTGCTTTCGTTTGTCACCTCGCCACCAAGATTACGGAACTGTGAACCATAAATCTGGGAATTATATGTCACGTAATAACAACACCGAGGTAAAAACAAGCAACAGGGTAGGCTGTTTTATGTGTGATAAGTACGTAATCATAGTGATAGAGTTGTGACCGGAACAGTATAATTGCAGCAAACAAGGTCCGCTGTGTCGGACAAATAGTTAATGAGGAGATGTCACGGGTTGTCATTTGCCACTTCGTCTCGTCCGCAGCGCGCGAGGGAAACGGGAGACAGGGACTTTTTGCCATCATATGGGATGTAAAGCTTTTTTTAGGTACCTATAACTCAACAATGTTTTGTTGTATTTGACAGCAACTTTTACTCTGTATTAAGAACACATGGGCCTACTATGTTTGCCTAAAAAAATAAATCTACCTACACCTATAATATTTTCTGCAATACAAATTTATTTTGTTTTTAAAATTACAAATTAAAAAAAGTATGTTAAATAACATTTTTAATTACATTTGATTTACCATAATAAATCCACTTTAGTAGTCTTCTATTGTATTCACAAATCACTGTGGAACGTTTCAGCTAAGTAGCTTTATTAGTTTTCGAGATATAATTGTACCTAAATACTCAAAAACAAGATTTTCGGAAATCGCAAATAAAAAATCGAGTCACTTTTTTGGCCAGGGCAGAAATAAATAAACGGTATCAGGAAACTGACACATACTTTCTCCCTTCAAGTCATTTAAAACCAGAAAACCTATTCAGTGTAATAAAACAAATTAACAATTAATAAATCACACAAATATATAGAAAATTTTATCGAAATCGGTTAGTAAATAACGGAGATATCGGTTTTTAAATATTTGCCATAAGAATAACATTGGACAACGTACTGCGTTTACCGCCGAACTAAAATAAAAATTATCTCCGCAACCATTTGACGTAAACTAATGATTCAAAAAACTGAATTATTTAGTTTTTCAAGTCGAATTTAATGGTTGCAAGTATATTTTCCTTAGAGGTTACATATTTTGTGAAATTTGAAAAATATGAATTTTTTAACACTTAAACCCCCATAACTTCTGAACCTGTATTTTTACAGACATGCGGGTGGTGTCATTTTGTTGTCATCTTAAGCACTAAAAACCGTGAAATTTTTCTCAAAATCGTTAGAGCCGTTTTTGAGAAATTTGGATTTTTGTCTTTTTTTATGGGTTTTTATGGGGTAAATACCCTTAAAAATCAAAAATTCAAAAAAATTAAAAATACGCCTGGAGATACCACGGCTTTATACCTACATGCCAAATTTCATGAAAATCGGTCCACTGGTGTCGTCTCTAGCTTTGTTTACATCCACACACACACACACACACACACACACACACACACACACACACACACACACACACACACACACACACACACACACACACACACACACACACACACACACACACACACACACACACACACACACACACACACACACACACACACACACACACACAGACACCACGCCAAAAACGACTTTTTTGGATTCAGGGAGCACTAAAACGAATATATCCACTAACAACCCAAATTCGAAAATTTTGACGAAAACAATACTTTCTCCATATACATTGTATAGGGGAGTGAAAGTAAAAATGACTGCAGCATAACTTTAAATATATTTTTACCATATGAAATATGTATAACACATATATAGTGTTGTGTATTTTCTAAAAGGTAAAGAAATAGAGAATTTTTAAAAATAAAAACTAAAATTGTCATTTTTTGCTGAAAAAAGTCCCTATCTCTCCTTAAGAGTATGCATTACCTACCGCCATATTGAATTTTAGTCCCATAAGAACTACCTATGCTAATTTCTTCGAAACATGCATTTTTCCTTTTAACAAAAATCGCTTGATTACCGTAAATTGTATAAGAATGATTCTTGAATGCGTTCGTTTTACTGATATCTAGCCGAGAACTGTGAAACAAAAATTTCGAAATTTGTTCGATTAACAATTTTACGTGTATATTATAAAACTGCAGTTTATAATATACATGTAAAATGGTTAATTTTATACAGGGGTGTTCAAAAAATGTGGGGCAATAATTTACGTAGTGATTCCTTGGGTCAAAATAAGCAAAAACGTTTATATAAAATATATATAGGTCCTAAAGTGCTTCGTTTTCCGTCTGTGTGACTGTTTATGATTTTTACATATTTAATCATATCTCTCGAAGCACTTAACGTATAAATTTCAAACTTGGTATATGGGTAACCACTATGAAGAACTATTTTTGTAAGAAGTATCAAATTTAAACTTTGTACCATTTCAAAATGGCGACTTTTTTGTTTTCAAAGCTAAATATCTTAAAACCCATAAATTTTAGAAAAATTATACGTTACAAACAAGTTGCAGATTTTAATCTAATTAATGCTGATATTAAAATTATGATAATCGGACCACTAATAACGGAGAAATTTTAACTTTTCTGCATAAAAACAAGGTTCTTTAAAAAATTATGTCTGATATTTGCATGTTTTTATTTGGAAAATTTAAAATTTCACCATTATTACTGGTCTGGTTGTTATAATCTGAATATCATCGTTAATTAGATTAAATCTCTCAACTTTTTTGTCATTTGTATAGTCTTTCTAAAATTTACAGTTTTTAAGTTATTTAACTTTGAAAACAAAAAATAGTCGCCATTTTGACATGGTAGAAAGTAGAAATTTGATGCTTCTTACAAAAATAGTTCTTAATAGTGGTTACTCATATACCAAGTTTGGAGTTTATACGTTAAGTTCTTTGTAAGATATGATTAAATATGTAAAAATCATAAACAGACACACAGACAGAAAACGAAGCACTTTAGGACCTATGTTTATATGAACTTTTTTGCTTATTTTGACCCAATGAATCAGTAGGTAAATTATTGCCCCACTTTTTTTGAACACCCTGTATATGTATATTGTTAATTAACCAGGAAAAGTTATATTTAGAAATTTTAATCACACAGATCACTATATATTGCCTTTCAATTGACACTGATTTAGCATTTTTTGCGGAAAATTAAGATGAAGCAACTGTTTGTCTTATGGGACAAATCCTTCAAAGGCTGCAGGTTCTGCAGACTCTTGAGTTCTTAGATATGATACCTTGCACTTGAAACATTTTTTATGAACAGTCTAAAATATCTGTATGAAACTATTTTCGGTACCCTTATATTTAGTTGCCAAATAACTGTATTAAGTTTCTCCTCCACTCTGTCGGGCCCGACCTAGGAAGAGGTGTCATGTCGAGTCAGAGTCTCCGACGTCATTCAGACCTATTATGAATGAAGAATGATTGTGAAATGAATGAGGTGTTAGCTTTGGGAAGATCGGGTGATTAGTAAACCAATAATCATCGTCAGGTGGGCCCAGTTTTGAACCACTGCAAAATTTTCTCAGGATTTTGTTACGCAGGCGTTACCTCGGAGCAACATTTTCTCAGGATTTTGCTACGCAGGCGTTACCTCGGTGCAACATTTTCTTAGGATTTTGCGTCGCAAGCGTTACCTCGGTGCAACATTTTCTCAGGATTTTGCGTCGCAAGTGTTACCTCGGTGCAACATTTACTCAGGATTTTGCGTCGCAAGTGTTACCTTGGTGCAACATTTTCTCAGGATTTTGCGTCGCAAGTGTTACCTCGGTGCAACGTTTTCTCAGGATTTTGCGTCGCAAGTGTTACCTCGGTGCAACATTTTCTCAGGATTTTGCGTCGCAAGTGTTACCTCGGTGCAACATTTACTCAGGATTTTACGACGTAGGTGTTACATCGAAAGAAATATTATTTTTCATATTTAATTGGAGAATGTGCTTTGTAGAAAATGGTAAATAATATGATAAAGAAGTCGGTTTAATCTTCATTATGAAATATAATTCAACGCTTTAACCGTTATCAAAAGATCGGTTGAGATTTAAGGTAATGACTGTTAATAAGATATGTTTTGACATAAAATGAATATATTTTAAAAGAATTATAACATGGCAGCCATTTCATGAAACCCGTAAATCCTGCACACATTTTATGTCGTAAGAACTAATATGAGATCTTCAATCAATCTTGAAACATTTATTTCTTAACTTTCGATATTTAACAAACCCTAACATTTCAGTAGTAACACCACTCCATTCCAGATTATTTTTCTTATGAACCTCGACCACAGACGATGCTTCGCAATATATTTTGTTGCTCGTATATTCAACTAACGACATAATCACGAAACCGATCGTTTTAAAGACGAATTGAACCTCTGAAATGAGAAAGTTTATTTGCGGAGAGAGAATAATCGCATGTGCCACTGTTACGTCTGGAGGTCGGGTAGCCAGGATCGGTTGGGGGGGGGGGGTTGTAGGGGTGGGGCAGCGTGGCTGTGCGTGTGTGCAACTGACATCTGACGCCCTCACTGACTCACACACACCTGAGCTTCTCACGCTGTCGACGCAAACACCCTCCGCACAATCCCTCATTCACGAAAACCCGAGAAAATTGTTTACCACGGACGGTGCAGTACGTGTTTCGTAGTTAGGGAATCCAATCCTGGGATCTCGCGTGGTTTTAGGGCTTATTCAATCCCGGGTTTTTTGTCTCGATCCCGGGATTTTCAGGATTATAACATTTACGTGTAAAATCGATACTTACCAGGATCTCATCAGTTGAAACAATGTTATAACTAAGAAAAAGCACTTAAATTTGTTTTCTGATAAAATAATCATGGTTAGATGAGTAATTAGTCGTCTTATAACATGTATATAAGTGGTTTCCAGTTAATATTTTCTAGCTTCTGAAAAAAATAAATGGGGATTTTTACTTGTTTCTGACACATTGTGTTGAAATTGCTATTTAGTTTCATTACGATGCTCTCATAATCATTTTTATCGTATTTCTAGTTTTTCTACTTACATCTTTCCAAGTCCTGATATTGTTTGGTAAAGTAACTATATTAATACTTTGTATAAGACTTCCTTTAAATTATGTTTGGATTGGAAAGAACCTCTTTCAATTGTTCCTCTTTTGTAATGAAAACAATTACTTTCGAACAAAAAAACTACTTCACATCGTGTACGACCTAAGTTATATGATATGAGTTTCCCCTGTGGCAAAATCTTTATGAAAACGTTAAAAGATATTTGCGGTCAGGTTTTCAGGATCTGTTGTAAAGTGGGGTTATATTTTCATGGATTATTCTGAAAGCCGCATTAGTGGAATGGATCTTTAATAGGGTAAAACAGCCTCCTCCTCACTACCGAACAAAGTAAATAAATAGTGCAGTAATGAGGAGTGGACAAAATCAACAAGTGTTCTATTTTAATCAACATGTTAATAGAATTTTAATGAGAACATTGTTTGCGTTTCGTATTTCCATAAATAATAGTCATATCTAGGAGTAAAGTTATAAATGTCTACAAACAGCAGTTTTAATTAATTTCAGTCATCTACATCGTTTAAATGGGTAGTAATCATCTAAATAAAATATTTGCTCTTAATTTCGTCTCTGAAATTATAGCGGTTGTTTTCCGTCCATGCCGATGATTGTCGCTAATCGCCATTCACATTTTGCATTCCGATCTAAAAATTAAGTGTAATCTTTCCCAATCTTGGGTGAAAAAGTACAATTTTTTCGATGTTTTGTCTCAGAAATACTTTTTTTTACAACAACCATTGTATCCAAAGACTAAAAACTCGTTAAAATGGATAAATAATGTTAGTATTCGTTCTACTCGACGGCTCCTAACGTTTTCGGTCAGTTTACAATTTATAATCGGCAAAAAAACTACATTTTGGTGGACTAATATTTTACTGCAACAATTATTTTACTGATGAAACCTTTTTCGATTACATTACCATGTAACAAATTATAGTATCGTAAATTTGGAAATACTCAACATTTTATCTCGATGATAATGGATAGCATAAGTTAAAGTTCGATCGATTATCGTTGCATCATTGATTTTTATAAAAACTATACAGAGGGAGTTGAAATATCGTAGGCAATCGACCTGAAGAGAACAGAAGAATGAGCGATTGAGCGTGCAGGAGGACTGGACTTGTGAGAACGTCACAAGTTTTGTGCCCCCCCTAAATTATAGGAACTTATTATTTGAAAATCAAGAAAATCGATGGTTAAAAGCTATAAACTGTAAATTTTATAAATGTTTTAAATCTTACGAGTGATGTTTGAAGATGTAAGAAGAATTGAGGAAAAAGTGGATACGGTAGAGGACAGAAGAGTCTGGAGGCACCTTGTTGGCGAGGTAAAAAATCGACTTGGATTTGAGTGGCCCCAGGAGTAAGTAAGTAACAGTGCCGGCCTTAGGGTGGGGCAACAGGGGTCGTCGCACAGGGCCTCACACCTAGGAGGGCCTCAGGAGTAAGTAAGTAACAGTGCCGGCCTTAGGGTAGGGCAACAGGGGCGGTCGCCCAATGCCTCGCCCTCTGCATTTGTTTAGAATAGGTGACAAAAAAATAATAAAATTGCATTAAAACGGGTTAGAGATTTTTATCAAACCATGATAATTATTATATGCATTATTAAAACAACAAATTAAAGCAGTCAGCCAAATACGATCTTTACTTTTAGGCTATTTGAATAGATGTACAGTTTGCGCGAGGCCTGTATAAAATAATAAGGTGTGAACTTCTGGAAGTGTGCAAAGTTAATACAGTCCTCACTAAGTATCGAGGGAAAGTAGAAGTGAATAAAAATTCCATTAGTTTCATCCGCTCTATGCGGAAAAGCTATTGCCGGTGAATTATAAAATTTTCTCAGTAGCGTTGGCGTTGCACGATACAATCACCCACCTGTAGGGACAGGAGACCCAAAGATCCTCAACTTAATTAGGCCTAATACCTGTCATTTAAATCTATTTGGATGGATTGTATTTAATTTTACAAAACACACAAATTTTGATATCATTCGACAAACTACATCATGTCGAAGGCTAAGTTAAAAAAACAATCCACTTCATTTTTTAACATTTTATAGGCCTACTTGATTTGAAAAGAAGTTGTTTCCGACTGTTTTGGAAATTCCTCTACCGCGTGTTTACCCACCCTGGGACGTTACCGATATAGGTACAGTCATTTCACCGACGTATTAGCATTATTATTCAATAACACTATAAAGCCTGCAAACCGGCCGCGCACGGCAAACAGGCTCCATTACTACGTAATTAAATATGGAACAGGACGGCCGCAACAGAGTAAAACCGATACGACATTATAGTAACGAGATGTAATTAAATTTGAACCGTTACCAGGAAAAGACCGAAAGGTTCGGACAACGTGCTTGACATCGGGAACGCCGCACAATCAGTTTCGACTGTTCCGACGATAATTTATTTGTATAATACGTTATACAGCTGCTGATGATGTGGGCGCAGACGCGTTTCAGGGCAGCGTTTCTGTTAAAATGTTATCACGGTGAATAAATTAAGCCGGAGCAGAGGAAGCTTTGAATCGAGTACGTTTGTGGCGACTGTTTCAGCTGCGCTTTGTATTCAGTTACCTGCCACTGTTTATTATTTCATTTTTTCATTTCATTTATTTATGTCAATTAAATACAATATTCGATTACAGAACAGTTATAAATGTTAATCGTTCTAGCTTAAAAGCTAACTGTGAGATCAGCTAATGACATAAGTTATAACAAGAGCTTCGATGAAAGATATATGTTTATAACAAATTAACTTATGAAATCTAATATCACAATCGAAACAATAATACAAGGAGGGATGTTTTAGTTCGCTATGTGATTGTTTACATCACTGCGAGGAAGAATAACTTGAAAGCGAAAAACTTGAATAAACGAAAAATAACCCGATAGAAAAAGTGAAAGTTATTTCACTTGGTTTTACTGCAGGTTTGCAGATCCAGATCTGAATTGAAATCATGATTTTATTCAGAATGAAACAAACTCCTTTAATTTCCATTACTAAGTCTGTTACCTTTAATGATAATAATGCCTCTGTTATGTGGTTGAGGTGTTATTTAGAAGCTGTGAGCCTAATATTGTGTACGCCTGCTTGTCTAGCCCAGGTCTGTGTTTCACTTTGTGTCTAACATGTGAATTATGTGATTTCTGTTTTCTATTAATTTATGTGTTAATTTTCGTGTTTTCTATTAATCTGTGAAATATTTTATTACTAATTGCTGTGTATGGAAGGCAAGTGAAAGCTAGACGGCTTATATTCTATTCTAGCTATCCAATTTCAACCTAGCTTATCTTACTATCAAAAATCTAGATTTTTACTATTAAAATATTATTCAAGTAATAACTCATTAACACACGTACAATTCACTAGAGTATCGGTTAGAAAAGTATGTTAGATATTTTATATCCTTTTACTTTCGGAAATAAAAACAGATTCATTTATATTTCATTTATTTGACAGCAATTTTAAAATGCAATTTTTAAACACTTATGAATACACTTTTTTCTAAGTAAACGCCCTATTTTTGGCAAGGTTAGCAAGTGTACTAAATTAATTATTGCTTGTTTTGACTACATCAAGATATTCTAATGAGTATACATAGAAACGTTTGAATATGTTATGCACAATAATTAGGAAGATTTCTTTGTTTAATTTCTCTTGATTGGACCGAATACTCAAAGTTTTCCCTACAGGATTTTACAGGGTTTTACATATGTTTTTAGGTTTAGTTTGTTTGGGGCTGCTACTTCACCGACTTCCATGCAGGTTTTTATCGAATAATTGTCAAAAGACTAAGCTGACTACACACCAAACAACGCAGGAATTATCGATTAAAGATGTACAGGATGGGCCAAATGTAGGTATATAGACAAAATATATATGTTTAACTACACTATTCACATTCCTTCTGACCACAATTTGTGTTGTTCAGCGTGTGAGAGTGTTTAGAACAGGTTCCAGGAATGTCTAAATGTGGAAGGGAAACATTTTGATTGAGCACGTACGAGATGGTATATGGAATTAAATAAATACAAGCCACTCTATACCTTCATACATTTGGGCCACTCTGTATGTGGTTTAATTAATTGCTTGTATATGAACTATTTGTTAGAAAACGTTAAAGAAATGCAAAGAAGGTATTTGTCTATTTGCGGTTGCCATTAGATGATTACACAAGTTGTTATCCTTCAGGTAATATTGACAGAAGTTCTCTAAACAAACACTCACAATATGAACATTTGCAAACAATGCTAAGCAAACCTAATAACTAAGTACCTATACAAAAAATATTATTAATTTTTCCTATTTATAAAAATAGGGCCTCTATTAGTTTAAGGAGAGTCTCTAAACTCCAAAACCTTTTGAAAATTTGGAATCAATTTTGTCCACCTATAATGTTTTTATACGTATCCCTGAATATGAAAAAAATTGACAATTTTTCAGTTTTTCAGTTTTTATGGATTAAAACTTATTTTACATGTGACGACACGCATATAAGAAATACATCACTTTCCGCAGAAAACTCGCGATTACGAGGTAGCATTTTAACTGTTTTCAGCATACTAAAAGCGGTTTTCCAAAATAACTACTTAAGCTACACCTTTGAAAGTTTTTCTATGGTTATTTAGTTTATATTACCTAAAAAATAACATATTTTCAATAAATTTTGGTTTGGTAGATGTTGTTTTAGTTGAGAAAATTACCAAAAATGGCAAGCCTTTCTTTCCTCTGCTTTTGTGATAAAAAAATATTAGGATGGGTATTAAAAATGAGTTTTAATGATATTAGAGAAATATTTTTAAGATGTGTTGAGCCAGTGAGATTAAGTACTGGGATTAAGTAACGTTAGCAAATGAGCCAACAAAATGTATTTTCCCACTGGGATTAGATAAGATTAGCAAATGAGTCAACAAAATGTGTTTTCCCCTTAAAATAACTCACCAAAATCCTTTTGGAGGAATCTAAACTAACTATAAAAGGTATAAATTTACCTGAGTGCCACAATGGTCCTGTTTTTGTCCTAAAGGATAACGTACGTTTCGAGGTTAAACCTCATCATCAGATAGCACAAGAACACTGAGACACCCGCGAGAGTTCGTCAGTTTATAAAAAAAAAACAAACACTATTAACATCAAAATTCTGTAGGCCTACATGCAAAGAGAATCCCGGTACCGTCTACATATGTGCTGTTGATCTAATTTGCAGATCTATATGCCTACAGTGTATGTTTTAATGTTAATAGTGATTGCCTTTACCTTTAATAAACTGACGAACTCTAGCGAGTGATGTTTTAGTCTTCTTGTACGATCTGATGATGAGATTTAATATCAAAACTTACGTTATCATTTAGGACAAAAACAAGATTAATCTGGCACTCAGGTAATTCTATTATATCTTTAATAGTTAGTTGCTCATTATAGTGATCCAGAGACAAGATAATATGAAGAATCTAACCTGCCGATTTGCTAGCTTTTCGATAATGGAAAATAACTACATTTTGACCACTCTTAAGGAACGATTAGTCAAATTTTCGATTAATAATATTCCAGTTATAAAACACGTAAGCCCATATAAAATCTCGAAAGTAAGGAAGGCGCTAAGGCCTTAGGACCAGATACAGAGTGATAACTCTCGAATGAGAGTATCAGAACGAATGCACACGGCCCTACCAGTCTCCAAGGACCTATCCCCTCCCACCCTCCCCACACATCTCCTGAGGGCGCATCCGGTCTACCGTCTACAGTCAAACGTGTGCCGAGTTTGGATTGATATAATTTCTCAGGAACAAAGTTATTAAGACTTCGATATCTATTAGTCTTTAAAATACCCTTTCTCAGCAACAATTACGCATGTAAACAACCGAACTACATATTTACTCGTACTATCAGGACGTCGTCCAAAACGGACGTTGTAAATAAAGCTACTACATCCCTTTTGTACCCTTTCTCAGCAATAATTTCGTATGTAAAAAATCTAACTACATACTTACTCATATTATCAGGTCGTAGACCATAACGGACGTAGTTAATACGTAGCTATTATTAAATGACTTTAAAGAGTTATTTTACTTCGAAAGCTGTACCTTACTACTATAAATTTATTTACGTTTCTATTACGAAATTTTCATGACATAAATAGAGTTCTATCTAAAAGACAAATTACTATTTCATTGGTTTGCAAAAACCTTATAAACCAGTTATGATATAGTACAACATAATATTAGTTTGGATGTAATATGGCTCCATTAAAGCAATTTTTTGTCTTGTTTAAATTGAACTTAGGTAGGTATAATAAGGTCGGTTACTCGAATACGTCAATTGGTGGCAGAAATAACTAAAGAAACTGAGGAAATAATTAATACAACCCAGTTATAAATATATTTAAGATATTTTATTCAAACCCATTAAGTAGATAAAAATATCGCATAATTTAAAACCGACATGACAAAAGTTATATCTGGTTTGGCCTTGGATATAGTTTTCTCGGTGATCAATAGTACATGAGAAGTGAATATTTCACTTGAAAGGTATAAAGATATTAACTGTATGGAAAAAATCCAAATGGGGGGTTGTTTATTCTTATTCGATAATTGCCGCATTCGATTGACTGGGAGAGATCTCAGACGGACTGTCTTGAGTATTCATTATTGCATTGTCAACATGAGGATTCGCCGGCAAGGCCGAATACAATTTTAATTTATCTTGGAGTCATTTAAATGAAAAAAATATGATTTAACTGCATAAATAACAAACAATTTCTCACGTAATAAGTTTTTGATAATTGTCTGTAAATAATCGGTTAAAACCACACACCTGTAGAGGAAACTATTTGATCACATATAAAATTCTCAAATAACATAAAATAAACTTTATTTCAGCAAAATAAATAAATGGCATCATTACGAATTAAAAACACCTCACATCGGTCCAAAACCTGCGCGTTGGGCGAGTTGAGTCTATGTTATTTATTTATCTTGTTTACATTAAAATTGAAAAAACAAACATTATTTAAAAACCACAACAAGAAGTAATTTGACTTTTCACAAATGAAAAACAATGTTCGATTTGATAACACTAATTTCTTTATCCTCTACTATTATGGGGCCAACGGGGTGTTTGTCTTCTGGAAAGCCAAAGAGCTGCGTAGATGGGAAACAGAGGATCTTTACCTGCAGGGTGCTGATCATGGTGCTCGAGACCGTTCAGGAAACAGCAGTACCGAAGTGAGTGCGCTGCCCTACGCAACCGAAGGTGGCACCGTTCACGTTCTTGGCCTTGATACGCTGATCCCGGCGGATCTTCTCTGGAATCCCGAATTATTCCCTGGTCTTTTCCAGGGAATAATTAGAGCTGAGCCCTTTGGCAGCAGCACACCAGGACCGACATGACTCAAAGCCAGTTCAGGATGAGTCCTCGCTGTTGTGGGGATGACACCTGGCCTCTGTCACGGGGGTGAGTTGCCTGGACCATACGGGTCCTAAAGTGTTATGCGATCCTTGCTAAGAGTCTCGTAGCACTGAGGGCCTAATATTCAGTATCTTTAACGGATCCTTCTGGGAACCCGGGAAACCCAGTCGTATGACCCATTTTCTACCTAACAGGGTCACTGGGGAGGTGGACCTTTAGACACCCGGTTCTTGTGAGAACAACGTGGAAACCAACAAACATCAACGCCAAAAAAACAACCCACTGATGTATAACAGGAGTTTGATACCCGGGCCGGAAGCATTCCTATTGCTAAGCTGATTGTGGACGAACTGGCACCAATGGAGGTCCGGCTGCAATCTGACGAGGACTGCAAAATTGCAGGAACCAAAGAAATGGTTTTCCAGGATCGAGATGAGGAGAGAAAGGATATAGGAAGCCATAGACAAGAGCGAAAAGGTCCTGACCAGAAAGTAGAGAAGGCTTGCGTGGGCTGCAGAGCATCCTAACCTTGTCCCCACCAAAGCCGGTTCCTTTGGGAACCAGGAAGCTGAGAAAAATTAGGACGAGGGTAGCACCCCAAGGCCGATACTTCTGAGGCTTCTAGGAAAAAGGGTAGAAGAGGAGGCGAGAGCACCTCACACCTGAGGAAGCCGGTGTGGAACTGTGGAAAAGACAAGAGTGAAAAATTGGGAGAGGTCGAGTGTTCCGCAGAGGGCACCGGCACCTACCTACTCGGAAAAGCTGCCTTTGGAGAATATGGTCATTGGCAGATCTGAGCACCCGGACTTAAAATAGACGGGGCAGAAGCCAATAAAATCAAGGGGGAGCTGTCCACGCTTGTCGTTCATGGCAAATACGTCACAGCGTGCACGATAAGCAGCTGGAATTTTGAAGGTGGAGCCTTGGTATCACAGGTGCCATGATGGGCCCTCCAAATGCAACCTTGGAATTAGTGCCAAACCTCCCATCTCTCGACATCATTGTCGAGGCAAGGACCGAATTCTACAGAATGGACTTAAATAGCAACTGGAAGTGTACGGTAATACCTCCAGTAAACATACATGAATTATAAACACTTGGAAATCGGTACCAGAGAGGATGGTAAAGATCACATAAAACCAATAAGATGTCAACATTGTTGATAGGGCTGCCTAGAAAAAAATGAACCTGAGTTTATGAAGAGGACAATCAAAAAAGTCAACCAGATCAGGGGCGGAAATATATAGCGTCAGATAGAAGGTGCATTTCTGCGTATGCTTGGGGAACTGGCTACTGTCTTCCAAGCAGCTGTTGTTGCTTTGTCTGAGTGTTCGAGAGTTTGTGTGGAGCATGTCTCAGAGGCTACACCATACACATGAACTCATACAGTAAAGCAGCAGTGATGGCACTTGACAAGTTCCACTTCACCTCTAAGGCAGTTTGGGTCTGTCATCAGGCTATGAAAATTCTGGAAGAACAATAAGGTCATTCCTAGTTGGGTTCCAAGGCATATAGGTATTTAAAAAGTGGGCAAACAGAGGAGCTGAAGGCCCTTTCATGGGTCCAGAGCCAACGTGTGGTGTTTCTACAGCCCAGCTCGGATATTTGTTCGCCAGTGGATGGGCATAGGAAATCGAAAGACCTGGAAACGAAGCCAAGGTAACAGACAGTCAAAGAGGCTGCTGGGAGTACCATCCGCTGTGGTAGCAGTGGATGCCCTTAGACTGAATAAAAAGACTTTGCGGAAAGTAGTTGGCTTCATCAGCGGCCACTGGCAATTCCACGGACCCCCAAATGAGATAGGTACCCCCGTTGAAAGCCTTTTGTGCAGGAAATGCTGTGAGGAGGAGGAAACGTCCTTCCACGTACTATTTGAGTGCTCAGCCCTACAAGATTTGCGTGCAAGATCACTCGGCTTATCAATGAGCGACCAAAGGGGAGAGAAGGTAACCATTGTCAAAAGGATCTCATGGTTCATTAAGGACCTGGGTTTTGACGGTGAATATAGACCTGTGTCTGAGTGCACAATAAGCTTATGTAGCTGCGATGCAATCCCATTGTTAACTATGAAGCCTGGCCCTCTTTTGAAAAAAGCTGCTATGTAATGTAGTAATTAAGCATTATGCGAATGCATGGGCTTGGAGAAAATAGATATATGTTCAAACTGATATAACTGCGTTGGGCGTGGGTGTTCAAATTAGGCTATTCCATATTTTTACTAAGAATAATTAAAATTTGGATTTTGTTCAGAGAGAAATTTAATGGTGTTTACAATTATATTAAACTTGAATGACATACAAATTATGTTACAAAATTTTAAACTATTTTGACCATAGCAGATGTAAAAATAAATCAAAATCTCTTTAAACGTAAGTCATATTATGTTTCGTTTTTTGACAGAATTACTGAATGATTTTATTGTTCAAAATATCATATAACATATCACATTCTACTTGAAGTAGTAACTTAAAACTTATTTCAATGTAAGGAGGACTAATTTGGAAAAATATAACTTACTTTTCCACATAAAACTGTTTCAAGATTGTGGTAGAGGCCTAATAGAGAATAGAAGTCACTCTGTAAAAACATTAATACCATTATTGGTTTATTTCATAATACTAATTAGATTGGAAATGCAATTTTTATTTCTTACACTTTTAGGAGCCGAGTTTATTCACTTATTTTGGTTCAATCGTGTTGCGATTTCACCTATTAAATTCTCATCACAGCAGGTTTAAAAAAAGCCAAACTTTTCCTCCAAAGCTTGTTATTCACTGAGACCTCATTTCTCTCATTATTTCTTTAAATTGTTTAAATAACAAGAACGAAAACGACTTTGCTAGTTTTTTAGTAGTGGTGGTGAAATGTGATTGAAAATTAGAGAAGTCAACCGTTATCAAGGGTAAGCGAAGAAACTTTATTTTTTAATGTGTTGCGGTAAAACGTCTCATAACGACCTTACAAATTAAAATTCAATTCGGTGAAAAATTAACGTTATAGGCTGTAAAGTCCGTTCGGGGATCGGACATTTAAAACTAATTTCAACGCTTAAAATCTTTCTTCTTAGTTGCACTATAGTTTTCAGTTATTTCGAAGTGAATGACCAGCCGGGATGGATGAATGGCGGAGCGGCGGAGGCCCTGCCGCGGGCCCGCGAACATTACTGGCCGTCCGGAATTAGTTTCTTGTAATTACAGACGTGAAATCACCGGGAGCGAACGCGAGGCGAGATCACCGCCCGCAACGCCAGACGCTTGTGTTACGAACGGTGTACATTTTAACCCGAATATATGCAAATAAGGTATCAAAAAGTTAGGATCGGATATCGAGTTAGCGGGCGAGAGATTTATGTGTGCGGGCGAGCCTCGGAGCCCTTCTAATAGCAGCCCGTAATCGCTTTAATCATCGGCCGTACGGCTGGTAGCTCCCACCCCTTAATAATAACTTCTTCTTCATCTTTTCTCAAACTCAATTTCCGGTGAAGTTTCGAACTACCTCAGGAGGACGGGGAGGGGTTTGCGGGCAAGCCGGTGGATTTTTAATTTGTTCGGTACGGTCTGCCGGGAGGCGGGCCCAGCTATGAAATATCGCCGCGGAACATCGGGCTTTGTTCTTCCCGGCTCGAGCTCATTAAAAAATGTAACCGCTCCTCCATTGTGTATTCCTCGATACTGCCACGAGTCCACTCGGGACTACTCGCGAGTGCTCGTGGTACCGGTCCATGAGCTCGTCATTCCTCGATACTGCCACGAGTCCACTCGGGACTGCTCGCGAGTGCTCGTGGTACCGGTCCATGAGCTCGTCATTCCTCGATACTGCCACGAGTCCACTCGGGGACTGCTCGCGAGTGCTCGTGGTAGGCCTACCGGTCCATCAGCTCGTCATTCCTCGATATTGCCGCGAGTCCACTCGGGGACTGCTCGCGAGTGCTCGTGGTACCGGTCCATCAGCTCGTCATTCCTCGATACTGCCACGAGTCCACTCGGGACTGCTCGCGAGTGCTCGTGGTACCGGTCCATCAGCTCGTCATTCCTCGATACTGCCACGAGTCCACTCGGGGACTGCTCGCGAGTGCTCGTGGTACCGGTCCATGAGCTCGTCATTCCTCGATATTGCCGCGAGTCCACTCGGGACTGCTCGCGAGTGCTCGTGGTAGGCCTACCGGTCCATCAGCTCGTCATTCCTCGATATTGCCGCGAGTCCACTCGGGGACTGCTCGCGAGTGCTCGTGGTACCGGTCCATCAGCTCGTCATTCCTCGATACTGCCACGAGTCCACTCGGGGACTGCTCGCGAGTGCTCGTGGTACCGGTCCATCAGCTCGTCATTCCTCGATATTGCCGCGAGTCCACTCGGGGACTGCTCGCGAGTGCTCGTCGTACCGGTCCATGAGCTCGCGATTCCGCAAACCGTTGAGGTTTTCCTGGTGAGAAATCGGGCCCTACAAATGTCATCGACATGTTGCTCTTCACGTTCGAGTCGAATCCTCATATTCGAGTTTGCTTTATCGAAGCTTACTCACTCTTACTTTTATGGCCGCTAACACCGAAAGTGATATTTCTAATCGGTTCTAAGCATCCCTCGTCTTGCTCGGGTCCTTGGCGAGTTTTTCTTTAGATTTCCAGAAGGCCTCCTTTCGTCAGCACTTTCTTTCCTCACTCGTCTGCCGAAGGTTCAGGTGCTTTCCTTGTCCCAAGCTCAGCTCTGCTTCAACGTCGACTCTGTGTTTCATCATTTAGGCCTATGTTTTAGCGTTATTAAATATCTCTTATTTCTATGTTGTAACCACCGTTTATAAAAGTGTTACAACTTTCCGTGCTCAGTTTCCTTCTGCTGGTATATAGACTTTTCTTAACGTTTAAATTTGATCGGATTCTCACGTTACATTTTACTAGAACCCATTTTTATGTTTTTTTAATGTAGCAGGGTCAGTCCAGTATTATAGTTTCGGGAGTTGCACTGTTACAACGAAATAGGTTTTCTCGGTAAAATGTTATTAAAGACAAACTAATACTTGCTGAATCTATTTGGCTTTTTGTGGGGCTTAGGTTAAAACTATATTCATTCCCCATATAATTCTTATGGAGCTTACAAAAACATGTCGAATCTCACTATGTTGGATTGAAATATGTTCTTGGCATTTGAAATTCGCTGAGTATGCAGGGCTGATGGAACGGGGGTATTTTACCTTATATTTTGTGTCAAGTCTTGATTTATAAGCAGTACATCTACCAAATTGATGCGTAAATACCATGACAGTTATGTAACAAAAATAAAAACATGGATAAATAAAATATCTAATAGTTCAAAATTAATGAGACAAAATACTACTATTTTTTCATGACACAATCATACACAGCTCTGCTTCGTTCATTAGTTTTTACGTTTATATTTTGTTCGGACGATCAGAAGATGCTTCGCAAGGACAGGACTATAGCAGGATGTAATGAATTGGACTTTTTTCACTATCGTAAACAAGCTACAAATCCTGCTTGTCTGAATAAGTTTAAACATTTGAACTTACTTAATACGGTCTTACATAATCACAGATTATTCTCTAAAACGAGTAGTTTAAACTATTACTTCAACTCGTAAAAAGTTTAAGGTTGTGCGGGCGCCGCAGGAAACTATTCTGCCAGGCAGCATGGCAATCTAATGATTTTTCTCCTTATTTTTCTCACCTATTTTACTGCAGTGATTGGGATTTGTTTTATGAATGTTCCGGTAGCATTCTTTTGTTGAATGAGGTCCTAGTAAAGTTAGGCAGGTGCTAAGTTCAATTTCTTCATGCATCTTTCCAGGAAGAAGTTTAAAAGATTCAAATTTATTTTTTGGGACATTGTACGGTATTCTCTAGTCTTCAAAAATTATATAATTTTTAAAGCTTTTGGCAATAATGTTACGGAAGGAAAAAAATATTTTCTGACCACAAAAATGTTTTATTTTTTTTTTCTTGATGTTAGGTTTAAGACATTCATTAATAGTTTAAAATTCTCAAAAATAGGCTCTGTAGTTTAAACTTTTGTTTCCTCATGAATGATGCAAAAAGAATGGGAATCCAATTGTTGCACTTTTGACGTCTATAGCTCGCAAAGTTTACATCCAAGAAACATACTTTTCCTCCACCTATTATCTAAAGTCGTCTTTAGACTTCTTTAGACTTCTGTTAGCTTACTCTAAAGTTAGTTCAGTGTTTGAACTAAAGGAGACAAAACTATGCATTTAGCCAGGTAATGATTTTTTTGTATGAATTATGTTGGCAACACTGAATATAAAAAACATGTCTTAGAGTTTGTTGTTGCCAATATGCCGAACGTTTTATAAACATAATTGTTTATAACCCACAATTTGGGAGGTATTTTTTTAATTAATTTACTAAAGAAACAATAATGTTTAAAGAAATAGTGTGAAAGTGTGGATAAAATGGTTGTATATACTGCCTAAATACCTTATGTTATTTATTTATACGTGATTCAAATCCAGTTTAATAAAGCAAAGGCTCGTATGAAGGTAAAGTTATATCGTTATAGTTATTGTTAATGATGTAGGTGGAGGGAAAACCTTGTGTGTATCAAGGGATTAAAGTACTTCTTCTCCCTCGGGAAAATTGTTGCCCGATGGCGTAGCCGAGGCGACAGTTTCCCTCAGGTATAAAAATGTGCACTTTAGTCCCTAGGTGCACACATAACTATTAATTTCCTTGGTACCATATTATCATAATTAATTAACATCAAAAATAGAAAACAAGTTTAATGAAAACTATCGGTTGTACCACCTTCATTAATTCGTGACGATTATAGGGTTGTCGATTGATTCGCAACAGTTGAACTCGGAGAACATCGACAGTGGCTTAAGCATGAATAAGAGTCTATTCCCGGGTATCGTATTCTTCCTTGCAAAGCCTGCCGTTTCCTCCCCTAATCTGCCCCATCACGTATTTCAATAAACTAATCCTGGTAAGGAAATCCTCACTTCGTGCGTGCGGCAACGCCCTAAGCCCCCTACACTTCTGGGTTGGGCATTTTGTTGAAAGTGCGATATTTTAAATCTATTCTTTATAAAAGTGACTTAGTTTTTTTTTTAATAGGCAACCTTCAAACATAAAAACACTTATTTTGTTAATAAGCAAAGCACTCGCCCTAAAACAATTACAAACATTCCATTCAGTGAAGTGAATAAAAACTAGATTCTGCTAGGTAAAATGTACTACTAAGACTTAGACCTAACTGATTTTGAAGTGAATAAGAAGTTTCTAAGTCTAGGTAGATGTACCTTACTTCCGTCCGGATTATCAGTAGATTCTACTAAGGTAGTTACATCTCATGGGCTTAGATACATCTAGTTTTACTCGATGTCTGTCTGTCCGGGACATGTAACTCCCATTCCCATGTAAAATTCCCATCCGTTTCCGGGAAGTTAGTGCTCCTCCTCGCGTTTCTTCATGTACTGGTAAAAACTCATTCACCAAAAAGTACTCACTTTCATCTTCAAAAGAACTTAGGGATGTAAGTTCTTTAAATTTACTTACATCCCTACGCACACAATAATTTTTTTAACGTCTCGCCGGTATTAACATCGCCATCTCACAGAAGGTTATACTCTACTGAGACTGGCTAGCATGCTCTTCCACAGTCTTAAAAAAAGCTAGATGTATCTACAAAATAAAACTAGATTCTACTCTTTATTCACAGGTTAAGTCTAGGCCGTCCGGAATTTTTTAGATACATCTTGTCATACTAGATTCTACTAACTTTATTCACTTAATACCTAGATGCATCTTAAAATCAGGTAGGACTTAGCTACATCTAGTTTTTATTCACTTCACTGATTTAGTGCACAGTACAATGAGAAGTTACCGATCGTTTTATGTTGTAAATCAAAGTTTCTCGGATATTTGAATATTTGGAATGCAGAATATTGATCATAGTTAAGAAAAATGTTCTCTTAAAACGTATACGGGGGTCTTTTACATTCTGAAGACCACTTACATAGCCTGAGATGAAACAGCCGTCTCCGCAACTCTCGATGTCTAGTTTACCTTGTGCTTGTATATAGTTTTTGTTTTGTATTTTATTAATCCGTTTCTTTCAGGTATCAGATTTTAAATTGGGGCATTAGTTATGAGTAAGTGATACAGTAGTCAAGGGTAAGAAGCTATGAATTTGTTTAACCTCTGCTTTTTTGCACTTAAAAATGTGGGAATTTTTATTTGCAAAGCTTGAAAATTAAATATTAATTGTTCTTGTTAGCAATAAATTATAAAACACATATAAAGAAAAGTTTTTTTATTTGATTGTTTTAACAGACGTCAATAATTTTTAAGTATATTGGATTTTAGAAGAGAATGACAAACCACAAAGTAATATATGGAGCAAAATGACACTCAGCCGAGAAATAAGTTATTGGAACCTTGACAGTCGTCAAAATATTCTAGACAATGTTATATGGTATGACGAGAATTAGAAATATGTTTAAAATAAACAAGTTACCTAAAAGTAAGCTCATCCTCTCCTAAATTCCAATGCTTAGTTTTCATTGCATGATAATAAAGTGCACTTAATGTAAATAAATGTGATAAGGGCCGTCACCCGATAGTCAAGCTAGTTGTTGACTATTAAATTGTTCACAAATTCAGTCAATACCAAAAAGAAATCCATGGTGAAGGAACTTCGTTGTGAATGAGGCTATAAATTCAACAAACCAAACTACTGTTCAGGATTCCTGTTGAAATTTCAACAGGGAAGTGAAACGATAGAAAACATCAATCGTTTCGGACGATGGGAAGCTAGAGGCCATGAAACATAAAATCACCATTGTTTCAAAACTTGGCCAAGCAGCAAGTAATTAAAAATCCATTTATCGTCACAAAGTGTAGAAAAGAACTCTTACCATTGTCGGCTGCGGGTGTTGAAAGTCAAGTTGTCTCGGGTCAGCTGGGGATTGGTACAGTAATTGATTAGTTAGGATTCTTGACGGTAGCGTTGGGAGTATATTTATCAGAAGTTGGCCTTTCCGAATGGTCATTGGTAGTTACATTTGAAACCGGCTATTATCAATGCTTTACTTGCCTGAACGTAATTCCTGCTGTCATTGAACTGCGGAAATATAACTGAGCACAGACATGTTATGACGAACAAAACTGAGGCTGTGGCTGCTATGAGAGCTTGAGCCGAGATAGGCCCTTTTTGAGGAGAACCATCATTTCACTTTCCAATGTCTTGTAGCGTAACACATAGTTGCTAGGATTGAACTATTTAATTTTGTGTGGTTGGTATGGCTCTCAAAGTACCACATCTAAGTCTAGATAGGCCCTTTTTAAGGACCATGATTTCACTCCCCCATGCCTTGTAGTGAAATACATAGTTACTAGGACTGAGCTATTTAATTTTGGTTGGTTGGTATGACTCTCATAATACTATACCAAAGTCTAGATAAGCCCTTTTAAAAAAGAACCATAATATCATCGCCCATGTCTGGTATCGTAACACCTAGTTACTAGGACTGAGCTATTTAATTTTGTGTGGTTGGTATGGCTTTCCAAGTACCATACCTAATTCTAGAAAAGCCCTTATTAAGGATAACTATCATTTCACTCCCCGGTGTCTTGTAGTGAAACACATAGTTACTTGAATTGAGCTATTTTATTTTGTCTGGTTGGTATGGCTCTCAAATTCAGCTGGTGTCAAAAGGCCCTTTTTATATGGACCACTTGTTGTCTTTTTATATGACAACAATTGCAAAACATAAACTAATTTAGAACGTATTCGTGTACAATATCTTAAATCTAATGTATCCTCGAATAACCGAGAATAGTCAAAGTTTATTTCATTCTGTGCAGTTGATACCACTCTCAAAGTCAGCTGGTCTCATACCCCCCAGCTGACGTAAGTGTGGCTGGGGTGGGGGGCTGGTGGTTCAAGTTCTGTCATCAGAACTTGTACTGCCAATTTATTTACAAATGTCTATTTACCATATAACTACGAAATTGAATAGCTACTTACAACAACATACTAAATACTAGAAGGGATTTCACTAATGATGTAAATAATTATAAATAATTCCACAGGTGCACAGGTCTAGTGAAACAGCATATTATAACCAAAGTTAAAGCCGTTAGAAAATTCAAAATTGCCATTAGGTTTATATTGAAAAATAACCGCATGAGGTCAGAACCATGCGAATGCCATTTAAACTTCACGAAAATTATAAAAATAAATTCTTCAACCATTCCTGGCACGAACTGGTCCGTTTGCTAATATTTTCGTATCACCACCCCAAACCACGTTTCAAAAAATTGGGACGGTGGTTGTCCGTTGCCCCATATTAAAAATTAAACCCTCAACAAGTGACTATTTGTTTTGAAGGTCTCGTTTAGTGCGACAAGATGATGTATGTCTGTAGCCGATTCTACGCACCGTATAAACATTATCACAATTTTAAATTGTCATATTTGCAAAAATATTAAATTTTGAGAAGGCCGGGACAGGGGCTGAGAATCGACTTGGAACATTCTCTGGTGAGTTTCGGTGGACAGGCCCTTCAACTAAAACGACCACTCCACACAGGTTTAATTTGGTGAATATGGGGCAACCGCACCCTCCCAGAATTTTGAATTCATGGGTTGAGGTGGTAATGCCACAATTTCAGCAAACGGACTATATTCGTGCTAGAAATTATATAGAGCAACCCACAAAATCGCAATTTGGGGACAGGAGCACTAGGGGCATATATAACATATTTATCAGCAAAAAGTAGTATTTTTGGTCGGAACTCATGAGCAAAATATCTTTAACCTATATCATTTAGTTTAAAAGTTATTTAACCGGTCAGGGACTTTTGGGACACGCAGTATATTCATCAACATTTAAAATTGACAACTGTTTAGCTAATGACAGTATGATGACTTTTGCTCGACACCAACTGCTTTAGATATAAACAGTTCCCAAAGCTTAATACACAGGGTGTACAGCTTCCATTGTCCAAAACATTTTCAAGTTATTCAGCATATATTAAAACAAAGAAAACATGTCATTACGCATATAGGGTTTATCTCGCTCCGGGTTTCCTCCATCGGACTGGATGTCATTGCTTTAAAACAACTTCAGGTATACCAAATTCAAACTTGGTACCTGAATACTTACCAATAGGGCCTATTTTTTGTGCGTAGTATCAAGTTCCTACTTTGTGCCATTTCAATGGCTTTTAATTTTCAAAGCTTAGCCTACCATCTCAAAATCAGTGAATATCACTAACAATTATTATAAACAAGCTGAAACGATGCGAATTTAATGTACTTTTTGAAAATGTAATTTCGTAAGTGTAATTTGGTATAAATAGATGTGGAAGGAACTCATTTATAAAGCTTATATTCTTTAAAAAATTCGACTTGTTCAATTCCTTAAAGGAAAATTTTCTGGACTTTGTATCAAAGAATAATTCAATTTAATTTGAAGCTGGTATATATTTTTGATACCTAAACTGGACAGTCTTAAAACAATTTAAGTATAAAAATGAAGGCATATAGACTGTCAACTTTGGTTGTGATAGTTCAATGACATGTCTGTTTCTTAAACCTCGAGGTCTTAATAAGGGTTCTTTTTCGGAAATACTTCTTCCAACATAAAATTCTAGAACTTTTTAAAATACAAATTTTTTGTTGGAAATATTTAAATCGGTTGATGAGTGGCCAGCTTTGATCCAATCTTGATTGTTGGTATTATTCTAATTATAACTTTTGAAGTGAAATTAAAGGACTTACGGTTGATATGTACGTACCCTCCCAACATGATAGTACATATCATACAAGAGTAAACGTTAATTAATAATCTTTGTGGACAGAGCTTTAGTAAAAAATAAAATGTTCTACCTAATTGTTATTCATAAACCAATAGCAAACCTATATTCAATTATGGTTAGAAAATAAATCTACAACTTGCTATAGCTTACACCTTTTTACATACTATTTAATTCATCGTAATAAAAATAAGTTGATTATGACTTTCATTAGGATATGTCGCAAACTTCAGGAATATAATCCCATATCAAAACTGAAAAAAGTTTCCATTTATATAGATCCTAAGATTCTTGATTTCCTGTCAGTTGTCCTGTAAAGATTTCATACATATTTTCTCATCACTTTTCAACCACTTAAGGTATCAACTTCCAAACTTGGCACGATTAACAAGACAAATGGGATCGATTTATTTGCGGAGAATTAAGTATATCTATTTTACTAATTCATTGATATCAACTAAGCAACTGATAACTCAAGTTATGAAAAGCTATGTAAACATTCTTGACAGAGCGTCAAACGGAAAACATTTTTATTTATTTATAATGTTGAAATATACCCTTACATGCACCAGTATATGCGGGGGCAGTAGACTAGTCAAAACATTTCCATACATAGCAAATTGAACTTAAAACTACAATACAGGTCGTACAATATTGTAACTGACGCCAATTCTTGAGGCCCAGTGCGGTGGATGCGCAGCAGCAAAAACGGCTAGTGCGCATGCGCGGCAACGCGTCGTCGCCAGAGCGCAGCACTGTCAGTCTGCTCTCAGCCGTCAACAATCGCGTATCACTACATGTCGTCCTAAAATCATTTACCGACTCTTACCGACGATTAATGATCTATTTTAATTCTATTGATTAATATAAAATATTTCATTAGTATTTCTTGAAGCGTCTTGTTAACGCTCAACAACGATTGATAGATAAGCAGTAACTACGTGCGAGCTGCCGAATGTACGCAACCAGGCTAGTACACCGTAGGCCGCCGCTGCCGCTCCTACTCCCCTCTCCTCCCAGCCTACCCACTCCCCGCCCCATGCGCGGACTGGGCCTCAAGAATTGGCGCCAGTTATATTTATGTTTTATATAAAACATAAGGCCTTCTAGGAAAACTTTATCATTTAAAAAACTATATTAGTAGAAAAAAAAATCAAAATCAAATCAACGTTATTTCGATATTAATCATACAAAATAAATATTGCACATCTACCGAAATTAGTCCCCACATAAGCCACATTGGCTTGTGCGTGGGTGACGAGTTCTTTATAAGAAATAAGTGCATTCTTAAAATACGTTTTAAAGAAATTACATTAAATATGAATAATTATTACTAAGTTTCAAATATTGAGAAAACAGAGGGACAGTTACAGACAGACGTTAATTTTTTGTATTAAGAGGCGAAAAAAGGAATATAATCAAAAATAATAGAAAAAATTAATCATTAAATAACAAAGTCCAAAATAATCACAAGATACGTTTGAGCCGTCATTAAAGTTAACAAATATTGTTTTGTTTTAGAAGCGAACTGTAAGTAATGTGAAGTAAAAGTAGGTTATTAAATGGTGAAAGCAGGAGTAACAGATAACAGATGTGGCGAGGTTAATTTCAGTGAACGCAGTCAAGTAGAGGGGGTGGTCCAAGGAACAGCCAGGAGGGATGCTGAGTACTCGGGTCCGACCTCCAACAGCCAGGCAGTGACGCGCTTTTTATACACCGCCAACGTGACATGCGGATTTCTTAAGTCTGTAGGAATTCTTCTGAGTAATAAATTTGCTGTGTAAATGACATTTGTAAAGTTAATAGATTTTATGACTCTCGGAATCCGCAGGCCAAGCCGGACAGCGCTCCTCGTCGCGTGATCATGTTCGATTGGCGTTAAGACGAGATCCCCATGTGAAAAGGTGTAGACCAGAATAGATTTGATATAGAGTTGTCTTAAAGAAAGTAGACAGGATTCTTTAAATAACAAGGAAGAGGAAAATCGTCTGTTCTTTTTCATAGCTGCCTTGATAATTGATTTTTTTAAAGAAACCTTTTTAATTTGTATCAGAGGAATTCATTCGCGAAGTTTGTGACGTACCTCACCTTCATGAACACCCTACATACTTGGAATTTACAAAGGGTGGTGGTCAAAAATTATTGTGCAAAGTTTTTCTAAAAGTTTTCTTCTTTCTTCTTTCTGTTTTTTTTCAGTCGGGCGAATTGTTTTGTATTTGAAATCAAACTTTGTTTTTCTGAGCTATGATTATACTAATATCCAGAATTATATTATGTTCTTTCATTTCTGGAATTTACTTAGTTTACACTCAGTTCTAATTTACCTCCTGGATGTACCGTAACTGAACTTTGTGTTTAATACCTAGTTTAAGACCAGGATACATCACTGGGTGCGTATCTCAACTCAACTCAACTCAACTCAACTAGAATATGAACGGAGGTTGAGAGTCATCTAGCTGAAAAACTCAAATGCCATGGAATCTGTAAATTCTTCGATCTAACAACGTGTGCTCTACAATAGTAAAAGTTAGTGCTTCCTTAATTTCTCATGTAAGAAGACAATTATATTCGTTGTAAATTGTAAAAATTTGCAAGTCAGTAGAATTTGCAATTACTGTATCATGGTAGGCGTAATGTATATCTAACTGAAACAGGTAATAAAAACATGAAATATAACTAAAACAATAATGAATCGTTCATGAAATATTATAACAATAACTAACTGTTGTGAGTAAATTATAACGATTCAATTTGAGATTGCCTATTTATTCCTTTTTGTTTTTTATCGTACTTAAAATAATTAAAATTTTAATTTTAAAACATAACGATCAATTCCTACGTCAACAAAATGAGGTAATTTTAATGAGTTTCCGTTGAATTAGATAAAGCAAAAATTAATATCTTAAGTTATTCTATATGGTATTTTAATCATCAAACCATCTTCGATGACCATGAGTAATGACTTATTTTCTTCCTGAAACATAAACAACAACCGTTATTGTAGAGAGCAATGGAGAAACTTTATAAATGATGAGCTCATTATCCCGTATGGATTATGTCAATAGCTTATTATACTATAAGAACTTAGCTAATAAAAAGAAATACAAATCTATGATTAAAAAAATCACAGTATTTTATAAAAAAAGGTCATCTGTAAAAAATAAATATGCTAAAAAATACTATCAAATTACATTTTACAAAGGTTAACTGAATATCTTATGAAATACAATGATGACTTTCCAATGACGAAATTCAACTAACAATAGTTAGTATTGAACCTTCTCAAAATCTTATCAGGATTTTAGTGAATTTCCCCTATAGGGAAAATATGTTACAGTAGGTCTCATGGTAAGAAATAAGCCCGAGACCGTAATAACTTTTCGTTTTGATGTCCAGACATTCGAAAACCCCGAACGGTCCATCGAAAGGGGGAAACTAAAAAAAAAAAAACCCTAAAACTAATGATGAAACTAGGGGGAAACTAAAACTAATGATTTATCCCCTAAAAGGATTCGCCCCCCCAAAATGGTCTTTTGGATTTTTTACGGTAACAAATAAAAATTGTCATATTTTTGTTTTCACTATTGAAAATCAGCTTGAAAATACTAACATTTTATTATGTTGAATCGTTGCTCAATGACCGTTGGTTAGTGAGATATCAGTAATGGTAAACACAGCTCGTTGTCCTAATCTTTTGGGGTACAAATAAAATTGTATGTCTCGCTTTCTTCTCAGCAAATCCTAACGTGGCCTTATTAAGTTGAGATTTACTGGATTATAGCATAAAACCCACGATTTTTATACGTCTGTAGAAGCAAACCTCCATACTCATTTCTCATGTTATTTTCATGGATAATATTGAAGTGTCCTAATCTATGGACATACTTGATATTACTTGATATCAGGCTGTATCTGACTCATTCATTTATACATTTGAAATTCGCTGAAAGGGCAGGTCTGCTGCAACTACTGTATCTAGCAACAGACAACTGACTAGCAATCTTCCGATTGGTAAAAAAAGCACGATAGCTATCTTATTAGTCTAAGTATACTAACCACTGCTTTAAAGGTTACTAAAATTGTAAATAGGTTTCAAGGAAAATTTGATGATAACCAGGTAGCTGCTAGTAAGTAGCCAAGTGCGACACAGCCGACAGACATGTCCGTTTCACGTCTAAAAATCTTGCGATGCCAGTAGATCGGGGTTGTTATGACGGAGGATCCCGCTAAGCCTGGTTCACAGCGGCGAGAGTGGCAGGCTGGCGGTGCCGGGGTAATGTAGTGGTATGGGGTTGCTAGGATACCTCCCCCTCCCCCGCTCATGCGCTCTCCCCCGCCTGTCCCCGAGCGATAAGGCTTTCTCACCCTCCTCTCCCACAACTGTCTCCATAGCTCCCCCACCCCCTCTCCCTCTCCCTCTCGATTGTAGCAACAATCAAATTATTTTAAATGCGAGAGAAAAATTAGAATACGAATACTATTTCCTAAAAACGTTTTTGTATGTACTTGTATGTCGATGTTGTAGAATTTACAATTCGAATAGATACGGTTAATTTAAGTGTGACACTTTTTATTTTGAAAATAGTCCTTCCAACTGTAAAATAATAACGATTTGTTCGACGTTCGCTGTACTCTGTGACAGCGAATACGAGTAAAACTCAATAGAGACGTGTGTTATTTTTTTTGTTAATTTATATGACAATGAGCATATGTAATTTTGAACTGACCTCATCCAGCATTAACGTCAGTCTGTGTAATTGTGGAGTAGAATGACATAGAAGTGTTAAACTGATGTTACATTTAAAATTTAGAAATGTATTTTTGCCATGACTCTATTTGACATTTTTGATACTCATAAGTATATTTCACTAACACTTAGCAAAACTAATTTCATTAGTGTGAGGGTATTTTTATTTTATTTTATGTCTTAATAGAAAACCAGAAGCATTTATATGAAGTTGTACCCCTTTCAGAAATATCTATTATCCTTTTTCAAAGTTTCTTTTGCTATAGTCTTTTTAGAAAATGTGTTATGTTTGTCTCGAGTTGTTAATTGTCGGCGAAGCTTTGTAAACATAGACTTTACTTTATCCTCTTAATTAATCCAAAGGGTTCGAGTCATTCCTCGGAAAGTCTTACCCTCTTGTAGTTGATTCATCGTGAAAGCATTCCTGTAGAAGAGCTTGAACCTACAGTTCCAACTTATGTTCTTGTGAAAAATCTACAAGTTTGCAGTACTTGTCTGGGAGGGAGGGTGCGCAGTTTTTTTTATAGTCGGGGGATCTTAATCGAATCCCGATGTCAAAGTTTGGTTAAAAATGAGGATCAATAATTAGTTTTAAAAAAAGCAGTTTTTGTTAAAACTTTGAATCTTCTCAGTAAGCACAAAAAAAGATTAAGCAAAGCAACGATGAACTTTACAACAAACCTGACGTATAAACTTTTTTTTATACTTAAACATTGATGTAGAAGTTGATGTGATATTAGCTTATAGTTTTCTCCTTCCAATGGGGGTATTAAATAGTACATTTATTTTTGGAAGTAATACTGGAACTCATGATATTTAATTGAACTAAATGAATGAATGATCAAAATCGATTTAAATGGAATCATGATGTCCATACGTCCGGAGTTTAGTAGGCTCAGGATCCCATAAGACCATATATTTACTACATGGCAGGTATTATGTGAGAAGTTGACACTAAATTGACACTGCGACCGCCTCAATAGTGTAAAGACCAGTGTTTTATATTTTAATAACTGTAAGAAGGGGTAAATTTGCCATTAAACTTTAAGTAAACTAACTAGTTTTTCATGCTATGATATATTCATGGTTATCGCAAAATACTATCCTGTAAGCTTGTCGATCACTATAAAACAAAATTTGAATCTAAAACTCGTTTCCATCAGCACTTTTTCTCCCTTTTTCTCCTTTTTTCGAACGAAGTGAGTTATACTCGACTTGAAAATCACTCTTTGTGAACTAACTCCTCTTTTATTGTTTGATGAAAATTCGTGAAATTTGAACTACGTCATATTTATACCTCGAGGATTGTTTTAATCTATAAATGAGTAGTTAATTATACGTTTAAATATTTATTTTTAGTAAACAGCCTTCATTTAATTTTACTGCACTTCGTTCGATCTATACTCGACATAGGAGCGTACTCCTAGTTTAGACACTCACATAATATATTCTGTTGAAGCTGGTCAAAAAGAAGAATAAGCAAAGCTTTTCCCAGCTCGTATCTATATTCCCGAATCGATGTTATACAAGTAGACTCATAATTAAATTGTTCATTAATAGCTTATTCCTAAGAAAAATTATAATCAGCGATTTTACTCAACGCAAAGTTTTAATACATCACCCACATTATAACATTCATAATAATCCAATTTATGAATATTTGTTGGCAGCTAAGCGTAATATCGATGTATTTAAGAAAATGAAGTTAAAAAGTCGCCGTCGGTCTGTAAGAGTTGCCGACTGAGCGGGAAGTTTCGCTGCCGGAGCCTCTCAACAAACATGACCGGAAATCTGTCGCAGGCTAAATAGTTTCAAAAAGAAACAGCGAGCCCCCGGGACTCCGGGGCCGCGCACATGTTGCTCTGTTTTAGCGGTTCGATTAAGTCCCATGTAATCGGTCCAGTATGAGGCTCCCCCCACTGTTTTGTTGCGCCAATTGATCTAACGTGATTTTGATAATTGATAGCCCAGTGAGGGCGCCCCCCGGCGCCCGCGGCGCCCTACCCTCCACTTGCCCCTTTATGTTTCCAGCTCTATTTATAGTCGGTGGCCTAGAGCGTTGTTTTTATACGTCGTCCTCGCGCAGTTCCTGTTCTTTTCAATTATCGGCCGGTCTCCATCTGACCGAGAAGCGGCCAGTCGCGGTCAGCGCAAACACGGCTGAACGGCCCAGTGCTGCCACATTTTCACTGATTCCCCACTGGTGTCACCAAAAAGTTCCCTCTAAGGAAAAAACACAAATATTCCCCAATTTGTCCCTCTTTAATCATATTTACAAAAACGAATTCTCTACTTTGAGGTAAAAACGTACCTAATTACAATCTAATACGATGCTAAAACACAAATGCTTTATCCTTAAACAATGAATTTATTCTTTGTCGAAGTTGTTCAATCACAAGAGGCACCCACGGAACCAGAACGAAACTTCGCGCAAACGAATTCTCTACTTTGAGTTGAAAATGTACCAAATTGCAATCTAATACGATGCGAAAACACTGATGCTCTATACTTAAACACTAAATTTATTCTTTGTTGTTCAATCACAAGGGGCACCCATGGAATCAGAACGAAACCTCGCGCAGTCCACAGCACTGGACTGTAAAATACAGAAATTATTAATAACTAATGAAATATAGGATTGCGAATCCCTAAAGTAACAACAGTCATATACCACGATTCCTGGAATGGGTTTTTCCCGGTTTCTTCGCCGGTCAGACAGTACAGCCAACGAAAATCGCCCAAAAACCAAAATATCTCCACTTAATTCCCCACAAAACTGAAATCCTCATCGATTCCTCACCGACCCATCTTCCCTGCTGAAAATCGCCACTGTGGAGAAAAATCTACCGTTTCAGTGGCAACACTGAAACGGTCGAACGTTAACGCTAAAAGAGGTCGAGCACTTTTGTGGGTAGGCAACTGAAGGAAGTGGGTAGGGAGGGGGTGAGTACAGATCTAGCCAGGGGTAGAATAAATCTTAACAATAGATAACCTAGCCAAAGGGCCTAACAAATTGTTCAGCAATGGTTGAATTAAGGCTAAGTAAATCCTTCGATTTTTTTGGTAGGTTTTTTAACTTAAGTTGTTGTTCGTTGTTCTTTAAGAGAACAACAAAGACATTTAATGAATACATCACAGACCATTTGAAACTATGTTTTTACGGAGTCCCAAGGATAGAGCTTTAAAGCTGATCGGTAAATGTAAAATCGGTTATTCCCTCAATCTATCATTATTCTTTACATCATACTGCACGGAAACATCTTTTGGCTCTTTTACTCTTGGCTGGAAAGTTATCTAGGTTAAACCGGAGTCAATGAAAATGGTCCGTTGGTAAGTGTTGGTGTTTTGGTCTTGTTTACACACCCGTGTACGTAATTTAGCCGTTCAAAAACGGCCCCAAAAATATATTTAAAGTTTTTCATTATTTATCGTTGTGTGATTGAAAAGAACTAATTAAAATGTAACAAATCCACTTATTAGTTTCATTTTAATGATTAAGTCCTATAAACAATTTTATTTTCTGAATTGTATAAATTCACCATCATACGATTTGAATTTTAAATCTTATTTATTTGTACCCCTTGAAAGCAATAATTGCTTGTAAGGGATACAAATAAAGGTCATATCAAATAATAATAAAAAAAACTAAAATATTAAAAATAATTCTGAAAATATACTTGACGTATTGTTTTGTTGTCTAGTTTCAAATTTATAATTAATCTATATTACTAGTATTATTATTACGTATATAATATTAATCATCTATGGTCATACTTTATATTACTTGAAATGAGGCTTTATCTGAATAATTTATTTACAGATTTGAAATTCACTGAGTGTGCAGGATTGCTACTAATACGTTTATATAGTTTTGTGTTTAATCCCTCGATTTAGCTTAATGTTATATCTTCTTATGACTCAGGCTTCTTCATTTTTAACGGGATCAGATTTCGTACCCAGAAACATCGTGAAACTAGTTTATACTAATTAATGATGGCAAATTCCCGCTAAATCTAAACAATATATTATAAACCCATCGCTAACATTGCTTTTTAAACAAAAGAGCAATTAATTACGCAACTGTTATACGCTATTTAATTTGAAAAAGCAAAATGAATCGTCGATTATTTAGATTGTATAAATTAGGTCATCAAGTTTAATATAATATGTTTCACACACTTGTTTTTTTGTTTACGGCACTTTTCGAACATAAAAAGTCATTTCGTGGGTTTTGTCCAACGTATTAAAAAACAAACTGTCAAGAGACAATTTATTAAAATTTACTTGTCAAAATAAATAACCTGTCACTTCTACGAGGATAGTATTATGTTTTTATCTGTTTTTATAGCGCTTTTCATCAACAGAATGAATACTGAATATCAATATTTATATTTGAATAATGTTAAAACTTTCCGGCTGTGTGATATTTTGTATACATTTACACAGCATTCGCTTGTGAAAAAAAGTTTAAATAGTTACATGATATTACCAGTATTTGATCAACTCACATCAACCGTAAAACGTCTCTAGCCGCTGTCACTCTTTGGCCTACCAGGTGACAGAATTTATACATTACGTGTGTATACAGGGTGTAAAAAAGTCCGTCTCCCCTCTTTAATTCTTTTGTTTGTTACAACAAACAAATCACCTTTGAGAAACGATGTTAACTTAACCCAAAGTATCTTTTGACATTATCGATCATTTTAAGTGTCCCCCAAAAAGGGGGGATTTTGGGGGCAACTCAAAATTTTCAAATGTAAACCCCTTTTGAGTGACCCCTCAATTTAAAGAGCTTTAACAAATAGGCGAATGGTGGAGGTTGGAGGCCTCAAACGTGTTTCTATCAAAATTGGCAGCTTTTCAGAGTTTTGAATACAACTCATTCTTGAAACCTGGCTTCTAAGACTTTTAGAGTTTTCATTTCACCTTTGGTGATTTAAAAACTAAGACGACTCTACAAAAAGATTTGATTTGATGAAAAATTGGCCTCTTTTAGTAATGTTTAAAATGTCGAGGGTCCTGCAAAAATTGAGGATTTTGTGGGCTACTCAAACTTTTCTAATGTAAATTTCTTTTGAGCGTAAGATTTTAAATCGCCCTTATTTTAAAGCGCTTTTTATGTTTTTGTCTTAAAAAAAACGCTTGAAATGAGGGGTCACTCAAAAGAGATTTGCATTAGAGGGATTTAAGTTGCTCTTAAAATCCCAGATTTTTGCGGGACACTCGAAGTTTTCAATACTGTACTACTAAAAAAAACCACTTTTTCATTTACTAGCATTTGTTCATGAGTCATTTGAGTTTTTAAGTCACCAGAGGTAGAAAAGATGGAATTGAACTCCAAAAGTTTTAAATGCCAAGTTTCAAGAATGAGTTGTATTCAAAACTCTGATAAGCTGCCAATTTGGATGACACACGTTAAAGACATCCAACCTCCACCAATCGCCTATTTTTTAAAGTTAATTAAAATGAGGGACTCGAAAGGGGTTTGCATTTGAAAACTTTCAGTTGCCCTCTATATCGCCAATTTTTGGGTGGCACTCACAATTTTCGATAATGTCAAAAAATACTTTAGGTTAAGTTAGAATCATTCGTCAACGGTAATTTGTTTGTTGTAACAAACAAAAAAATTAAAGAGAGGGGACGGACTTTTTTTACAATTGAAAATGTATCGCAAAAATAAATTTAAATTTCACGTTTAATTCAAATAATATAAAGCTTTACGATTTCCAATGATAAGTTTTTTTAGGCCAAACAAATGAGGTGTTAAGTAAATCATTAGGAAATATCATCATTAATTGTCCAAATTTCAACGTAGGTTTTTATTAACCTCGGCCAGCCAACGAAATAAATACAATTGTTCTTTTCGTTTAATATCTCGAAAATATTGATATTAATTTTAATTCTTTCATTTAGTGGTACTTAAATTGTTCGAGCAATGATTTCAGATATTGATAATGACTTTGAAAAACAGCATATTGGCCTAATCAGGCTAATAGTATCAACAAAATTGCATTTTAAAATGAAAACAATACATGTTTTAAAGGGTGTGTAGATTTGAAGGAATCACATTTCAACTTTTTTACCGTATAAGCAATGCAGATTGCATTTTTAATGACAGATAAAATATATTATTTGACCAAATTACTCGGTAACTTAGCAGTAAGCAAAATGGTGAAGCAGAGTACCTACTGGCTCAGGCAATCGGTTTAAAAATAAAAACATTACAGTTAAATATCAGCCAAAAGGAAGATGTAGCTGTAAATATCGAAATCTGTATTCCAATTCTCTGGTACAGTAAAAATAAAAAACTCCATGCTGCTAACTGTAGCCAATAATTACTATTTATTATTAAAATAATCTCGAGAAGCTACTCACATTCAGTCCTATAAAAATTGGGAATACCGGTCCAAAGAGGCTGCTGAGATTATTTCCGTACGTTTGCATTTTCTTACAAAGCTTGGGGGTAGCATAATTATAATCTTAATTTTTTAACACAAATTACGTCCTTCCTAATTTTTGTCCTATGTCGGTGAGTGTATTATTTTTAGCGATTATTAAAATTGTTAATATTATATTTGTACACGATTTTAACAGTCCAAAATAAAGTATTCCATTCCCTAAAAAAAATTAACTATATAAAAAAGGATTTTAAATTAGACAATATATACTTGACATTCAAATTTCACATTGCAAAAAGGAGTGGAAAATCTTTTAAATATCGGGCGACAGGATCAAAATAAAATCCCACATTCGAAATACATATCTTCTGTGGTGGTAAGTGATTTTTCCGGAGATCTTACATAAAAGGAAAGCAGAAGGGTAGGGGGCGTTGCTAGGCGACGCTCGCTCTCTGCCCCAAGTCGTGTATCGGGGACATTGATTTTCTTTGGTGGTCTTCCTTCGCTTAGGGATCGTTTTCTTCCAATCTCTTGCTGCTTCGTTTTTTAGTAAGATATAAATAAAATTCGTCACCGACATGAGTCGAGGAGGCTGCCGGCTGACGGGTAATGCGCCGCTAAATACGCTGATATTTCAACAGATTATTTTGGATTAATATCTGGTAGTTATTCAAAAGGACCTATAAACAAACAATAAAAGATTTTTAAATGTATATCATAGGGAAGATAGTTAAAAAAAATTTCTATTTCACTTCGTGAATTTAGTGGACTTGAGATAAGCAGTAGGGAAAACTAAACTGATCAATTCCTCGGTGTCCCACAGTATTAAAAATTAATTTGAGAACTTTCATTACCCTATGAAACTGTGCCAACAAGGAAAACCCCATTAGTGGCCGAATAGAAGTAATAGGAAAACATCGATGGTAATCTAATAATCATAAAATAACCGACCAAGAACCTAAAAACTTTCCATTAATGTAGTTCATTCGTAAGAACGGGTTTTCCAAAATTATGAGAATTTCGAAGATCGGGAGATCGAAGGGGATTGAAATATTCGGAAATAGCACTTTCTACACATTTTTACCTCTAACGCCTGAACCAGTGACCTGAAATTTAATCTGAAATAAAAATCACTATTTCGGAATACATTTTCTATGCTTCTGGCAATCTATTAAGGGTGCTTCCAAACTGGCTGGAGTGGATTTATTCCTTACATTAAGATATTTTACTGTATGACCATGGGTGCCTGATGCATAGTTATTTATGATAGGTCTATTACCCTCACAAATATTTGATGACATACATAAAAATGGGAAACAGCTGATTTTAAAAATAAAAAATTATTTTCGATTGATCAATTTAATCTTTTATGAAAGGTCTTATATAAAATATTTGAAAGTGTATTGTGGGCCTAACGATTTGCGTGTCATTTTGCCATCTAGCAACACTTGCTTAAGTCGTATGCGTTATCGACTATGAGTAACAGGATTAGTTAAATGGCTCCACATTTGAGTGTTCATAGTTTGATAGATCAGTTTGGTAACCTGATCGTAAGAACCTAGTACATTTTATGGAACATTTCTACATGTGCTACACCTAGAATATCACTCCATCATTATAGTAGACCATTCATTGGCCTACATCAGACAAATATGTAGTCTAGTTTTGTGTTTATACATGAAACAATAAGTATATTACAAAATAACTGACAAGAATTAAATTTTATGGTTATGAATTATTAATTATGTCTATATTGCGTGAATATTAAAAAAAAACCCAAAAATAAATTAAATAGCTTGGATCGAAAGATAATCGTATATCATAATCAAATTAGATGTTGAAACTTAAGGTCGAAAAATTATTTTTAGGACATACAATACTTGAATAATTAAAAACATATTAGATAATAATATAGTCGGAACCAACTTTACTGATCCTCCGGCCCTGACCCCCAGAAGGGAACGATCCACCTACACCTCCTCCGGCCCTGACCACCAGAAGGGAACGATCCACCTACAGATCCTCCGGCCCTGACCACCAGAAGGGAACGATCCACCTACAGATCCTCCGGCCCTGACCACCAGAAGGGAACGATCCACCTACAAATCCTCCGGCCCTAACCACCAGAAGGGAACGATCCACCTACAGATCCTCCGGCCCTGACCACCAGAAGGGAACGATCCACCTACAAATCCTCCGGCCCTGACCACGAGAAGGGAACGATCCACCTACAGATCCTCCGGCCCTGACCACCAGAAGGGAACGATCCACCTACAAATCCTCCGGCCCTGACCACCAGAAGGGAACGATCCACCTACAGATCCTCCGGCCCTGACCACCAGAAGGGAACGATCCACCTACAGATCCTCCGGCCCTGACCACGAGAAGGGAACGATCCACCTACAGATCCTCCGGCCCTGACCACGAGAAGGGAACGATCCACCTACAGATCCTCCGGTTCTGACCACGAGAAGGGAACGATCCACCTACAGATCCTCCGGCCCTGACCACCAGAAGGGAACGATCCACCTACAAATCCTCCGGCCCTGACCTCGAGAAGGGAACGATCCACCTACAGATCCTCCGGCCCTGACCACCAGAAGGGAACGATCCACCTACAAATCCTCCGGCCCTGACCACCAGAAGGGAACGATCCACCTACAGATCCTCCAGCCCTGACCACCAGAAGGGAACGATCCACCTACAGATCCTCCGGCCCTGACCACCAGAAGGGAACGATCCACCTACAAATCCTCCGGCCCTGACCACCAGAAGGGAACGAACCACCTACAGATCCTCCGGCCCTGACCACCAGAAGGGAACGAACCACCTACAGATCCTCCGGCCCTGACCACCAGAAGGGAACGAACCACCTACAGATCCTCTGGCCCTGACCACCAGAAGGGAACGATCCACCTACAGATCCTCCGGCCCTGACCACCAGAAGGGAACGAACCACCTACAGATCCTCCGGCCCTGACCACCAGAAGGGAACGAACCACCTACAGATCCTCCGGCCCTGACCACCAGAAGGGAACGATCCACCTACAAATCCTCCGGCCCTGACCACCAGAAGGGAACGAACCACCTACAGATCCTCTGGCCCTGACCACCAGAAGGGAACGATCCACCTACAGATCCTCCGGCCCTGACCACCAGAAGGGAACGAACCACCTACAGATCCTCCGGCCCTGACCACCAGAAGGGAACGGTCCACCTACAGATCCTCCGGCCCTGACCCTCAGGAGGAGGCGATTCACCTTCTGGTTTGATGGCCTCCCAGAACTTCCACCCCATGTCCACCGCAAAGAGGACTCTCAAGTAGTACAAACTAGTAATTTATTATAAAAAATGTAGTTTGCTACAGAATAAGCATATTTCATCATGCATTCATAGCAAATAATATTAGTCAATTATTATCATGGTGGAGGCCATTAAATCATACCTAATAAGCCTTAGGCCTTGTGTTGCTAATAAGTTGGTAATTAATTATTAGGCCCCAGGAAGATCAGAAAATGTTTCTTGTTGAGACGGTAAAGAGTCGCATATCCTTGATTTAAACCACTTTACCCCTCTTACAAAAAAGGTCCGATTATGGGGTCTTTAATGTCCGGATCAAAATATTTAATTAGGTTCAAAGTTACCTTAACTCCTCCTCTAAAGTGATTAGCTGTTCCTTTCTTTAACTTTAGAGCATACTAATTATTACATATAAATTAGTCTATTTTTTAAACTTACAATATTGATAGATAGGGCTATGACATTTTAATGTTCTAGTTAAGCTTCTCCTGAAAGAATTATATTTTAAATTCTTAATATTCAAAGGAAAAGTCGTGTCCAGGGAATACGACATTACGAAGGACTTGTAACTCTATTGTTTATTTATAGCGAAGATCGTTTTACGCGTAGTGAGCATAATTCTCCTGCTCCTTGGGAATATTAAGCAGTTATTAGGCTGATAAACATTTTCTTTTCATTAGAGTGCATTATTTGTGCGATGAGCGCCGCGGGCGCGGGGGGACCGAGACCACCTCATTTTTATTCTCTGAACGTCTCGAGTATAACCTACCCACGATTTCTTTTGCTTTTACAATGTTGAAATTAAGTGTAATGACATGTTATCATCTATTCCTAAGTAAACCAACATCGAAAGTAAAAAGGGCTAACCTAAATGCCAAAAACAAATTTTCCACAATATTTCTCTGGACGACTTTACATTACGTATTAAATAAAACATAAATTTAATACGTAATGTAAAGTCGTATTTTACGACATAACACAAATTTTATATCCAGGAAGTTAAGGACTATGTAATAAGTATACGTCTATATATATATATATATATATATATATATATATATAAAAGCCAAAAACATTGACAGACTGACTTATCACAGTTTCTCAAAAACTATAAGGCTTAAAGCCATCAAACTTGGCAAAAATATTCTTTGCAGGCCCTGGATGCGTACTAAGAAAGGGTTTTGCAATATTTTCTCTGAAAAGGCTTGAATATGGTATATTATAAAATTCAAAATGGCGGGCATTTATAGCTTTTAAAGCTTACTTTCTCAAAATCTACAAGACTTTGAGCCGTGAAACTTGGCACAAATATTCTTTACAGGCTTTAGATGCGAACAAAGAAATGTTTTTAAAATATTCTCTCTCAAACGGGTAAAATAGTGTGTATTGTAAAATGCTAAATGGCGGCCATCAATGTTCAAAACTATGAATGGGAGGCCTATAGAATATCTTGGGGATAGAAAAGGTACGAGATCAAATCTACCAAAAGAATGAAATGTACAAAACTATTACGGCCACATACTATATATTTGTCAAATACCACTTAAGCTACTTGGATTGTACGTCCCTCCTGAAGTACAGAGGGGGGACAAATTATTAGACTAAAGTGCATTTTTCTGGAAAAATTACAAATAACTCATTTAAGCGAATTTCCCCTATAGGGAAGAAGCTATTACCGTAGGTCTCATGGTAAGACCTAAGCCCGAGACCATGTTAACTTTTCGTTCTGGGGCCCCCAGAAGCAAAAAACACCATTCGTTCAAATTTGTATATATATATATATATATATATATATATATATATATATGTGTGTGTGTGTGTGTGTGTGTGTGTGTGTGTGTGTGTGTGTGTGTGTGTGTGTGTGTGTGTGTCTGTAAGCACGATAGCGCTCGCAAAAATGGTCCGATCGGAATGAAATTTGGCACAGGGGTGTAAAGTAGTAATTATTCGGATGAGTTCGAAAACCAGCCCGATCGGACCACTGGAAGGGGATGGTAAAGGGGGATAAACCCCCCCAAAAATGGGTTTTTTGGGGTTTTCAAATAGAAAAATAAAAATAATCCAATTTTGGTTAGCACCATTGAATTCAGCTCAAAAAAACAAACAATTTGATATTTTCAACCATTGCTCTATGCCCATTGGTTACCTAGATACTGAAAGTGAAATGTTAACCTTATGAGAATAAGTAAAATTCTATATCTCGCTTATTTCTCAACATATCTTAATAAAACTTGGTTTGTGGCTTCATCTAGATGAGATTTAATGTATTTTACTCTAAAATCACCGCAATTTCCATTTTTGTGGCGGCAAACCTGCATACTCATTCCCCATGTTATTCTTATGGAGATTACGAAAACACGTCATTATCTCACTACATTGGATGGAATTATTTTTTGACATTTGAAATTCGCTGAGTATGCAGGTCTGCTGCAACGGGGGTATTAAACATTCCTGTATAGTAACAAAATTGAATGTTTTACATATACATGTTTCCTAGCATTTATATTGTATTATATTGTATTCCCACTTTTGTAAAATAAGTTATCCGACTAATAAGTAAAATATATAAGTACTCAAACTATAGTCTTAAAACTCAGAATGGACATTTCATTTCAATCATACAGTATCTATATCTACTAGAAACTGTGTTTCAAACATTTAAATTTTTAGGAGGGTTTGCTAAGGTGATGGGGATTTAAATTAAAAAAAAACCATAACTGAAATAATTTTGTTTCATCGATAACTGAGTAACCCGATATTCAATGCGAATGAGAAACGTTTGGGAAATAGGTTTTTAGCCAAGGAATTAACCGTCTACTTTTTCTTTCAGTTTTCGGTGGATTTTCAAAAACGTGCTGAATTCTTATTCATGTTAAGTCGAAAAACCTCCCTTAGCGTATTGTATTTGTTCTTTATCCCTTGTTACCACTCATTCTATGTATGGCAAATGGGAAGAAGCTAATTCAGAACATTTGCTCAATCATGAGGAAACATTTCTAGTGGAAACGTTACACCTTCTCATTCCAATCTAGGGTGGAATTACCAGCTGCACCTTAAGGGTGTAATTGCACGCCCACGGCCCATAACCTAAATTAGTCCATTTGTTTCAATTATTCCTAAAAATTGCACATGGCATAATATGTCATAATCTTTCTTGATCCACTGGACCCTCTGAAAGTTGTCTATTCTAAATCTTAAAAGGCAATATAGGGCTGCGGTCAAAGCAGCAAAAGCAAAAAATGTTCATGCCCGTTTGAACTCGTCTGGTGGTAAGCCCTAGGCTGTATGGATATTGTCAATGAGACTATTCCTAATAAAGTCTCGACTAAGTCCTTCAAACACTCACAATATCCTCAGAAAGTGGGACGTTCTCTCAAATCCGGATGAAATCACAAATACCTTCAATGCCTTTTCAGGTCTCATGCTTTCCTTGAAGACCCTGCAGCTTTAAGCTGTCCTTTATCTGTTCCACCTTGCTTATCTTCTCTTTTTCCTTCTCCAACCACTGAGGATGACGTGATCCAAGTTATAAGAGCTTCGAAATGTAGTAATTCAGCTGGTTTCGATGGCATCTCTTCTAGACTGCAGAAGAGTGTCGCAAATTGCTCAGCTCGACCTTAGGTTAGATCCTAGCTAATCATTCGTTTGCTGAGGGGAAGTTTTCTGATGCCCTTAAAACTTCAATTGTGAAAGGCGGTAGGTTTGACAGAATTAATTACAGACCCATTTCCTTACTGTCAACCTTTTCAAAAGTTTTAGATAAGTTGTTTTTGAATCATTTAGATTCGTTCCTTAATGTTCATAGAGTCTTTTTTAAAAACAATTTGGATTTAGAAACAACTCTTCTACACTAGACGCTATGTTTAGCTTCATATCTAATGTATCAAAATCTTTAGATGAGCATAATCATGTTTTTGGAATATTTTTAGATATGAGCAAGGCGTTTGACATGGTCAATCATAAATTACTCTTCAACAAGTTAGAACACTCTGGAATCAGAGGCACTCCCAACACTCTTAGTTGGGTTGTCTCATATTTAGATAGTAGAACAGGTTGTGGAAGTACCTTTTTTGGATAGTAAAGGGTGCGTATCATCTGTTCTTGTTATACTTGTAATACTTGTTACCAGCGGGGTTCCACAAGGCTCAGTGCTCGTACCGGTCATATTTCTGTTATTTGTCAATGGCAACAAATCGAGTGTTTCAAACGTTGACCTCTGCCATTTCGCTGATGATACGTCATTGAACATCAGAAGTGGTTTTCGTGAAAATCTTGAGATTGAGTCTTTCATCCAAAGTTATTGTCTTCTCCGGTGGATGGCAGAGAATAACCTTTCAATAAATACTGAGAAAACACTTTTCGTGGATTTTAAAGTGCGAAATCCTCTTAGTGACACTTCAACTCAACTCTGCTCTTGGGTTACAAAGAAATTCAATCTTGTCATCAGGCAACTTTTTTGGGTTTTACCATTGATCCTCGCCTCGATTTTTCAGAACACATTCATAAAGTTTCACGTAAGATAAATAGCTGCATTTTCATTCTTCGTAGGTTGTCCAATTGTGCAAACACCCAAGTTTTACTTACTGCCTATTATTGATGCATTTACCCTCATCTTTGTTATGGTATTGCAGTTTGAGGAGCCGAGTCTTCAAAGACGAAGCCCCTATTCGTTTTACAGAAGAAAGCGATTAGGTTGATGTTTGGAATCCAGAGAAATGACTCATGTAAAGGTGTTTTTTCCACGAATAATCTGGTCTCTTTTAGTTGCTTTTACATATACGAATGTCTTTCTTTTTTCTTTAAAAACAAGCATTTTTTTCCAACTTCGCAATAGTAGTCGTTTCGACCTTAGACATTCCTTGACTTTAACCATTTCACAACACGAAACCACATTTTTCGAAAAACATACCATTTTAACGTAGTAAAGCTTTTCACTTCCCTCCCAAATTCCATCAAAGCGGAATCAATCGAGGCCACGTTCAAAAGAAAGTTACAATATTTTTTAGTATCTAAGGAATATTACAGTGTTGAGGATTACCTTTCTAATGATTAGGAGAAATTTATTTTTATGATATATGTAAGAATCGTATATGTACACTGTATCTTTGATTATTTCTGTACATTTGTTTGTTTGACGTTTGTCCATGCTTGTACAAGTTAATGACAATAAAGTACTCTTGATTTTTGATTCTTGATTCTATGATTTAATTCGAATTAATTATTCTTTCAGCTGGCGAAGCTGCGGGTATATCTGCTAGTTTATATATATATATATATATTTTTTAAATTTTTTATTGTTGAAGTAATTTGTTTGTTATAACCAACCAATATAAACAAATTACATTGATATTTTTATTGGAAGCGATAAAACCCGGAGTTACAATAAACTAAAATAATAAGCTTCTCGATTTATGCGACCAAAACAATCTCGATTCTATGTTTATAGTACATGCGCTAGTAAATGGCAATATTGCGCCGATGGGTTCAGCTGATTTCTTTAGGGTGCTGCTATACATATACGTCACGTCACGTCGCGTCACGACACGTCACGTCACGTCCACAAACGACCAATACGGCGTTTCCGGAGGGGGGTGCTATACATGTTCGCATTCGAACCGTACTCAACGTCCTTATTCGCATCCGCACATCAGGATGCGACATCCAAAGTCGCGGGGAAAAGCGGATCAAACAAGTACCTCTGGCGTATTAATTAAGTATACAGATCACAGATAAATTTGATAAATATTTTTTTTCATTCCATGCCTAATAAAACACAACGTCCAAACTTAAGTTTTGCTATTACTGTATCTTTTGCTATTAATACCTATAAATTCGTAATCCTTGTATTTTAAAGGCGATCCATCATACTGACATTGATTAAATATTATAAGTGATAATCATCACGGATTAATAATTGCTAATGTAATTGATATAGATCTTGAACACCAAAAACAGCACTTTTGGCAGTTTTCAGAATAAAACCTGCTATTCCATTCAGTATAAATCCGGTTCCATTTGATTACACAGGTTGGTTCCATTTCACCTCGAAAATGGACGTGACGTGACGTGACGTGTATGTATAGCCTCACAGTTATCCATACTCTCTTTCTGCACTACCTTATGTTACTTGAAATCAGCTGTCTTTGTAGGGGATTTTTATATCCAAAAAACTCTCAATAAGTGGTTTTGCCGATCCGAACAACGGGGCCTTTTTACTAGGGGTTTTTTTCCCTCCATGGTGCTAGTAGTGTGGGTTGGGGATGGTTTAGCTTGATGTGAGCTGTTTTGACTGAATTTACACAGATTTCTCTATACTGTTGATAATTGGGTTATATTGGCGCTAACTTTTCCAGATTTGGGATAGTTTTGCCGGATTTGCGTCGCTCGGCTGTTTTGAAATGTGGTAGTTTGACTAATTTTGTCCTGATTGAATAGGCTATGCTTTGTTTTGACTGTCTCGTGTGAGATTGTTTGGCCAGGTGTGAACGAGAAGTCGGCCTAGAAGTGCTGGATCCCGTTTAGTGGATATGTGGTCTGATGTCGGGCAGATTTGTGCTGGATTTACTTAATTACACTGTTGGTCGCAGATGCGAGGCAGGCTCGTAGACTCATCCTAGACGGACTAGATTAGTGCTGGTTTAGCTGTGGATGTTTGCTTTGAAATCGACTAATTGTTTGCATATTTAGCTAGGTATTAGCCAATTATCGACCATACAGGCAGGATTTGAGGTGGATTGAGTATATTTTGGCAGATTCGGCTGGTTATATACTAATCAGGTTGGATTTGTGCTGAATTGACTGATTGTTTGCATATTATTTAGAATACTGGCATATTTAGTGGTTCGCAGATCTGCCGGTAGCTCGGCGCTGGGGCGCTGGGCCCGAGGCGGCCGCTTTGTTGTGATTGTTGGGTCCGACGTCGACGTCCCTCCCACAGCCCACATAACACGCCCCAATCTACCTTGTTACTGTAGATTAATTAATATTTTATTCATAACTTACTATCTGTAGACTCTTTCCTGTTAGCGAATTTCCCCTATAGGGAAGAAGATATTACCGTAGGTCTCATGGTAAGACCTAAGCCACCATGATAACCATGACAACTCCACCAACACCCATGACCACGACCATAACCATGACCATGATAACTTATCGTTTTGGAGCTCCCAGAAGCAAAAAACAACATTCGTTTGAATTTTCAGCTATTTACATAGATATCTATGTGGCTGTTAGCACAAGAGCGACCGTAAAAATTGTACAAACTTTATGAAATTTGGTACAAACGTATAAAGTGGTAATCAATTGGACGAGTTCGTAAACCAGCCCGATTGGACTACCGGAGGGGGGGTAAAGGGGTATAAACCCCCCCAAAATGGGGTTTTTGCGTCTTTCACATAAAAAATAAAATAATCCAATTTTGCATAGCTCCATTGAATTCAGTAGGAAAAACAATTAAGTAGTTCGAATCATTGCACTATGACCATTGATTACCGACATATTGAAAGGGGTAAACACAGGACGTTGTCCCAATGTTAACCGTTTGGGAAATAAATAAAATTCTATATTTCGCTTATTTCTCCACACATCTTCATAAAACCTCGTTGCAGCAGACTTGCATACTCAGTGTATTTCAAATGCAAAAAAATACAGTATATTCATCCAACTAAGTGAAATATGACATGTTTTTGTAATCTCCAAAAGAATAACATGGGGAATGAGTATGTAGGCTGCAACAGGTAAGTTGAAACGGGGTGGTTTTAATTCAATATTTAGTATATCTTACCTAGAAAAGAAGCCATATACCAAGTGTTATCAAGATATGATTAAAAATAATGAAGATATAGAATTTGTTTATTTCCTATAAGGATGACATGGGGAATGAGTATGCAGGTTTGCTGCAACAAAAACAAAAAAATTCAAGGATTTTAGACTAAATTACATTAGATCTCATCTAGATGAAGGCAAAAACTACGTTTTATTAAGATATGTTGAGAAATATGCACGATACGTTGAAATTTACTAGAAATTTAAACGAATGGCATTTTTTGCTTGATGGTGCCCCAAAACGAAGTTATCATGATCTTGGGCTTAGGTCTTACCATGAGACCTACGGTAATAGATTCTTTCTTATAGGGGAAATTTGCTAAAACTTGGTTTGTGGCTTCATCTAGATGAGATCTAATGTATTTTAGTCTGAAATCCCCCAAAATTTCCATGTTCGTGGCCTGCATACTCATTCCCCGTGTTATTCTTACGGAGAGCTAAATAATTTTGATGATTACATCAAATACATTTTCATCATACTGATACAGAACCATCTGTTTTCAGTTCCTTTTTGTTGGCTCGAAAGTTAGGGCCTACCCATTGCCGTCCTAGATCGGCAAAAACTTTTATCCGGCCTAGGCCGGATAAATCAGCTGATTTGCAGCGAACCGACGTTTATTGCTTGTTTATTGGTTACTTTTTAGAGGAATGTAGTGGCAGAAGTACCAAATTTCTGTTCCGTTTGTTATAGGTTATGTTCGAAGGATTGAGAAACGTATTAGTTTATGCAAGGACTACGTTATGCTTGAAAGTATGTTTTTTTCTGAGTAGTATGTTGAAAAATATCGTACTTCCCGGCCTAGTAACGTAATATACTATTACTGTATATCTCATTGGACTTTGAAGACACTATCAATTAATTTATCTTATTGCAAGGGTGATTCTTTGTACAGTATTGCCTTTTATCCCACATCTAAAATTTGTGTTACTATTAGGCATTTTCGATTTTACAATAGTGAGGTAAATCATATAAGAAGTTATCTTAAAAATACTGTTTGATCCTAAGCCAGTAGCGATTTCAAAATTATTGTTCAAAACGTAATAGCGTCTTATGTATTTATCATCCCCTAAGAGTTAAAATTGTTTGCTTTGGCCTTACGTTAGAGTGGATATACGTATCTTAGAATTATTACCTTCAGTGTTTTAAGTGTATATTTAATTTATTTTAAGAATTATAATGAACTGTTACCCGCTGTTATACTTTAAATGTTAAGCAAATTTGTAAAAACTTCGAGTTTAGGAATTTTAATTATTGTTTCACTTTATGTACATATTTGCAGCCCGGTAAGCAGTTTCGTGGATCATAAACAATGAAGTTGATTATCGAATCTATAATATTGTATACTGTTTAGGAATAGTATTTACGCAAACATGTATTATCGATAATATAATTCGTGTTTGTAATATAATATAATTCGTATTCAAAGAACAAATTAACCACACATTCGGTATTGAAGTATCTATACAGTTCAATGGCAACAATTCGATGTAACTATGTAGGATAATTAATTAGATTTTAAAAAACAATTAAATACTCTTGCCTGTTTTAATCTTTTCATAGGCTTAAACACAACCTGCATGACCGATGTCAAAACTTCGTGTTATACCTACCTTCAAAATTGAACTCCAACCAGCAGAAGCATATGCTTGGACTCTGTTACATTCAATGAAGGTAACTCCTACTTTTTTAGTTTGTAGGTACAGTAATTCAAACTGAATTCCATGACCTCCGATAGTGAATCTCCGATAGCGTATGTGGTTGTCTATAACCATATGTGATCTATAAAATTAGAGTTATAATTTAGGAAAAGGATTTTTAAGCTTAAATTAGAAAAACACTTTTATTGCGAAAAAATATTATTTACCTTTCAATTGTTTTAATCCTCTGTGTGTTAGTCCGCATCATGTTCCAAGCATGCTGTCTGACGAAAAGCTGTTGTCTGGAAACATGTAACGGTCTGATTCACAGAGAATTAAGGATTTTTAAAGGTAAATAATAATTTGTGTTGTTATCTCATTTGAACATCGAAATCCAATAGAAGGAACAAGGATTTATAATTGATTCTTTTTTTAAGTTAATAAATAGAGTTTACATCATATTACACTGAAATATCTGTTTTCTGTGCCTTACTCTTGGCTTGAAAGTTACTCTTTGCTGATCACTGCACGGTCAATTGATCGTGCAGTGCACAGTAAATTTACCGTGCACTAGGAAACGGAAATAACGGAAGACAACAATCAAAACAATCAGCTGATTGCAATAAACCGATGTTTAATGCATGTTTATTGGTTACTCCAAAGGAATCTAGTGGCAGCACTGGTGGCAGTAGCAAATGTTTATTTGTTCATTATAGGCTAGAAGAATAGGTTTGAAGAATTGGAAACGTAATAGTTTATGTAAGGAATGCGTTATGATAAAAAAATATGTTTTTCTGAGTATTATGATTCAAAGTATTGTACGCTACACGCCTGGTAAGTTTTACCGTACTCGCATGAAAATCCCGCACTCGCCCAGCGGCTCGCGCGGGAACTATCAATCTTGCACGGTAAAACGGTACTTACCGGACTAATAACTTAATATGCTATTTTTAATGTGTGTAATCAAATGGATTTAGGTCTAAAATAAATCGCTCGAACAAACCTCTTCAGCTAGATTACGCATGATAATTGATAAAAATAAATCGAGATTAGAAGCGATCAAATAAACAGTTTGTCAGAAAATATTAAGGATGGTCGATAAGGATCTATAAGATTACAAAAATCAAAAGTCGACGAATACTTGCAAAATCCTCTCGTTTCTTTACCGTGTATAAAAAAGAAGCTGTCGATAATTTTATGTTATCTGAGGACATCCCGAAATATACATGAAAAGATCTATTCCCAAATCGACATATTTCCCAAATTTATTTTCTCTGGAGAAAATACAGGAATATTTTCTGGAATATCAGTCGGTAGAAAAATCCAAACAAACGGAGTTGCGTAATAGTACAATTATGATAACAATGAAGGTAAGTATATGGGATCGCTGGCAACATCTTAACAAACACGCCAGGGCCGTAACGACCATCGGGGCCCCCGAGGATAGGGGGCCTCGAAGGGCCCCTGGCCGAGGGAGTATAAAACCGGATACAACCGCGACCTCGTTGCGATCGTATTATTTCCAAAAATCTTGCTAGTGAAAATTTGACTAGATGTTTAAACAATTTTGAGACTGGAATTTTTCTCAAAAACTGTTTTTATTTTTCCATATTACCATTAGTCATAATAATATAAAAACTGTTTTAGAACCATAGGCTACAGAAACTGTAGTATAAGAGATTAGGAGGCTTGATCAGGTATCAATCAATAACTGTGACACATAAATCAATAATTTGGGATTTATTTAATTTGTGGCCAGTAAATCTCTCGGCTGCATTACCGCGGTCTGAGATTTCCACGATCGTTTCGTCGCGATCATTTCCCGGCCATTTCGTGGCTGCCAAACATCAAATCCCTGTAAATCCTTTGCAGGGTGTCTACCAGTCGGAAATTCGGGAAAAGTCCGGGAAAATTAATGATTTTCCAACTTTGGTTTGGAATTTCGATACTGATGATTAAGGAAACGAATCGACACAGAAGTCATCGTCGTCGCGGCCGGCAAATCTCTCCATCGAATCGCAACATATAAATATTTCGGTAATATCGCTGCCGGAAAATCATGAGTCATACATCGCGGCTGGCAAATCTCTCGGTAGCATCGCTGCTGTCAAGTCCGTCTCTCTTTCCGTGTCCGTCACATCCCTCGGTCGTAAAGCTGAAAAAATCTCTCGCTCGTTCGTGGCTAGAGAATTGATCGATCATCCCGAGGCCGGAAAAAAAGATCTCTTGATCGCATTGAGGCCGACAAGTCTTTCGCTCTTTTCGAGATTTGTATATCTTTTGGCCACATTGCGGCCAGAAAATCTGTCTTTTATCGTACGATTGGCAAAGTTTTGGTCAAATTGCAGCTGGAAAACTGCTAACTCTTTTCGTGGCCGTTACATGTTTAGGTTGCATCGCGGCTGTCAAAGCGCGGTCGTTTATGACAAATCTCTTTCTCTTGGCCATATTGCAGCAGGAAAAACGCTCAGTGTTTCCGCGGCCACCAAATCTCTTGATCGCATAGCGGCCGTCAGGTAATATGGTATTGTTCAAAAATTGTGTTAAGTATTCGTTTTAGGAGGCAACACGCCCGATTTCATCGGTTAGTAGTGTTTTGAAATTGTCAGGAAAGGGAAGAACGTCAGGGATTTCATACGTAAAATTTGGTTTTGGTTTTACGGCGGCTGGCTAATTTCTCGGTCATATTACGACAATAACGGCAATAACAACACTCGGTTAGGTTGTACAATGATCTCCGAACATCGTTCCTATCGCGGTAAACAAAAACTGTCGGTCGTATAGTGGCCATTAAATCTGTCGGTTCTATAGCTATAGAAACGACTAAATACTTATGGCCTATAAAAATGGTAAATGAAATAAAATATGTTTTTATGATTTTTACTTGCGCACGCACATGCTCGAGTAAGATATGGGGGGCCCCACCAGCCAGCCTTGCTTCGGGGCCCCCAACGTTAACGTTACGGTCCTGAAACACACCATCGTCTAATAGTAAATTCATTTTTATTTACGAAGATACGAAATAATCTACTACAGTTTCGCTTTTCACTCCTCAGATTACAAGATTTTTTGCCTCGGTTTCCGCAGGTTAATGACTATTTATTAATAAGTAAACGCGCAAGTCACGAGAGGCCACTTAAAAAAGCCGACAGAGCCACAAGAGCACTATTCGGCGGAATTGAAATACGGTGTGAAGAGAGGCGGGAGGCGGCCGCGGCCGGGAGGAGACAATGGAATTAGTTCCAGTCCGTGCTTTGTGTGCTGGCGCCGGCCCGCTGATTAATGATATGCGGCAAGTTGCGTTGACGCCAACTTACTGACTTAGCGCAATTGATCGTTTCGAACGATGCGCCACCTATGCGCGACTCGATGAGCATAATGTACCGGGTAGCCGTATCGCCTGCAGATGAAGATCGTCGCGGACGCTGCTGCGGCAGTGATTAGGGTCGCCATATTTGTGTTGGGTGGATGCGGGGCACTACTTCCAAAACATTTTAAACCCCCATTTAACAGTCTTCCCTCCCTCAACCCCCGAAAATGACACGATGGTATTTTTTTAAGTTTAGTACTTATATTAAAACAGAATTGTCAAAAGTAACTTTTTTCATCCGTGATGAATTATTTAAATACAATGAAAATCGATGCAAGCAGGTTAGATAAATTTTAGAAAACATATTGAACACATCTCAACAGAAAATATATTTCTATTGATCGAACTCTTTTTAATTGACTCTCTTCTACTCGCAGACGCTATAGAAGCTACTAGACTGTCATCCGAATAGATTTGCTTGTTGCAAATAGAAAAATAATTCCTGTCCTATGCTACAACGGTTTTCGTGGGGGGGGGGGGGTTATAGAATTCTCAGAAAATAAATATTCACAAAATCTCAAATTAATATTTTTCAATTCAATTATTACTTTTAACAATAATTTAAATTATTTTGACGACCAACAGAAATTCAGGACGATTGCGCGTGCCAAGAGCCTTTCTTGGGACACCGCGACATTTAGGCCAAATATGGTGTCGGTCCCGAGAATTCGGGACGTATGGCAACCTTATACACTCATCTTTCGATATATTCGCCTTAAAATAGCCCTTATTGGTGGTCGACGTCTTATAATAGCGATGCAATGCCATCTTAATTCTTTTGCCTTTTTGATTTGCTAAATCGCATATGCTTCATACATTATCGACGATTATCGTTTTAAAACTTCCAACATTTACGAAGTATTACAGAAAACATTAATTTGCGGGTCATTTTAACACTAATATAATGCGTAATTTAGGACTTAAGTTTTATTTCGACCGTGATTATTATTATTCCCTATATAATATCGCAATAGTTCAGACTAGCATGGTTATCCTAATTCTTGTTGTTGTTCTAATTATATTTGTTGTATCGTTCTTTCTTGTAAAATTAAATATAAAAAAATTACAAAACGAAAGGACAAATGGATTCCACGTACAGTCGGAAAACTCTTTTACCAGCGATAGAGGAAGTCGTAATAGCGAACATCGCAACAACGGTCGATCGCTGTCGGTAGTTGGGAGTACAAGAAACCTCCCGATCACGGTCTATAAATAATCGAGAGTGCGGCTGGCGAATCGGGATCGTGGACGAACATTATTTCAATTTAATAGAGCTCTGGAAGCGGCAGAGGTACCTGTGGCGCGGGTGATTCATCTGGCGCCCCGCCGCGAACCCTCGTCTGTGTACCCCTTGCCGAAAACAAAACTTTTGAAGCGGGGGGCCGCGCGGCCGGTCGGAGGTGTTGTAGAGACATGGCTTCCCCCCGAACACGTATTAATTGGCAGTCAAACGCATGTACCCACACTGGGACTGGGATCGGCGTGTCTTTGGTGCACGCAACACCCGTCAGGCGGTACACAACGTCCCGACACGACCCCGGCCGGCATAACGTTCATCAGCCGCGCGGCACCCCGCACCGCACCGCACAGTGCGACACGGCACTGTACAACACAGCGCTGTACTACACGGCACTGTACTACACCGTCAGGCGGTACACAACGTCCCGACACGACCCCGGCCGGCATAACGTTCATCAGCCGCGCGGCACCCCGCACCGCACCGCACAGTGCGACACGGCACTGTACAACACAGCGCTGTACTACACGGCACTGTACTACACCGTCACGCGGTACACAACGTCCCGACACGACCCCGGCCGGCATAACGTTCATCAGCCGCGCGGCACCCCGCACCGCACCGCACAGTGAGACACGGCACTGTACAACACAGCGCTGTACTACACGGTACTGTACTACACCGTCAGGCGGTACACAACGTCCCGACACGACCCCGGCCGGCATAACGTTCATCAGCCGCGCGGCACCCCGCACCGTACCGCACAGTGCGACACGGCACTGTACCACACGGCACTGTACTACACGGCACTGTACCACTCGGCACTGTACCACACGGCACTGTACCACACGGCACTGTACCACACGGCACTGTACCACACGGCACTGTAGCACTCGGCACTGTACCACTCGGCACTGTACCACTCGGCACTGTACCACTCGGCACTGTACTACACGGAACTGTATCACTCGACACTGTACTACACGGCACTGTACTACTCGGCACTGTACTACACGGCACTGTTCCACTCGGAACTGTACTACTCGGCACTGTACCACTCGGCTCTGAACTACACGGCACTGTACTACACGGCACAGTACCACTCGGCTCTGAACTAAACGGTACTGTACTACACGGCACTGTACCACTCGTCTCTATACTACACGGCACTGTGCCACTCGTCTCTGAACTACACGGCACTGTACTACACGGCATTGTACTACACGGCACTGCACTACACGGCACTGTACTACATGGTACTGTACTACACGGCACTGTACTACACGGCACTGTACTACACGGCATTGTACTACTCGGCACTGTACTACTCGGCACTGTACTACTCGACACTGTACTACACGGCACTGTACTACACGGTACTGTACTACACGACACTGTTCTACACGACACTGTACTACACGGCACTTTACCCCTCGGCTCTGAACTACACGGCACTGTACTGCACAGCATTGTACTACTCGGCACTGTAATACTCGGTACTGTCCTACACGGCACTGTACCACTCCGCTCTGAACTACACGGCACTGTACTACACGGTACTGTACTACACGACACTGTACTACACGGCACTGTACTACTCGACACTGTACTACACGGCACTGTACTACTCGACACTGTACTACACGGTACTGTACTACACGACACTGTACTACACGGTACTGTACTACACGACACTGTACTACACGGCACTGTACTACTCGACACTGTACTACACGGCACTGTACTACACGGTACTGTACTACACGACACTGTTCTACACGACACTGTACTACACGGCACTTTACCCCTCGGCTCTGAACTACACGGCACTGTACTACACGGCATTGTAATACTCGGTACTGTCCTACACGGCACTGTACCACTGCGCTCTGAACTACACGGCACTGTATTACACGGCATTGTACTACACGGCACTGTACTACACGACAGTGTACTACACGGTACTGTACTACTCGTCACTGTACTACACGGCACTGTACTACACGAAACTGTACTACACGAAACCTGTACTACACGACACTGTACAGCACGACTCTGTACTACACGAAACTGTACTACACGGTATTGTACTACACGACACTACACTACACGACACGTAGGCTAATAAACGTCACTTTTCTACACGACACTCACGACACTTTACTACACGATACAGTACTACACGGCACTGTACAACACGATACAGGACTACAGATTACTGCGCCGTCTGGCGGTACACACGACCCGGGCCGGTAGATCGAACCGCGGCGGCACCCCGCTACCCCGCACCGCACAGCGCAGTGCAGTTCCGTCGCGAGGAGCAGCAAACCCAGACACAACTCAGGTCCTGGCAAGATACAACGAAGATAAAACGGCTGTGATTTGCAGCACAGACTCGTTCTGTACTACCGACGCAGGGCACGGCACAGTGCCGTCAGACAACACTCTTCCCATGACCTCAGGAAGTACCGCAAACCACAGCGGCGCACCGCCCCGCAGTTCTCCACCGCAGTACCGCACCGTGCTGCCGTTCCTCCCGCGATCGGACGGTCCGACGTCCCCTCGGCTGCCAGTCGACACTGCGGCCGCGCTCTTCAGTTGCAGCCGTTACCTCGGCTTGCCAGTCGACACTGCGGCCGCGCTCTTCAGTTGCAGCCGTTACCTCGGCTTGCCAGTCGACACTGCGGCCGCGCTCTTCAGTTGCAGCCGTTACCTCGGCTTGCCAGTCGACACTGCGGCCGCGCTCTTCAGTTGCAGCCGTTACCTCGGCTTGCCAGTCGACACTGCGGCCGCGCTCTTCAGTTGCAGCCGTTACCTCGGCTTGCCAGTCGACACTGCGGCCGCGCTCTTCAGTTGCAGCCGTTACCTCGGCTTGCCAGTCGACACTGCGGCCGCGCTCTTCAGTTGCAGCCGTTACCTCGGCTTGCCAGTCGACACTGCGGCCGCGCTCTTCAGTTGCAGCCGTTTCCTCGCCAACGTTGGGTCTCCAATGACAAACCAGTCTCTCCCTCGCAAGGAACAAGCGCAGCAACACTCTTGGCGGCTTTGTCGGCGGCGCGCTGTGTGCTTCCTTAAAGTCAGTTTGCCATCGACCATGACACCATGGTACTTAGCATCAGCATCGACATAAAGTGAACGTCGCCTATCTGCACATAGGGATAACTGAGGGAATCCTCTTCGCCGGGGATTTTCACCAACTGGAAGGGCAGTCAGGTCATTGCTGACCACGCGGGCCCGGGCCCCTGTCCTATCCGGCAGCCTGGGAGGTGCAGACCCAGTTTTAAAGCTGTGCCCTCTGAAACATTATAATTACTCTTCGTGGCTCGATTTAACCACGAAGTTTACTCCGAATGTCAACAATATGTTTGGTTTAAATAATTATCAAAATAATACACTTAATGACAGTTGACGAATAAACATAGCATGGTAAATAAAAAAATACATACAATTACAACAACGATTTTTATGCAACGATTTAAGCAAAGGACATAACTGCCATAAAAGCGAATATATCTACAATTTGTCGATCTAACCGGCTCATCATAACCTCGCAACTGAGTCCAGCGATTTGGACAGCAAAATGTGTTTTAGTCGAGATATATATTGTTTTTTCCTGGATTGTTCCAGGATTTCCGGATTTTATCCCGGACACTATCATGGAGTTTATTGATGAGTTTGATCTCTAGCTGACGCAGTCAATGCTCTATGTTTTGTGATTTTGCGGACATTTTCCATCACTGATAAGTAAAAAAAGGTTTCACGACGTTTCGGGATCTGGAATCCGATCCCGTGTTCAGGTGGAAAAGAGCCTAGAGTGTAACAAGATTAGTAACACCAGCATGGAGGGCCAGGGCAAATATTCTTTTAAACCTAAGGACGAATTCAAATCCCAGATCCTGAAACCAGGTGGCAGGTCACGAAACCGTTTTTACAAATCAGTGATGGCAAATGTCCGCAAACATCGAAATCAGAACATAAACTCACCATCACCAACAAAACGTTTTAAACATTAAATGCTCCCTGTTCTGTGCATGTTGTCAGGAGCGGTGACCGCCCCTACCTCTTGTGAATTGGAAACATTCGAGGGAAGATTTATGTTTACGGTTTATATAGGAAGTACTTTCCTGGTTCCGATCAGTGGGATCAGTGATAACAATTAACGGATTTCTGTTATTTACGTGGGTCCGATTTAAGTTAGATAAGCTCGCCATCATCAACAATAAACTAAAATAATTTATCTAAAATATAGGCTAAACCTAAAACATATAATTATATATATTTTAAGGTTACATAAATTTAACTTTCAATAACCGTTGGGGCTGCTAACAATTCAATAATAATAGTTCAATATTAATAGTTCAATAATAATTGTATGGAAGTTCTAACAGTTCGAGGCATATCAAATACATAATTTACATACAACAAGGGCTGATGCTTTTCCGGAGCATCGGAAATGTTGTAGTTGTTCACACATGTCCGGGCAACAGCTTGCATGCGTAGATACGGATTGTTGACAGATTCACCCATTCAAGAGTGTATATTACGTCGATGGGGAGGTGGCCGGGCCTCGGGGGGGGGGGGGGCACTCGAGGGAGCTGCGTGCTCAGGGGTCCTGAAGGGTAGCGGAACGTGAAATTGAGTTGCATGGTGTGAGTCTGTGCTAGAGGGAGAGAGAGAGAGATAACGTGAGCGAGGGGCGAAGGGGAGGGGAAACGCTTGTGTTGTCGGTGGAAAAAAGAAATGCTAATTCCCCACATGTTACCCTCAACTATAACCGGGGGTGCAGCCCATTGAAGGCAAACGATTCAGACAATAAAGGCCCCTAGGGATACCACATTAATTATAAAAGGCACCTGAACCCGACGACCCGAATCTTTACGGACCGGATCCCGTGTCCATAAATGAGTTTTGAACAGTACGTTTAAGTCCGTTAACTGGGCAATATCTTTCCAATTTATATATCGTTACAAATTACTTCAAAGAATTACGTTTTCCGTCTTTAAAGTAACTAGCTAGCTGGTGGTGTCCCGCTTCGCTGGGGCAAAAGTAAACAATTTGAAAGAAAACAAAACAAATGAAACTCCAACCTTTTTTAAAAAAAATTTGTTCTTAGGAACATTTTATCTCTTAAAAATTAATATTTTCCTGGGATTTTTTCGCCAAGGCCTTTCATTCAAGTATGGGTAACAAGTTGATGGGTTGGACTTATGGTTTTCTCAAAAGTTACAGGTAATTTGCGCTTTATATATAGATGTCTCATGAGTTCTGAATTCAGCCGGTTTTGTGACGAGAGAGAAGTGTAACAGCCCTGGAGAGATTATACTGCATCGATTTATCTAAATTCCTTTGTTACAGCATCGATTTGTGATCTGCGTTCTATAAGTGCAAGAAATCACTTTATATATACGACTATGCAAGAGAAACTTTTGCGCTGTAATTGTGAGCGTTTTTTAAGTCACAGGATAATGAGAAGGGCTCAAAATGAAGGTTGATACCTGGGACTCAGGAAAAATACTGCAATTCTTGAAGTTTACCAGGAAATGAGAAATAACGTAAAATAGATGCCATTTAAAAGCGGTGGGACTGGAAAACTTCTGCCTCGTTTACATATTAAAACATGTGGTGCTGATACTTGATTGAAAGCCATATGCTAGATGTCGCGGGGAAGCATGGGTTTCCTCAGAAGCGTATGTTGAATGTTGGATGTACTGTAAGAAGTAAAGAATTTAACTTTGACATTTTCCGATGTTATATCCCATTCATAATTTAAAAATACAAAAAGTTAAGTACGTTTGTTTCGTATATGTTATTAACATGGGAGGAGACACTGATTTAATGTCACATTATAGGCCATATTAAGATAATCTATACGACCAACTGTAGTTACAGGAAAAGATAATATTTCTCTCTTTGAAAGTCCAGTTCTTCCAGTTTTATCTGCGTTTGACCAAGTTAGCAACAATGTGCTGCACCATAGATGAAGAAGTACTTACATTTGGGAGACAACAGGGGTCCTTTTTATGGTTTTATCCTAACCTATTATAGCTTATTTGGTATAAAATGAAGCCTCAAGGAGGTTTCTATAATAAGTACTCTGAATGATCAAGATACATTTTTGAGCCAGCTGGAGGCTACAGACTAGCTACACTCTTTCGGTCTCTTTATTTCATCACTAGTTGTTTACTTTTTTGCATTAAATGTTAAATAACCGAAGTCTCTTATCATTCTATGGACCTTGGGTGGTCCCGACGCGACGTTGATGGCGATATAAATAATAGGCGCTGCAAACTAATGTTAACCTGTAGAGCTTTTCCAAACTATGTTCATATGTTTAATTATAAAGAAAATCAGTTCAGTTTGATAAAAACTCACGATAAACAGTGTTGACGGGCACATTTAAATATGAACAAATGTTTATTTCCCCAACTGCTATGTTTAGACGCTTTTTACTCCTAGCAATTCGTGAGTAAAATAGTAACTCGTCTTTTAGCGGGAATAACATTGAACCCATAAGAATAAAATTTAAATCAATAATTAAAAAATTAGTAGCTTCAAATTTCACGCACACATGCAAATATGTTGCATGCCCAACGAATGTAGGCGCTAACAGCTGATTTAATTGCAGGAATAATCAAATAAGAGTAACATTAACGTCAATCAGCTGTAAGAATGACTAATAATTAAGCATGTAAGATCTTTGCAACAATCAGCTGATCGCTGATGTATGAATGGTTGCAGCTACTCGGATGCAGGCGCTAGTAGCAGAATGAAACAAAATGGATGTTTGTTATTTATATGTAACAAACACATTCTTGCGCTAAGTTAATGAAATGGATGTTTATAGATTGGGTATTTATTATTGAAGGTGGGGGGAAAATGTATGTATTTAGAGAGTAAAGCACATTGTCTTCCTCGTGAGAGTCTGAAAATCTGAAATTCGCTAAACTGTTTAGTAGGCCTATTTGAAAAATACGGTATTGTCTGCTGGTAAAAATGCGGTGTGTCTGCAAGCGCCTCCTACGATAAAATATCGGTAGTTTTTTTACTGGCCGTCCAAAATCGGTGTGTGTACAACTAGCCTAAGAGGTGAGAGGCCACAGACAAGCCGCCGCGCCGGGTAGCTAACGGCCAGCTGGATTAGCAGGGTAGGGTGATCAACTCAACAAGTGCTATCGGCACCGACCTGTCATGACAGCTAATGGTAATCCTGCCGTGATGATATCAGCTTAAACACTAGGCCTCTACTTATACCTGCGTCCAAACTATACAGCCCACCTGTTTGCAACCGTGTTTTTAGTATAATTAACCCAAACCTAATCATTTACATCTCTGAAAAAACATGTTTTCAGTACAACTTAGCAACGATTTTGATTAGAGCCAGACTCTGACTGAGTAATCTAAATACCTATATAGCTTTCAATTTCCTTCGTGGCATTTATTTTATTTGCACTTTTTTATTGAGACGCCTTGTTTTTGACACAAGATAGTCAGATCAACCCTTCAGCTTATCAAAGGTTAGCCAATTTTACCCTTCATTTTGTTTTTTTTTGCCTCCTGATCACAATTCAAATTAATACAATACGTTAAAATACCTTATTCCGTCTTGTGATCAATATATTGATATATTCAATCTTGCGATTGAATATATTGATCATAAGACGGAATGAGGTATTTTAACCTAATGTATTCAATTTTACCCCGTTTCAACCCCTAATAATGTCCCCAAAAGTTGGACTTTCCTTAAATTTTCAAATCCTCGCGGTTTTAATTAATAAAATGTATTTTTTGACAGAGAGACCGAACTTTTGGCACGGATATAGTTTGATTCTTCAGGTTTACTCGAGATCTTTGCCAATTTTCTCTTGATCCAACCCATCAAACGTCATCTAGACTTTCATTGAAATTTTGATTTTCTCCGTGGTTTGTATTTTTTTTGTGGTGTTACTAATCTTGTTATGTCCGGGTTTATAAACCTTTCTAGTTTCTTATTTTTTCTGTCTTTTCTTTTCTAGTTTATAAACCTTCAGGTTTATTAGAGGTTTGCCAATTTTACTCCAGTTCAACCTTTAATAATGACCCCTAAAGTTGGACGATTGTCCTCGCGGTTTATATTGAAAAAAATTAATTTTTTGACAGAGATGCCGAACTTTTGGCACGGAGATAGTTTGACTCTTCAGGTTTACTCGAGGTCATTTGCGAAATTTCTCTCGTTTGAACACTTCAAACGTCATCTAATGCTATATTTTCATTGAGATTTTGATTTCCTTCGTGGCTTGATTTCTTTACATTTTTTACTGAGATGCCTCATTTTTACACGAAGATAGTCGGATTGACGCTGGGTTTATCAGAGGTAATTTGCCAATTGTAACCTGTTTAACGGCTCAAAGGGTCCTATAGGATTGGACTTAATTGGAATTTAAGTTTTATTAGCGTTTTTTTAAATTAATTTAATTATCATTAATTGGAAGACCTGACCTTTGACAGGAGAGAGTCGGTGTGACCCTTTAGGTTTATCAAAAGTAATCAACCAATTTCATCCCCTTTCAACCTTTAAAAAGTTGGACCAATCAATTTTCAATTTTCTTTGTGATTATTATTTTTACCATTTTTTTCACTTGGATACTTAATTTTGGACCAGGAATTAGTCCTTATTTACCATTCTTGATAGTTAGAATTTATCTGCCAGTTTCAACCTTTTCAACCCTGAATCAAACAAATAATTGCTTTTAATAACTTTTTAATATTCTAAATACAATTTGGTCATTGGATTTCTTTGATAACAAAATACTTCCGAGGCCATTATTGCGGGCCTGGAGGCAGAGATCCCAGCGAGCCGAAGACAAGTATTTCTTTAAACCGGTCAAAAAAACGATTACAAAATTTCATTGTCTTACTAAATGCCCTTTTCTTAATACTCCAAGCCTTATTTATCCTACAAGTTGAAGTGGCATCTCTCTTTTCAAAATACTGTAGTTTGCAAGCAGTTGTTATGATTACATTTTATGTTTGAGTTTTCGTTTTTGATTTCTTTACAGATACGGTTACCGCGATGTTTAATATTTTCTAATTCAAAAATTGAATTCTTTGGACGATTAGATTTGTTTTGTGAAATAACCGCAATGAACTCGTTGTGGGTTCGAAAAGAATTGTCCAGCACTTTAAAAGAATCATTGGAGCAGTTTTAAGATAATTGTACAATAGATCAATCCAGCGAACATATAAGCAATCATTCAAAGGTAAGCTATCGTCCCAGCATACGTTGCTTGTGTATATAAGAGCATAGGGTTCTTCGTTTGAAAACCATTGTTGGTGATGGTGAGTTTATGTTTTGATTTTGATATTTCGGACATTTGCCATCCACTGATAGTAAAAACAAGTTTCACGACGTTCCGGGATCTGGAATCTGATCCCATCTTCAGGTGGGAAATAACGTAGAACATAACAAAATTAGTAACATACAGCGAGGAGAACCTAGACAAAAACATAGCTAAACACAGAACTAGAGCAGTCAAAAACACTTAAGCTGAAACAAAACAAGAACACCATACAGGGTGATCTTGGTGTTCGTTAAATCACGTTAAAGGTGTTCGTTATTTCAAAGCTTAATAAAACGGCCCTATAGGTAAAATATTCAGAAATGGATTAAAACATTCAGAAACTCATAAATTTTGGTTACATACCTAATATGTTTCTATGCGAGCTCCCCCAGTGGCGCGACAGATGTCTGAGCGGTGATGATAATCAACCTCCTGCCTTGTTCGCTGAATCATTTCAGGAGTCACAGTTTCAATACTGTACCTGCAAAGATTTTTTCTAGCAGGCGTTTAAAAACTAAATGCCCTTAGGTTTTTTCATGTGGTTACCTCAAGATTATAGTTCATTCCAATAAAATTCGTAACCTACATCACCTAAGAGAAAACATCTTTTTATATAGATTCGTACGAAAAATTAACTAATTCCATTTCCGCAATTGAAGGTACATCGTCGTTAAAATCATACGGTGTGCACAACTACAACTTTGACTACGACTTCCAAAATGTCTATTGTGAAACTCAAGTTTGTTCCCTTGACTTGATACGAACGTGAATACAAACGCTTGGATCGTTGGAAAACATACCGGTATGCACTTAATTAATGAGTTAATATAATAACGTTAAACTGTGAATCAATCCTTTTATTAGGCTATCAAAGTAAAAAATATTTTCTTAAATTTTATCTTATGGGAAATCTATATTATTTAAGTACCTCGTGCTCTAATTTATCAATAATTTCCACCAATTCAATTTACTTCTTTGTATCCTGATGACGGATGACGAATAACTAGCCTAGTGAGCTAGTTGTGAAAGTGACGAAGTAATTTTAAAAACTCCATAAACTCCATGTTTATTTATTTTTATCGATTTAAATAATTCATTACATGCAGTAGACTCCCTCTTATCCGGATCCCTCGGGACCAAGGCCTGTCCGGATAACGGGGTTTTCTGTTAAACCGACGTTTACCAAGATAAATCTTCACATTAAAACTTTCATATTTTGTGCTGGTTTGCCTATTATACAGGGTGTTTACGAAAACTTTTACAGACTTCGGGATATGGTAACTTACATAAAAACTAAGAAAAAAGTTCCTATAAACATGGGTCCTAAAATGCTTGGTTATCCGTCTGTCGGTCTGTGTTTTTAACATGATTTTGCATAACTTTGGAACCACTAGAGATATCAACTTCAAACTTGGTACGTATATGCTAACTAACCTATTTTTTGGCGGAGTATCAAGTTTCTACTTTGTACCATTTCAAAATGGCAGCCATTTTTATATTTTAAACCTTAATATCTTAAAAACCGTAAATTTTACGAAAATTTTACAAACCACAAAAAAGTTGCGTAATTTTATTTACTACAAAATCATATAAAGATCATAAAGATCGAATCACAAATAACGGAGTTATTACAATTTTTCTAACAAAACAATGCAAATATTTGCTATAACTGTCATAAATAAGCATGTATTCTGTTATTCTGTATTCTGTATTCTGTTCATAAAGAGCTCACAAGCTCTCGGCTGTTGACAATTTGTGAGCCCAGAATGTGACAAAAACATCCTGAGACATACACAAAGAAAAATGTGTAGAACAATCCCGAGAAATGAAATTATTTTAAATGTTTAGCAATGAAATTCGGGGGACTCCACGGATAGTTAGTTTCAAGATAACATTTCAGGTAATTTTGAATCGAGGAGGACGAACATTGCAGTACCTTCAAGCTAATATAAGCCTACGCTCTATGAAACACATGTAATCAAGAGAAGTCGCATGTCTTACTAAACGTACAGTTTTCGATATTAATGAAACGTCGACGAAAACGTTATTTTAATAGAATCCATCGTTGATAAATAAAATTTAAAGTGGCATCCTCTGTCAGTTTTTTATCTTTAAAAATTTAACGAACCTTTAGAATCCGTCCCCACCGTTAAAATAGAAGTTAGAAATGGATATTTTTTGATGATACACTGAGAAAAATTATACCGTAGTCAGACATAAAATGTCTGCAGCAGACACTATTTTCATTCACGTTTAGTTATGTCTAAAACAGAAGTGGTTATGTCTAATACAAACATTTCCTATGATCTTACGAAGAAAAGGTTATGTCCGTTTAAAATATTTTATATCTGTAACTTATGTTACGAAACCCAATATAATCAGTGCAATCAGATATACTTATTGTCGGAATAGATATTAGGCCAAAAGTGATTTTTCTCAGTGTACAATCGCTATCATGTCAACCAAAACAACATTTCGATATTATCATCGAAACGATAATTTAAACCATAGTTGTCTATCTGCATGATAGTTTGGAAAATAACCAATAATTCTAACAGGTTCAGTCGAAATAAAACATCAAAGATCACGAAAACATGGTTACAATTACAGTACGCTCCCGGTTATCCGAGGTCTGCGGGACCGAGGCTAACTCGGATAACACGAACCTCGGATAATACAGAGTTTACGTGTTTTGAGGTTGGGCTGTAATAAGACCACCTCAAAATGTTTTATTAGATATAGTATTTTCCAATAAGTACGACAGTGAAAGTCCTTTCGAGTTACAAATAATAGAATTTTAAATAAAGACACTTTTACACGCATTATTATAACGCTTAGTAAGAAAATAAAAACGTATATTTAAGCTTCGAGTGCCTCGGTTAACCCGGAGTCTCGGATAACCGGGGCTCGGATAATCGAGAGTGTAAGTACATAAACTTTAGCTGCACCTTATGAACATCGAGAAAATGCACTTAGCACGACGCTTCGGTTCTACCAGACGCATAAAATGGCCTAGGTACGAGTCGAACTCGTCCTACCGTCTATTATATCGTAGAAAAAATCAAAAACTGAAATTGTTGAACCAGGTGACGCATGTTGCTGATGAAATGCTGGGTTCGTTGCTTGGTGCAATTGAGTAAACTTATGGCTCCACACATAAGTTAACTTCAATGTTTCTCGACGACATATTAGAATTTTTTCGAACCATTTACCTATTTACCTACATCCACTTTGGTTACATTGCCAAAAATATCCATTTTCTATCACGTTTCATTCCTAGAATTATCTTAATACCACATGAAAGTGAATTAATTAACAAAGCAAATTTTTGCAATCCATGACTGAGTGACTGACTCTAGGTTTGTCAGTTTCTCTAATTGTAATAGGATAGTAATAGTATATTACGTTACTAGCATGGTAAGTACCGTTTTACCGTGCGAGCACGATAGTGCAAGCACGATAGATTTTTATGCAAGTATGGTAAAACTTACCGGACGTGTAACGTACGATACTTTACATCATACTACCCAGAAAAAACATATTTTTTAATCATATCGTATTCCAACTACGTATCATAACTGTTACGTTTTTCAATTATTCAAACTTATCTATAATAAACAAACATTTGCTACTGGCACCAGTGCTGCCACTACATTCCTCTGAAGAAACCAATAAACACGCATTAAACGTCGGTTTACTGCAATCAGCTGATTGTTTTGATTGTCGACTTCCGTTATTTCCGTTTCCAAGTGCACGGTAAATTTCCTGTGAACTTCAAGGTAAATTTTCCGTGCAGTGATCGGCAAAGAGTAACTTTCCAGCCAAGAGTAAGGCACAGAAAACAGATGTTTCTATCTAGTATGATGTGAAAGAACTGACTGAAACCGACATTTTAACATTTTAATAAACAGTTAAACAGTAACCTGAATTGTTTATTTAAAATATTTTCCCATTAAAATCAATTAAATATATGTTTTGAAAGGAAAATCTATTTATTTATATCAAATCGAAAAATGTCGATTCTTTACGATTTTAACGGTGGAGATGGATTCTAAAGTTAAGCCAAAAATTTAGATTCAGAAAATGTCGGTATACGACCGACCTCTACCTCGCCGTCGGGCCGCCAGTGGCTACACCCAACGCCAGCCTCTCTCTGATTCGACACTTTTTATTTTATTGTTTCTGGTTCCGTGGGCGTTAGTTGCGAGTTGTGTAGGCAGGCACCGCCACTGGTCGGGCAAACATCGCACCTACCACTACCTGGTGGACCGAGCCTTGTTCCGTATTATTTAATGTTTACCGATCCCAATGGTGTGCACAAAGAAATATGTTGTAATTGTTCATCCCACGTGTAATCAAATACTAAGAACATCAAATTAGTGTAAAACATTTCAGTGTGATAATTAATTGTTATACAGTAATCATTTAATAATTAATCATGTTTGTGATTTGTTTAATCATTTATTTTAATTGTTCATTGCATTTGTTATGGCTCCATGCAATCTTTATCCCACACGCTGTATTTTTCCTATATGGCTTTAGTTTGCAAACAGCCGTTATGATAATTTTTTTAAATTTTGTTATTTATTTCGTTGCCATAGCATGGCAATTCATAAGGCTCAGCGTTAATGATTTTTTCGACTTTTAATTCACTTTATTACGTTATTAGATTTTCTCCGGCCAAGTAAGCCACATGAAATTTCATTTTGAGTCAGAAATGAGATAGGCCCTATTTCCAAATATTCAAGATCTTCGGAGCCGTTTTTGAAATAATTGTGCAAGCAAGCAAGGGAAAATTGCTCATATAAGAGCATATAGGATTCAGGATACTTTCTTTTATCTGCGGTAAGCACGAATTCGAATAAAAATAACGACTTCAAGGTTTGTAAGTCGATATTGAAGTCTATCCATGAGCTATTTTGATGGGAATGCAACAGACAAAAGACGATTCTACATATACCTGAGGAGTAGTAAATGGACATGCATAAAATATTTTTCAGCACACTTCGACGTAATCACCTGATTTACAAACGTCATTTTGTGGTCGAAACCACCTCTTTTCCGCCAGAGGGCCGAAAGTCAGCTGATAATTTATTTGCATAAAACAACATGAGAACATCACATAATTATACGGCATTCAATATGTTCCAAAGTCAGGATAGTTGCGATCATACGATTTTCATAGCTGGGTTTGCTTAAACTATGACAGAGAAATTGTACCATCGCTCATAATCGAAGAGTTTTGTTTCCAAGTGTTTAAAATAAATAATCAGTTTTTTAATGTTGTATAGGGTGAATTTCATTGAGTAGTGTGGTGAAAAAAGCGTTCGTACCTCGGCCGAAAGGGGTTTGGAGCTCTCGATAGTTTTAAATTCTCGACTTCGTCTCGAATTTGAAATACGATCTCGAGTCTGCAAAACTTCATTTTCGGCCCTTAAGAGGGTTCCCTACCAACGGCAGTTTTCGTTTTCCTGTGACACTAGCGGCGACTTTTGGAACTGCGGCTTCATAAGAGCCCTTGTTAAATTTGTGCACTTTTCGCCGCGCAAGCCGGTGCAGGGGTAAACACGGTGTCATATAGCGCCTCCAGTTCTTAAAATAAAAGTTATTCGGATATAGCATTGTAAAGATAACGAGTTGCAGAGTGTTTATTGCTTCTCCAAAATCGTTTATGCTCACTCATTAAAAAGATACATGGCGTTAAAGTTGGTTAACTTCAACAGAATGTATCTTCAGAATACGTTAACAAGAGCGATTTTGGGTTAGCAATTAACATTCTACAACTCTTTATCTTTGAAATGCTGTGTTGGATTAAATTTTATTTTGAAAACTGTAGGCGCTAAATGACACCGCGCGGAGCGTGTTTTAGGCATGTTTTGGGGTAGGTAGGGAACCCTCTTAATACGAAATAACTATTTGCTCACTGGACAAAGTAATTTTTACATACAACAAACAATATCATTTAAACCTGAAAACACAAACCCTAGTGGTAAACCCCACTAATGAAAATTGCGTAGAGATTTTTTAGGATACTGGTTTTACATTGAAATTACACATTGTTTAAAGCATTGAAAATTTTGCTTTTTGAGCGGATGACTCTGGCTGGTGTATCCTAGGTGGTTGTCTTGGGCGGGGTTACTGGCAGAGAATGAATGTGCTAGAGTGAAAGGAAATTATGTTTTTGTTTTTTCTCAATTTATTGGAAGAGTTCATGATGTTTTGTTAGTGTTTCATAATGTTATTGTTGTATTATATTTGTTTGTAAATTGTTTAGGCAGGTTAAGTGTAAGAAAGGGCCATGCGGCCCTATCTTTGCCTGTGTAAATAAAGAATTTTTCATTACATTTCATTTTTCATTGTTTTACTGATTGGCTGTTTTCCACCATAAATTTTCTTAAAGGTAATTTAAAAGGGAGTAAAATAACATAATAAAATATGTTTTTACGTTAACCGCGAGCCTGAAAATGGTTGATCAACAATAACTCTACATAGATTAAAAATAGTGAGTTATTATTTTCCTAAATGGCGGACAAGCGGTTTTGGTATTACAAAATCCTGTTTTAGATAAGTATTTACATGCCTTGAGGTTAGTTTCGTACATTCTAGTTCCTTTATTTTCAAAGTAGAGAATAAGGAATCGTTAGCAGAAGAATTTGTAAAACATGAAAATTTCATAGTTAATCTTTAGCGTTCACATTAAAATTACACACTGTTGTTACTAATTAGTTGTATTAACAAATAGACATTAAATTAAAAGCATGTTCCTTTGTTAGGTGTTAGCATCACAATGCTAGATGAACTTAAAATTTACATAAATTTGAAATGGCGGATCATTTTCAAAATGGTGAACAAGCAGTGATGTAATTTTTGAGAACGAGATTTTAAATGTTATACCTATCCTTAGAGGTAAATTCGACAGATTTAGCTTATTTTTCCCCACAGAGTGGGCGTTGGTCATGAATTTTACAAATAAAGAGTTAAAAATCAGGTTATTGGCAGCCATTTTGAAAAAGTCATCCTGGAAAAACGTTAGGGGTAGGAGATTTCCAACCAAGTTTTTTAACCTTCTTGTCTAATAAACTAACAGTCCCTGCAATACAATTTTCGATACGCAAGTTTGCACACAGAAGTGTTTTCAGCTGCAGGACTATTAGTAATATCAGGTACTTTTTTAGATGTAACAAAATATTACTCGTCGTTCAAATTGATCAAATCAACTTTTCTCATCAATTTACAGGTCTTCGTAATGGGAAAATTTTCGTGGAAACAGAATTAAGTCATCTAAATTCGTTTCAAAATGGCGGAAATTTTAGTGAAATATTTCGATATTTACGGAAAAGCCATATTTTGTAAACCAATATACTTTTTCAGATTTGTTTGAACATCATTAATTATTGTTAACTCATCATTCACTATGATATGTCACACGTGAACATTTTTACATCGTAAGAAATTTTGATATTTTTAATATTTTGCTGGCACTGAAAATAAGATATTTCTAACAGCAGCTATATGAAGTGCATAATGGTTTGTTTATCTTTAGTGAATGGTCATCAATACACACCAGAACTATTTACTCTATAAATGTGCTCAGATTTTTTGCGTTGGTAAATAAAAGTAATTACGGTGTCATCTTATAAAGGTCGAATAATCTTACAGCAGAAATAATAAAGTTTGCGAACTAATTATTGATTAAAGTTTATTTTATTAACTAATGTTTAAAGTTAATTAATTAATAATAATTATCATTTATTATAACTTTTTACCAATATCGTGTGATATTCAAGGCTCCACTATGGTGATATTCACTGTGATGAGTGTGGCCTTGGCAGGACAGCAGGACAAATTTCGGCTGTGATATTCCATGTACCTACAATAAGTGTAAAACCATCTGTAAGGGTGCCAACCTTATGATTTCGCGTTTGTCAAGGCTTAAGAATTATTAATCATAGAATTTGAGAACGATACTGGCTCCAGCGAGAATGTTGGCGTTTACTGGAGTGTTTCGCATAGCTTCTTCTACGTCGCTCTCATAAGGGCTCATGCAGCAAATAGCTTGCCCAACGATTGAAAAACTTCGCACTGGTTCAGCAATTAATTATGGTACTGGCATTACTATTACATGTGACCTCAAGTGATCTGTACCCGGTACTGGCATCACCACATGCGAGTTCAAGTGAACTGTACCAGGTACTGGTGTCACCACATGCGAGTTCAAGTGAACTGTACCCGGGACTAGCATCACCGCCACATGCGAGTTCAAGTGAACTGTACCCGGGACTGGCGTCACCGCCACATGCGAGTTCAAGTGAACTGTACCCGGGACTAGCGTCACCGCCACATGCGAGTTCAAGTGAACTGTACCCGGTACTGGCGTCACCGCCACATGCGAGTTCAAGTGAACTGTACCCGGGACTGGCGTCACCGCCACATGCGAGTTCAAGTGAACTGTACCCGGGACTGGCGTCACCGCCACATGCGAGTTCAAGTGAACTGTACACGGGACTAGCGTCACCGCCACATGCGAGTTCAAGTGAACTGTACCCGGGACTGGCGTCACCGCCACATGCGAGTTCAAGTGAACTGTACCCGGGACTAGCGTCACCGCCACATGCGAGTTCAAGTGAACTGTACCCGGTACTGGCGTCACCGCCACATGCGAGTTCAAGTGAACTGTACCCGGGACTGGCGTCACCGCCACATGCGAGTTCAAGTGAACTGTACCCGGTACTGGCGTCACCGCCACATGCGAGTTCAAGTGAACTGTACCCGGGACTGGCGTCACCGCCACATGCGAGTTCAAGTGAACTGTACCCGGGACTGGCGTCACCGCCACATGCGAGTTCAAGTGAACTGTACCCGGGACTGGCGTCACCGCCACATACGAGTTCAAGTGAACTGTACCCGGTACTGGCGTCACCGCCACATGCGAGTTCAAGTGAACTGTACCCAGGACTGGCGTCACCGCCACATGCGAGTTCAAGTGAACTGTACCCGGTACTAACATCACCATATACGAGTTCAAGTGAACTGTACCCGGTACTAACATCACCATATACGAGTTCAAGTGAACTGTACCCGGTACTAACATCACCATATACGAGTTCAAGTGATCTGTACCTGGTACTGGCATCATTGCCACATGGAACTGATGTGATCTGCATGGAACCCAGTACTTGCATCTACGATTCATGCGAACTCAAGTGATCTGTACCCGGTACTACCATCACCGCCACATGGAACTCATGTGATATGTTCCCGGTACTTGCATCTACGATTCATGCGAGTTGAAGTGATCTGTGCCCGGTACTGCCATCACCGCCACATGGAACTCATGTGATATGTTCCCTGTACTGCTGTACTTGCATCTACGATTCATGCGAGTTGAAGTGATCTGTGCCCGGTACTGGCGGCCGGCGCGGTTCACTTGTCCTCGCATGCGACGCCTGACGCTGACGGGATCAGTCCGGGGGCGGCGGAGTGTGCGGCTAATCTCCAGCACGCGACCTCTTTTTGAGCACGCATACGCGCACACGCCACCGCCCTGCGTGCTCCGATAACACCCCCCCCCCTCCCCCCCGGCGACGAACTAGCCGAATTTGATTATGAAATCAAAACACATTTTGTAACCGAACCGCCGTTTGCCTCGCGTTTTTGCATATTGAAACCTCGACTGCACATCCAGCCGCTTGCATCTTTTTGTTCGATCAAAACTCGAACAAACAATGAGTCATTTTAAGTGATTGGGTTTGCCGCTTAACGTTGCCGATGAGCGGATCGCCGGTTCGGTCGCTGGCTTCGATGTACTGTACAACAACATCGAACCGAGTGTTCAGACGGATATAAAATTTAACTTATTCTGAAAACTTAACTGATAGGCCTACTTAAGTAATTTTTTAATATGTTCGTTATATTTTGAAGGGTTTCTGTGGTCGAGTTTAGTATTCGCTATTCTTCTTACTTGTTCTCGTTACACCCTCGATGGTTTAAATTGTTGAATAATATGTATTCTTCTAAATAGTCGACGGTGGAAATAAATTAATTTTTAATATTGATAACAGTCGAATGACTCGTATTGTGTGTATGAGTTATTCGAGTATTAAACTTTTACATATAAGTTTCACGTACTGACGTTTTTGACACTATAACTGACAACTATTTGACAGAAAGACATTTTAATAATTTTCTCATCTCTATGTTTATTAGATGCAATCTACTTCAAAGCCCGTGGAGGAGAAAATGTTTGCACTTATGTTTAAGTGAAAAAAAAGTTTTATTACTTTTATTATAATATGTTTATGAGTAATATGAGTCAAATAACTTCTCCCATTCCGTCGATTAATTTAAAATCTTAATTAATTGAATTTTAATTGATTAATTTGATTAATTAAAATGGGAAATTTTATCCCCATTCCGACCGATGTTAATTTTAGCATCGGACTTAAAGGCTACCTGGGCCTCGTCATTCTATATACGCATACCCATTATTCAACTAAATGAATTTGCTCAAACTAAATCATCTCCTTTGTTCTACGTCACTAAGTATTCGATTTTTTTTCAAAGACGACCCAATATATTCGATGAGCAAATGAAGATGAATCATTGATTTCCAATTCATTTTAATTTTTGGAGCGCATAAATCGTTTTAATTTTAATTAACATAACATACTTTGAAAACAAAATGTAGGTTAATAAGTGACGAGAAAGTGTTTTTATACATCTTTTTTACACTAACTTATGGTAAATTAACAACTAAATAGAAAAATGCCTTACTTAATCGGTTTACATCCGATATTCAAGTTCCATAAGGAAGGAACTTTATTCTAAGGACGAAATAGAATAAATTGTTTATTTATTACCAAAGGGTGGCGCCAATTTACAGATAATGTAGAGAAAGTGTAATTTACAGAATAGTATAGTAATAAACAATCCAAAATGACTACATGCAAGAGAAATAGCAAATAAAAACGAAATAACATTGTTAATACAACAAGAGGAAAACAAAACTTAATACGATTTGGTAACAGATAAGACAATCAATAGTGACAGCACTTCATAAATAATATAAATAAACAATAAAGATTTAACAAAACAAAACAATTCAGCAAAGAACCTTTGACCTGAAAATGTAAAAAAATAACGGTCAAATCAAACAATTCAGTACAACATGTAAACTAGTAAGACTTCAAACAAGTAATAACATTGAAATTAAGTTGATTAAAAAAAGTAGATAAACGAAATATTAACAAAAAGAACATGCAGAAAGAAACAAGCAGTGTAATGAGAATAGTGACTATTACAGTCGGGACTTTATAAATACAGTTGGTAATAATAAGCCATGTATTGTCCTTAAGATATTATTTTTGTAAATTGAATATCGAGTTTAGCAAACGTATACTTTTACACCATGAATCGTTGATACATATTCATCGTAAAAAACTAGACCTTTTCCGTTAACTCACTACCACTACTTTATTTGGTTTCCGGTAATTCACTACCATTTGATAAATATTCAATTCTAAAAACTCTTACTCGATCATTTTTACGTACCCTGGCCGCTAATCCGCTAATACGTTATTTATCCGCTTGAAAACGCTGGCCTCATCTTATCTGGTAATTGTTTGATATCATTCCCCACGATCTAAAATGTTCTATATCGTTCTGTTTAACTTCAATTCGGTATATTGTAGGAAGTCCTTGTTTATGAGCAAATAACAATAATTAGGTTAGGTTAGGTTAGGTTAAATTACCGTAACTCGTAACAAAGATCGCTGCAAAACTTTGACGACGCTGGCGCTGACGCGCCGCCCTTAATCTCTTTCCTTATCTAAACGTAACCTAACCTATCTTAAATTAACTACTATTTTTTTAAGTTTTTCTACAATTATGTACCTATTTCAAGTTAAATTGTGCGATATAGAAAATGTTAGGTCGTTGGGGGAGATATCAAAAAGTTTCCACACAAAAAAGGTGTAAAGTATTCATTATGTTTTTATTTAACTCTTATAATATATTTTCCACTTAATTACAGGTACTAACTTTATATTCTGATCCGACCGTTCAAAACTATGACTTTAAATTAAGTTCTGGTAGTGAATAAACGGAATTGCAATTAAAAATAGTGGTAGTGAATCAACGGAAAGGGTCCAAAAAACAAAATAATTAAATAATACTTCTAAATTGTCGACACAAGGAAAAACATTGTTCGGGGAAGGTGAAACCACGAGGTTGAGGCAAAGCTGCGGGAGGGAGGGAAGATGGAGAGTCCGAGAAATTGTGTTTTGGACGTAATCATACTTTCCAGAGGATAAGTGAAGCGAAAATAGATGGAAACTCAAATTGGAATGCGAGGAGGCAGGAGCGATCCCACGATGAAATGCCCAGTGGCCGCGGCCCGACCGCAACTGCGCCCCGAGTCACCCTAACGGTCCGTAATCGCAGCAGAAATAACTAACTTTTAATCGGTTATCTTGGATTCAGGTTACGTCATAATGCGGTATTTAGGTTATTCTGATACTTTATTCGTCATATTGTCATATTGGTTTACAATGTCGAGCAGTGCTCTACATGCGTTGTCATTTTGCCTTATATCTCAAATATGTTTACAAATTTACAGTAAAAAGTCAAATTAAAAAAATGCATTGGTCCTCAGTGAAATAGCATATTACGTTACTAGACCGGTAAAACCATCGGTAAAACTTAGCGGGCGTGTGACGGACGATATTTTACGTCATATTACTCAGAAAAACAGATTTAATCATAACGTATTTTTGCATAAATCTCTACGTTACTCAATTCTTCAAACTTAGCCTACAATTAACAAACATTTTCTACTGTTATCAGTGCTGCCACTACATTCCACTAAAGTAACCTATTCAAACCTGCATTAAACGTCAGTTTGCTGAAACCAACTGATTGTTTTGATTGTTTACACCCGTCATTTCCGTTTCTTATCGCACGGTAAATTTACTCGGCACTGCTAGGTAAATCTACCGTGCAGTTATCGGCAAAGAGTAACTTTCCAGCCAAGAGTTAAGGCACAGAAAACAGATGTTTCTGTATAGTATGATGTAAAAAAAACATACAAAAGACATCCTCCGTCTGTTTGTTCGAGTACTCATCAACTGAGCAGTAGGCTCGACCCAGGCGAAATTATGTCTTAGAGAGGCAATGAAGCAGTGGATTAGTTGGCTTATTTTGAAATTTTTACAGTTTATTATACAGCTTTATAGCGGTATAATAAACTCCTGTTTCATACATTGCAAGCCGGTGAACTGATGGTTACTCGTACTGTAAAATTCGATGTCTCAGCTGATAACTGTGTTTGAGCTTATGTAGATGGAATCATTCCCTGTTTGAAACATATAAATGGAGAATTTTATATATGAACAAGGATACCAAAGTCATAACTTTGAAATTAACCAAAAACTTTTTCCAGAACTATCGTAAATCTAAATTGAATCATTCTGTTTCAATTATATCTTCTGTGTCTTAAAAATTACTCCACTGTTAACAAAACATTTAATGTTTATAACATTTTATTATATGTTGTTTCACAACGGAATTTGACTATTATATCGAAACAGTCCGATGATTCGGTGTTAAGACAATCGAATAATCTCCGGAGAAAAACTTGGAATAAAAATATCACACTAAAACTGGCATCTTTAAGGTGAGCTGATCCGATTATCAACTAATTAGTTTCCAGTGCGAGTAGGGTACGACTCGAGGAGTAAAAGCGATAATTTCGATATGTCCCTTTTTAATGAATAGTTCTTCGATTTTAACAATAGTTTATCGATCGACATATACGATAAACCGATGTTTATTCTTCCAAGCAATAATATATAAAACTAGCATATATACCGGCAGCTTCCCCCGCTGAAATGATAAAACAATGGGAAAAATTTATGATTATAATACCTATGCATGCGCTTGAAGATGCATCAAAATTCTCAGTAACTTCTGTTCCAATTAAATCGAATATAAATTCGTCCAAGCTCATTACGTTTATTTATAACTTTAATATATAAAAAATCAAACCTCGGTGTTCGTAAGTCCTGCATCAATCGTACAACCGTACGTACCTTTGACGACGTTGAGCCGACCGACTATTTTAGTAATTCGGCTTAATAATAGTTTGATTAATTAAGTAATAATTAAGTAATTCAGCTTGACCGTTCTACTTGAAAATGGCGCATCAGCGTCGAAACCTGGCCGAGGAACATGAAAACAACGAAACAGAAATTATGACAAAAAATAAATTTAAAACTGTATACGTGTAGAATGAAGACAGATAGTATAAACATATTTATAGTTGTAGTTATCTCAAAATAGACCGTGGAGTTCAGAGAGCTGAAATTAACAGTCCCAGAAGTCTCGGTATCCTAGAAGCATTGTAATTATTGAATTAAAAATTAAATACTGCTTTATCTCTTTATGTTTTACTAAACTTTTTAAAATTAGCATTTGGCTTTATATGGATAGTTTGATGAGGTTAATAATGTGTATTCAATGTTAGGAGTTTTTGCCATCTGCGGTAAGATAACACGGCAAACATTAAACGAATTTTTTTTAAACATTGACGGATATAGAAAATCAGCCGATTTTATTTACAATTCATTGTGACCCTGGATTGGAATATATAAGAATAATAAAATAAAACTACCTTATCCAATTACCATTCACTACCACTATCACCAAGACGACTAGTTTCGTTCCCCATAACTTCATCAGATCTCTAGTATGCAACCACCTCGTCTGTTTTGGCAAGTCCAGTGATCCGATAATATGTCACAGTCATTACAATTTAAAAAATGACATATTTATTTATTTATTTATTTATTTATTATTATCAACGGCTGACGCCAATGTACACAAATAATGAAGAAAGAATTAATATACGAAATTTTGAAGTAATAAATCCAAGATGAATACATGCAAATAGTTATAACAAAATTGAAAAAAAAACAACAATGTTAATACAAGAAGAGTAAAATAAAACTAATAACAATATAACAATGAAGACAATCAATAGTAATGACTATAACAAAACAAATATAACAATATAAATATAAGCAAAAACAATTTAGCAAAGAAACTTTGAGCCTGAAAATGGGCCTGAAAATGCAATGGACAGACTAATGGTCAAGTCAAACAATCAGTGCAAATCAAAGCTGCATATGAACTAAAAAGGCAACAAAGACATCAATAAAAGAACAGGGCATAAATTTGAATAATTTAGAAAAAATATTGTTAAAACATATTGTTAAAATGTTGAAACTTTAAAAGCTGGAACTGAACTGCCTAGCTCTTATCACCACCACAGACCAGTCAACACCGATACGATTTTATTTACAGTATTGGCTTATTGTAGGTAGAAAAACTCCCTATTATTAACAAACTCCCTCGTTATTAGTTATTGTAGTTTTTTCAGACACCACTCAAAAGGTTATTGTGTATTTTCCTGGGTATAGGCCTACAATGAAATGAAATGAAATTTGTTTATTTCCCAAATGGGGATGCTTGTGGGTAGGGAAAGAGTTAAGAAAGTCTCTAAACAATGATTATAATTAAAACAATGCACATGTAAAAGAAAATTCCAAATCATTTATTATAATTAAAATAAATTAACAATTGAATTTAAAACATTATGTTTATGAGAAAAACGTAATTAATTATAATGATATCAGATTGAAGCAGAAGAAATCACGCATGCCTATTTGATGTGATTTATATAAATATTATATAAATTACAGTACCCGACGTTATCTTTAAAGAAGGATCTATGAATGTATATAGATAGTTTAGTTGTCAAAAAATGTGCCTGGACACGAAAAAGCCTTAGAAACACATACTTCGTAGAATCAATCGGCCGCCTTCAAATAAATACACATAATCGGGATTTTTAAGACGAAGTAAACTTAATATTAATCAAGACTTCCCTCTCCCCCTGGCACCAGGGCCACCGGCCATTTGTCGTGTGTCGAGGTGGATACATCGTGCAGCACCTCTCAATTAGCCTCCCAGGCCCGTGTGAAGGATCATCTCTCGGGCTCCTCTCACAGGGCCACTACGTCATGTTGATAAGATAATCAAGAAACTTACTATGTTTCAGCGAATTTCCCTGTAGGGAAGAAGCTACTACCCCATGTCTCATGTAAGACCTAAGCCATAAATAGCAGCATAATATAAAACCACGATAACAACGATAACACGACAACCGCGATGATTTAAAACCATGATAAATTATCGTTTTGAGGCCCCCAGAAGCAAAATTCACCATTCGTTTGATATATATACATACCCAATGGTCCGATCTTGATGAAATTTGGTACAAACATGTAAAGTGATAATCAATTGGACGAGTTCTTAAACGAGTCCAATCGCACCACCAGAAGGTAGGTAAAGGGGGATTACCCGCCCCACAAAATTGGTTCTTTGGGGTTCTCACATAGAAAAATAAAAATAATCCAATTTTGGTTACCACTATTGAATTCAGCTCGAAAAAACAAACAATTTAGTACATATTGAATCATTGCTCTATGTCCTTGGTTAGCGGGGTATTGGAAGTGATAAACACAGTCCGTTGTCACAATGTTAACCTTATGGGAAATAAGTAAAATTCTATATCTCGCTTATTTCTCAATATATTATATTAAAACTTGGTTTGCGGCTTCATCTAAATGACATATAATGAATAATAGTTTAAAATCCCTGAAATTTCCATTTCTGTGGCAACAAACCTGCTTACTCATCCCCATGTTATCGTTATGAGAATTTAGAAAAATCTACATCTACCTTATTCCTCAACATATCATGATAACACTTGGTATATCATGATATATCTTCTTCTAGTTAAGATCTTAACTAGGTTAGATCTTCTTCTAGTTAAGATCTACTAACAATTTTGAATTAAAACCACTCAAATAACATGTTTCAACAAACCTACATACTCATTCCCCATGTTATTGTTTTGGAGATTACAAGAATATACAATATCTCTCTATGTTGGATGAAAATACAGTATCATTTTTTACATTTTAAATTCGCTGAGTATGCAAGTCTGTTGCAACGGTAGTATTTAAATAGTATATTAAATTACTACGTAGAAAAAGTACTGTTTTCCCGACGAGTATGATAGTTTCTGCGTAAGCGGAAGCGAGTGTGGTAGAACTTACCGGCCGAGTACCGTCGATACTTTTTATCATACTACTAAGAAAAAATACAATTTTATTTATAATGTATTCCTTGCATAAACCAATACGTTTCTCAATCCTCCAAAGAGCTTCGCCCCTTGGGAATGTATTTTACGTAAAATTTTACTTGTATTCCTTATGGCAGTGATATTAGAAATACATCATTTAAAAAAATAGCAGTTATTTTTAAAATGTTTTGTACATGTTTATACTCATTTTATTGTAATTTTTAACCCATACAAAAACGCTATTCAGTCTTTTTTTGTATCTCTTATGGTTTTTGTGTAAATTGAACAAATGTCTAGAGAAACAAGAACCGGAGATAGTTTTCTCAAGATGGTGGCTGGAGCACAGCAGGGATTTCCAGGGAATTTTGGGATTTTCATTAGGGAGGTTTCCTTAACATCTTTGCGAAGTTTCAACTTGATCAGGATTTGTTAGGTCGATTAACTTATTATGCTTAAAATTCCTGAATTATTCGAAGGAATGAAAGCTTTGCGTTCTTTTTAACAACTACATAACTGTAATTCCCGGTACAAATAAGGTATATATTGTAAAGTAACAGTGCAAAGTAGATAAGACTGTTGACTTACCCATTTATTTCCACCAAATAACAGATTATTAGGGAGGTGTTTTGGTATTTTTGTGTATGATAAACTTTAACTTGGTGCTTCGCACCGTATGAAATCACGTCCTACTCAAAATCAAAAAGAAAAACAGCCTATTTACTTTACAATTATTAAAATGCCTTAAGTGGCTACTTCATATTTATAATTTTCATTAAACCTTCTCAGTTTCCTGCTAAACTGCTATTATCTGTGTTAATATAATTCAAACTACTGATAAGGACAAACTTCGGTTATTCTAGTTGATGAGTGATATTTAAACACGAGGAAAAAATGTCAGTCGAGAAATAACTGTTGTATGATCGTTATTTGATATTACAATAGAAAATCAAAAATATTCATATGAGACTTAAACGCATATATTAAATAATCTTCTTAATCCAGAAAAATTGTCAAGCTTTTCATTAGCAAATTTTTCCAAGACTTTCAGTTTTGGATCTGAAAAAATAAGTTATTTGGATTTCAGTGCAGTAGACGTTATAAACATGACTAGTTCAGTTCAACAGTTGAACTGTTGCCGTCAGTTCAACTGTTGAACTGTTGAATGCTGTTACTGTTGCATGTAATGTGTGTAGTTACATTTAAATTCTTTGTCCAGCTAACTCCCCATGAATAAATTAGACTCGCCGTTTATATTTTTCTCATATTTTACAGTTATGAAGCGAATAATTTCCGATTCAAAATGTCTTGAAACCCGTAAAGAGATTATCAAAGTCCAATCTCAGATTCAAATTGGCGTTCGAGACAATCGTAATGTTTTAAAAATGCAAACTTCTCATTTAATAAAAAGATGAAAGCTTATCTGTAATATTGAATTTGTACTTAAGCATAAACTCAAATAGTAGTACCGCATGTCCGTGTATAAGGACTCATCAGTTTAAAATAATAATTCTAAATCGTAGTATAACAATCATATTATCACAAATAAGGTAAACCCTCCAAGTTTTTGTTTCTAGGCACGTTTTCAAAGGCTGTAACTTTGGATACTTGCCCAGAAACATAAAATGCTTTGGAAACATAAAACCAGAAAAGTACAATTTTCCCTTTGCCCCGATGGTGATTAAAAACACGATTCAATGATTTTTTAGTTTTTTAAAACATAATTTTGTAAACTACAGAAAATACTCAAATTACAACATTAAAGAAAATTAAATTTCCTATATTTTGGGTGTTTTTGCAGGTCTGTAGCTTATATGGATCAGGAGAAAGAGTTCTTTGTTTGAAATTCATTGTTGGTGGTAGTGATTTTATGTTTTGATTTTGATTTTTGCGGACATTTGCCATCACCGAGTATTACAAACAAGATTCATGACGTTTCATGATCTGAAATCTGACCCCGTCTTGGCAACACACAATCAGGATAACCTGAAAACAACATAGCTAAAACAGAGAACTGTAAAAGCACTCACAAAAACACTGGGCTGAAAACATATATTGCATTCTAGTTTAGTTTCCATCATAGTGTTTTTGTCACTGCTCAAGCAGTTCTCTGTTTTAGCTATTTTATTTGCCCAGGTTATCCTGACTGTTCATACCAATCTTGTTATGTTCTATATTCTAGGTTATTTTCTACCTGACTTGAAGACGGAATCAGGTACCAGATCCCGAAACATCGCAAAACTTGTTTTTATACTAATCCGTGATAAAAAAGAGTAGGTTAATTGAAAGGAAGAATACGATTTTGTTGTGTTTCGTGTGACACGTTGCCAAAGTTGTAAAAGTTCAAAAACCGTGACTTTAACCAAAAACTTGGTGATTTTTTCCTTTAAGAGGGGGTTGCAGTCACGAAAGATTTCGCGGTTCTACCTGCTTCTCTCATAAGGCTAATGTTAACTTTCAAGTTGCGTCCAGCCTCAACCGCTCATCCAAAATGCTTTACCTATGGCTCATTTGAAAGGGAAAAAATTGTCTAGCGAAATGAGTGAGCAGAATTTTGATATCGCTCTTCTAAAAAATTAAATAAAATTCTGAAAATCCCAATTTTTGTGTTTTTTTTACATCCAAACTAACGGTAATATCAAAATTCTGCTCACTCGTGTCGCTAGATAATTTTTTTTCACTTTCAAATAAGCCATTGATCAACGATTTTGGATGAACGGTTGAGGCTGTAGAACTTGAAAGTTAACATTGGTCTTATGGAAGAAGCAGGTAGTCGCGCGGGACTGGAGCCTCCTCTTAATATTATGTAATATGTTTTATGTTCATTATGCTACAATTTAAAGTTTATAAAACTAGAGTTCCTTTTCGGACCCTCGGCATATTGGGATGATGACGTCGCGCGTCGCCTGTGGAGGACGAGCGCGACATGTGTCCCCACGCCCATCCGCGGCGCAGGCCATCGCTCACCCGAGCCCCGAGCCGTCCCGGGCGCCTCTGATTCATAAATTATGCACCGCAGAATCCGCGCCACGTGGACAATCGTGTCGTTACAACTGCGGATTGAGTGGCTTTATATTACTTTACATCGTACTACACAGAAACATCCGATTTCATTGCTTTACTCTTTGATGGAAAGTTACTCTTTCCAGAGAGTTAAAAAATATAAAGTTTTTAACTACGTGTTTTATGTTTTACAGTTTTTCATATTTCTTCCTCAATTAAGTGCCAAGGAAGAAATTATGATTTAGAACTGTAAATTCTATATTTTTTCAAACAGTAGCAGTGCTTGAAAGCAGTGCGAAATTTTCTTCATGGCTAAACCTTTTTTTGTATTAATTTGTATTCCCAAAAACATGTGGAAATGGGCTCGTTCCTCTTAAACATGTATCTTGGACACAAAAAAGTTCAAAAGAAAAATTTTGCAGCGCAGTTTGAAAGTTGCATACTGATTTCAATCACTATTTGATTAATTTTCAAGAGAGTATTAACAAAGGAATGAAACAGAACAAAGTAATTTGTGACAAGTATTGTTGCTCATATAAGATGAAGACGAGTGCATATATATCTATATTTTGTGGTAAAAGTGCATGTTTGGACTCTTCATATATTCGCCGAATGAATTGTTCAGCAGACCTGCGCACAAGGGTTGTTAGACTATCAAAATTACAGTAAAAATATTAAGTGTGAAATAAAATTTGACCATGACATGTGCACTGGTAAACTCGGATATTAAACGAGTGAAAATAAAAGTTACAGAGTAGGCTAATATATAACATGTGAAGCTACCAAGGTGCTGCGTTCTACACCCTCGAACGTAGAACATACGGAAAATGTATTTTAAACATTTTTAAAAGTACCGAGTGGCCCACTTTCAGTTGACAAATATCACACAACAAAATCCAACGAAATAACACACAAAAAGGTGGAATAAATATCTATTACCGATTCAGAAATCAAAACCAACATTTAAGACATAAGTTTGCTAAAATCATGTCCAGTCCTATTTCAAAAAGTGCTCAAAATGGCGTCCACGCTCTTCTATGCATGCTTCGCATCTTTTCCACACCGACTTGCAAATTCTGCCAGAAATGTTCCGTGATTGTAGGTTTTCAAATTCCGATCGTATTCCCCTCTTTAAACCTTCAACATCAAGGATCTGGGGCCCTATTTTTGAAATGGGTGAGTTGGCGGTTGAGTGAGTCACTCATCCCTCAAGTTATTTGTTTCTAATCATAAAATTCATTTTAAAATAAAAATAAAAATATTCCTATCTAACTTTATGAATTCAGCCCTACAATATCTGTGAATATCATTTCAATAGGCACTTATTCTTAAAAATTCATAATTTTAATACAGACATAATATACATTGAGTATTTCACCAATCCAACCATTTTTACTCACCAAGCAATAGGCTGTTGAGTAAAAACGGGTGAGTTGACAGGAAACAAGCTTCTTCTTCTTCCCTTTTGGAGGAAATGATAATAATAAACATAGAAAGCCTTTCCAATTAGGTTATGTTTACTTTTCAATACTAAATATTTAAATGTGTTCGGATAGCCTTTGAACTATTTATAAAATGCCTTACAATTAAATTTACCTATAAATATACCAAGATAGTCTAGTTAAAGCCACGAAAAATGAGGTAGTTCCTTAAATTGGTCAATGTTTACATTTGGCTTTCTAGTTTGACAGATGTATAGTTTGAAAACGTTGACATCCCACGTGGTGGTTTAAACAATGCTACCATCAGCTGGCAGGTGACTTGACGAGTGACTCACTACTCAACTCTCAACCGTTTCAAAAATAGGGCCCCTTAACAGAGAAAAATTAATTTTTGAGAATTCCCCATACAGAAAAATCCATTGGTGTCAAATTAGGGGATCTTAGTTTTAATGACCACTCAATGGTACGCCGTTTCCCAATCCATTCATCAAAGTTGCCATACATACAATCAATTTCATAACAATTATCAAACATAACCTCAAACTAAAGAAGATAGCAATCAACACACGACAACCAACAGCTGTGGTATGGTTTGTAACAACAGCTGACAATATTATTTCATTGAATGCATTCATGCATTATAGCCACCCGGTAGTCAGTATTTTTCATCCTATTCGTAAACCATACAGGTTGTCTCTAACCGCTTGCAAACGAACTAGACTTATAAACTTAAAATTATAATGAAACTATAAAATATGAACTATAGATCTATAACTTATACAGGGTGTTTTTTTAAAGCAACCGATGTTTAAGATTGAGTAATGCACATATATAGATAAAATAAATATTCTTTAGTTAATGTTTATGTTTTATACAACCTATTATTTCGGTTCGATTAAATTTAGCTTCCCATTAAGTGTCCAAACAGTCCGCCATGGATAGTTATACAAAGTTGTGATCCCTCCATCAAATTCCTGAACACGTTTTGAAAAGTACTCCTTTCAGTTTCTTGTATTAAATTTGTTTTGTTTATTTTCAGCTAATGAATATCATGTGGGTTGCTTTCGTAGTCCTTACTTTTTATGTATCCCCAAAGAAAATAATGTATTGGGGTCAAATCTCGGGATCTTGGAGGTTATAATCCTTTTACTGAAAATTTTAAAATTTGGGTTGCGTTAAAAAAAACTCCCTGTATGTATGTTTAACCTTTATGAAACATAGGGGTTAATGTAGAGCAGAATAACATAGTTCAATCCTTTAAGTTCTATTGTTTGTTGATTATTACTCACACAGTAAGCATACTTTATAACGTAATATGATTAATTTTGAACAAGTGGATAAAACAAAATCTTCCTTTAGTGCGGATGTTGGGAAACGTGTGGTGGATGAAAATTGCCAGGTCAGAGTTTTTGAACACATTTCTCCTGAGAAAGCTCGGGGCTCACGGTGCGACGGGGGTGGAAATGACGATGGGGCTCGAAAATGAGGGCTCTGCTAGGTCAGTGGATATGAGGGCATAAACAAGGGAGCAGCCGCACTTTAATACACCCTAAACTAAATAATACAGCACCTCCATAAACCAAGGGGTCGTTGCTTTCTTGAGAAAAGCGCTTCATTCCTATTCGTAAATCTACAAACTTCATAGTTAAACTCTTTAGGTATATATAAAGAAAAACAAAAAAAACATAGTAACCCAATTATTGCAACGTAATATATATCAACATTTGTTCTCGGTATTATTAAATATCAACAATAATGGCTCGGTATTATTTTATATCATCCAAGTGCTAAAGAACAATTTAATAACAATAATCAATAATAATATTAATGCACAAAACGTTTGTATTTCGTAATTTAATAATATTATTAATACAATCTTTATCCCACATACAATCTTACAATCTTTACAACCCCACATACAATCTTTATCCCACACGCTGTATTTTTCCTACATGGCTGTAGTATGCAAACAACTGTTATGATTATTTTATTTGTTTGGAATTTCGTTGTTTATTTCGGTGCTAGCGTGGCAACTCATGAGAATATCACTCTTAATAATATTTTTCACCTTAAAATTCATTAGATTTTCTCTGGCCAATTGACCTGCATAGGACTCGTTTTTGAGCCAAATATAGTTTATTTCCAAAATCTGTAAAAAAATCCTCGTAACCTTTTATAAATAACTGTACAATCAAGCAAGCAAGCAACCAACCAACCATACTGATTGGTTGATTACCAAACTTTGCTCATATAAGAGTATGGGATTTGGTAACATGTTTTAATTATCTACTATTTTTAGATCCCAACAACCATGACAGTTTTTTAAATAGTTATTATATTTTTTTTTCTTTCCTTGAGCAGTCTCAAGTGCTTAAAGATCAAGTGCGGAACAAGTCTTCGAAACCGGTGAATTTCGGTTACGGACTTTTCTATTGCATAAGCTATTAAAATAAACCATCTTGGAACTGTTTAGTTAATTCTATGTATTTAATTCTAAAACATTAAAAAACGTTTTTAAACATATTCAGTTTACTTTTTACCTATGTTTGAAGGCAGGAAAAAGTTTTTGTTGCATTACTAAGAATAATTTAAATACGCTTTAATAGTTTTTGTAGCATTGATTAATATTATTCCTGAAAAAAACGTAATGAAAAAAGTTCAATATGTTTCATTATACAGTATATGGAAAGAGATTATACATAGACCACATGTACCATGAAAGTTTTTTTAAAAGTTATTATGATATATTTTCATTTTCTTTGAGCAGTCTCAAGAGCTAAAGATATCAAACTAGCCTCTGAAGCCAGTGTATTTCGCTTACCGTCTTTTCTAGTGCACAAGCTATTTAAAATAAACCACTTTGGAAACTCGAAATATTTTATTCTCCATCCCGATTACTCTTAATTAAGAGTGCTGGCATTTTGCTCGCGTGCTCATGAAAAAAATATCCTGCTTAACAAAGTTTTAAACTTTTAGTTAATTCTATGTATTTAATTCTGAAACATTAAAAAACGTCATAAAAATATTCAGTTTACTTTTTACCTATGTTGGAAGACAGGCAAAAGTTTTCTTTACATTACTTAGAATAAGCTAAATACGCTTTAATAGTTTTTGTAGTATTAATTAATATTATTCCTGTGAAACCGCATTGAAAAAAGTTGGATATGTATTATATGTGGAAAGAGATCATACATGGCCAAGGTCGCCCTCACGTGATGAAGGAATTATTGATGGTCGAGCAAATATTTAACCTTTCCTGAGTTTTTTGTTTACTAAAAATCTCTGGTTAAGAAAATGTTTAAGGAATTCAAGGTCTGCTTTCTCACAAGTACACAAAAATAAATTCCTACGCTTTTTACGAAAATGTAAATCACTTATAAAAATAAGTCTGAGTTTCACAGTTATTACACTTTACACTTTATTAGAGCTTCACTTCAATTAAAAAAGATTTATAAATAAAAGACTATATGGTTCCTTTTAGGCAAAAATGTAAATAATTTAATTGATGATTCGATAAAAATTAGCTCGAGTGCAAACTCTTTAGAAATCTTCTACCTAATATGATCCTAGTCATCAATTCATTTACAGGTACTAAATTAGGCCTAACACGGTCAGTTTCATCAGAATACTCTATATATTGTAAAAACCTACATAAAATGTATTAAATATTTTAAGGTAACTATTGAATCGCTTAAATAAAATATCTATTACACCTTTAAAATATCTCAAAATTTGTTTCATTCAAACAAGTCAAAAATAATCGTCGAAAATGCAAATCGAAAAGTAACTATGAAATTGAACGAGCTGCACAAAATGAAGGTGCAGCAAAATCCGTTGAGACTCCTCAAAAATAATGTTTATATTTATCATACTACATAAACTTATCTTTTTGAATTATTTAAATAACATTTTATAGCATAGATAGAAAAAATAATAAAAAGGAGAGTAGGAAGTTTATAAAGAAACAGTGAGAGCGGTAGCGCCCCTGAGCGTATTGCCGATTAATGAAGCAATCTAAATGCATGATCAGAGGAACTAGCAGTGGTTAAGCCGAACGCTAGTACAATGTCTCAAATCACCACCGTGCGCTTCCGCAAGAAACATAACCTAGCAGTGCGACTGTGTCGGGATCAAAATAACCATTACATCACACTAAAGCCACCTACCATTTGAGGAAATAGTATATTAGCTTTCTAGCCTGGTAAGTACCGTTTTACAGTGCGAGCATGACAGTTTCCGCGCGAGCCGCTAGGTGAGTGCGGGATTTTCATGCGAGTACTTTTACATCATACTACTCAGAAAAACATATTTTTCAATCACAACGTATTCCTTGCATAAATTATTACGTCTCTCAATTCTTCAAACCTAGCCTATGTGACCAAGGCTGACTAATCGTCACACCTATAATTAACACACATTTGCTACTGCCACCAGTGCTACCACTAGATTCCTCTGAAGTAACCAATAAACATAAATCAAACGTTGTAACATACATAGAATACACATTCAGATAGGAACCCTACAATACGCAAGGACCTTTACATTAGGCCTTGTACAGAGATGCAAAAATGCGCAAAATATACTTAACAGTTTATTCTAAGTCTTTGTTCTTCACTCTCCAAAATATTAATCAGGATCAGTTCACAGATTGTCTGCAAAAACAAGTAGAAAATTGTGGTGCTTTATGCACACCTATACATCAAAACTTATTTGTCTTTACCATATTAATTTTTCATAAATTTTTATGCACAAATAAAAATGTGAACATGTTATTAACAATATATCACGACTAACATTTTAATGGCTTTGGCCTAAGAGTTCTTTCTATTTTTACTGAGCACTAAATATATTTAGAATACCTTTCTAGCTGTTAACTCGCTAAAAATTAAGATTACTTAGTTTTCAAGACTTTTATGGAACCGTGTAATCTAACTAAATTATTGAACACACGAAAGCAAAATATGTTAAAGCCATTCTATAAAATACAGCATTATGATCATTCTCTCGGTCATTCAGCTAATTGAACATGATACCTAGAACCTCTACCTAGTTCATGCCTACTTAGGTAGGTATGTATTACCTATCTAGTAATACCTAGTACAGCAAATGATTTGAATGACTAGTCAAGTAAACTATTTCTGATTTGAAATTAAAGATTAGTAGCTTTCATTTCAAGATTTAAAATACCCCCGTTGCAGCAGACCTGCATACTCAGCGAATTTCAAGTGCAAAAAATATTTCCATCCAACATAGCAAGATATTGCATGTTCTTGTAATCTCCATAAGAATAACATGGGGAATGAGTATGCAGGTTTGCTGCCACAAAAATGGAAATTTCGAGGATATTAGACTAAAATACATTACATCTCATCTATATGAAACCACAAACCAAGTTATATTAAGATATGTTGAGAAATAAGCGAGATGCCGAATTTTACTTATTTCCCATAAGGTTAACATTGGGACAACGTACTGTGTTTACCACTTTCAATATCTCGGTAACCAATGGACATAGAGCAATGATTAAAAATACTAAATTGTTTTTTTTTTAAGATAAATTCAATTGTGCTAACAAAAATCGGGTTATTTTTATTTTTCTATGTAAAAAAACTCAAAAACCCCATTTTTGGGGGTTTATCCCCCCTTATCCTCCCCTCCGATGGTCTGATTGGGCTGGTTTTCGAACTCGTTCGAATAATGACTACGTCCGTGCCAAATTTCATTCCAATTGAACCATTTTTGCGAGCGCTATCGTGCTTACAGACACGATAGCGCTTCACTTCAATTAAAAACGATATAAATAAAAGACTATATGGTTCCTTTTAGGCAAAAAATAGTTAGATATATTATGTATAAATTTGAACGAATGGTGTCTTTTGCTTCTGGTGGCCACAAAATGAAAGGTTATCATGGTCTCGGGCTTAGATTTTACCATGAGACCTACGGTAATAGCTTCTTCAGAGCAGTGATTCAAAATACTAAATTGTTTATTTGTTAGCTGAATTTAATAACCTATTTTTAAATTTGATCACATTTAGTTTACCTCCTGTGTTCCAACAATCCGCGATTGACGTTTGTACAAAGTTCCCGTACACGTATTGCAAGGTACCTCTTTGAATTTCTTGCATTAAGTTTATTATGTTAGTTTTGAGGTGCTGAATATCTTGTGGATTGTTTTCGTAGGCCTTACTTTCTATGTATCCCCAAAGAAAATTATTTAGTGGAGTCAAATCTGGGGATCCTGGGGGGAAATAACCCTTCACTGATAAAATAAAGTTTTGGGTTGCGTTTGAAAAAAACACCCTAGATATTTTTTGCGCTTGAATTCCGCTGAGTATGCAGGCCTGCTGCAGCGTGCAGTGTTCTGTGGGATGTGTTTCGCAGTGAGCGCAGTGTGTGTCGGACCGCCGTCCCTGCGCCTCACATAAACTCTATTATTTTGGTTTAAATGAGATATCGACCCGCACGGCCGCCCGCCCTGCCCTTCTGTCGAAATATTCCCGCTATCCCGCTCCTCGCACAACGTGAAACTCAGTTCCTCCCGTTATTATTCGTATGTCTTTTCTTAAAAAATTGCTCGTGTTCGAGACTAGTTTGTCGATGAAGGAAAATAAAAATCTGTATTAAATTTTATATTAAAAAATATATACAGCGTGCTCAAAAAATGTGGGGCAATAATTAACGTAGTGATTCCTTGGGTCAAAATAAGCAAAAAAGTTTATATAGACATATGTCCTATATCGTTTAGTTTAGCGTCTGCCTGTCTGTATGTGTTTTTACAAAATAATTCATAACTCCTTAACGGTTCGAGTTAAAGCGTCGATATTGTGCACAAATAGTCGGTATCTTCGTACAAAATATTAATAAGTAATCTTTAACCTTTTCAAAATGACGGTTATTTTAAATACTGTATTTGGTTTTTGGGGAAATTTGCTGCCCAATATTTAATATAGCCGCCATTTTGAAACGGTCAAAGATCTTTATTGGTATTTTGTACAAAGACAGCGACTAATAAGATAAACAAATTTGCATAATCTCAACGCTATAACTCAAATGGTTAAGGAGTTATGAGTTATTTTGTAAAAACACTTACAGACAGGCAGACGCTAAACTAAACCAGATAGGACATGTCTATATCAACTTTTTTGTTTATTTTGACCCAAGGAATCACTACGTAAATTATTGCCCCACATTTTTTGAACACCCTGTATATTTAACTCGAATTAATTAATTTTTGAAACTCTTACTATTGACTTTGAATCTGAGGCAGTGTTCCTCCCGTTATTTTTCTTATGCCTTTTCTTAAGAAATTAACGTGTTCGAGACTAATTTGTCGATGAAGAAAAATAAAATAAAATAGATCAAATTCGATATTAAAAAATATATATATGTATTTAACTCGAAATGAATTTATTTTTCAAACCCTTACCATTGATTTTGATTCTGAAGCAGACCTTCCATCGCATTATCAAATGTGTACCAGGTTTTGAGTGACCCAGGATTAAAAGATTAAAGAGCCCCTATTTACTGAGTGATTTGCCAACAAAGTGTACTGATGTCACCTATTTAGGAATCAGTAGGAGGTAATAATATCATTTATCGACAGAGAAAACAAACAATAGTCAATTAATTTTCGATTTATAAAATGTAGAATACAAAATCTTAAAGTAAATAGCTAAAATAAGGGGTTGATATGTCTGCCAATCTGTCTGTCAAAGAAATCTCTATGTCAATTTTAAATTCAGAGCCCCGAATCGAAATACAGCTGGAACATAATAATGGGACTTCTATAGATTATTTAAAGTCAACGCTAATACTAAGGAGGCATAAAATAAAACAGCGCACTAAACCACGGCAAAACGGGTTCTCTCTATAAAGTATGTATTATATATTAGAGGGCCGATTTTCATTTTCTTGCAACACTAGCGGCGACATTTGGTACTGCGGACCATAAGAGCCCCTATTGAATTCATGCATTTTTCGCTACGAGGAGTTCACACCTTGTTATTTAGTATCTCTAGTTCTCAAAACCACAATTGTTTAATAACGAGGGAAATATTCGCAGATTTTTATAGATTTTTAAAGTCCATTATGTTTACGCATTCAGAGTCGATTATGTTTACGCATCGTGTAAAGTTAATGAACTTCAGCGCTCTTTATATTTAACGATATCGCAAACTCGTATGATCTATGATACTTCATACATTATTAACCTGTGTGATTATTTTTAACCGACTCGTATTTGTTATTTGTTCATCATTGTTGCCTTCATCATTGTTTGAAAATGCTTCATCATTGTTGCCTCAACTAATCGAGACATCTCTGTAGTACTTACCTCGAAATTTATCGTAATATTTTATATTACACTAGCTGATAGCTTCGGCTTTGCCCGGGAGATTATTTCCTTCTTGTTGTATTCTTTTCTTTGTTTGAAATTCATTGTTGGTGATGGTGATTTTATATTTTGATTTGGATTTTTGCGGACATTTGCCATCACTGATTACTAATCAGAATCAGTGATGGCAAATGTCCGCAAAAATCCAGATCAAAATATGTTGTATTCTTGTTGTGTATTCTGCTGCATTCTGTTAGTAACCATAGGAGCTTTTTCAAATGATGACCATAGTAACAATTCAAAGCACTTCCAAAATACTTGAGATGGCTCCCTTTGGAACAATCCTGTGCCTACTAAAACACATCAAAACCATGCCATTATAGTGCATATCATGAAATTTCGAGCTTTAATTTGACACCAAGACTGAGTCTCTACGACATGTAGTTTTTGCCGGTAGCACGAAATATATTTCGTGCTACCGGCAAAAAATACAATAAAAATTTTTTGTACAATAAAAAAAATATACCAACACACAACTCTCTTTATAAATATAATAACTTTTTAACGATGCTTGCAGCTGAATTATATTAGAGTGAATAAAAAAACTTCAACTATATATTAATTTAGTTTTCAATTTGTATTTTACGTTTAAAATAAACATTCGGACTACAAATTTAAAACTTTTTTTAAACGGTTTTTTTATATTCTAGATTTCTTTAAATTTACAGAAAATGTAGCTTTTCAGTTTTAAAAGAGACTGACTGCTACAGTGTATTTAGCCTAATTCAATGTGCAGGTTGTAGCCACTACTGTGATGGCAACAAACAATGCACACAGAGCGCGCGGCCACCTCCGGCCATGCATCTCTCACATAAACTCTATTATTTCAGTTTAAATGAGATATCGACCACGCGCGGCGAGTCGGGCGTCCCGTTGTCAAAATGTCCTACTTTTCCCCTCCACACGGGGGATGTTTGCACCGAACTTTGTTGAAAACATTGCGGCATCGAGGCCATGTTTCTTGGGGCAATTGAGGAGCGTTTTCACCCGTCGGTATCTTAAGAAATCAAGATAACGATTAGTTATTATTATAGAATAATAATACCGATAATAATACCGATAATACCGATTCATTATTAGGAGAATGTTTTTTATTATCCTAATAGTAACAATGTTTTTTATTATTCTGATAATATTAGGAGAATGTTCATTATTATTCTCGTAATAATACCGATTCATTATTAGGAGAATGTTTTTTTTATTTCCAAGCAAACTCCTAATAAATCATGTCAATAAAAAAAAAATATATATATATATATTTATTTATTTAAGAATAAGCTTCTGTTAAACAATGGAGACAAGAAAATAAAATTTATTATCAGTGTGTGTACAATCTTTTGAATAGTACAAATTTTGTCTTAACTCCGTATACATAAATACCAAATTTTGTTTTGCTCCCATATGTGATGAGAATTGATATTTACAAATATGATATTGATCATATGTATGAGTTGAACCTATTATATACATGAATATAGTATACATAGTTATATTTTTATACCTATATAAATATACAACATTTTATACAAACACTTACACATATGTTTTGCATATTATCATGTATATATGCTAATATGTTCTTTATATATAAAGATTTCTAAAAATTTCAAAACTCAGTATCTTTCTAAAGATACTGAGTTTTGTGAAAATTCGTTGATGTCAAATAGATCTAGCATGAAGATAACTGAATTTTGGTTAAATCTGACTTCGTCATTAAATCTGACGCTTTTAACTATGATTTTGGGCAATTTTGAAGATACGAAGTTTTGTTAAAATGCCCCTCAATTATTCGTCTACTGAGGAATACTTGTTAGGTTTGGTGATCTCGAAGGATGTTTCATTTACCATAAATTAAAACGCATCACGGATTAAATGTAACGCGTATGCTCCCTACTTTGGTCGACGGGAACGGGTTCATTCATGTTGCGATCAGGCCCACTAGCCCGGTACTGATTTACGTGTTCGAGTTTTGAATAAATAAAGGAAATCATTGTTTTATAAAGTGTACTTTAATTTGTATATATTCGAGTAAAACTATAATTAATGCTCTTAGAGAAATACGATGAACAAAATCACCGAGGTAGATTCATTTTAGAGTGGTGTTTCACAAGATTTCTCTTACAAGATTTTATAAGGTGTTTCACAAGTTTTTCACAAGATTTCTTCCTTTTCCATCGAAAATGTTACGATGAAACAAAAGTACCAATACAGAAAAAAAACAGTAAACCAATAACAAATTATGTAATTGATTCTGAACACAAAAAATAGAAAAAGTCGATACTTATACTGTTTTAGTGTTTTCCCGAATTCGACAAAAACAAATTAAATTAAATTACGATGTAACCATGATAGTATAAAACTTACATTTTCATACAAAATATGTGTTTTTGCTCAATTAAGAAATAAAAATGTGCCAATAAAAAAAATCAGCCGTCAGATATCCTTTCGAAAACACCTCAATTCGATCGATTCAAATCCTACAAAGAGTAGTAATATTCATACAAACTCGAGTTTATATGCATTTATTACGCAATAGAACATCCAGCAAAGTGATGTTGTTGGAACTTTCAGAACTGGGCGAAAGTGAAACTTTAGACCATCACGAAAGTTGCCCTGAAATTCGGATTCAGAGTTTGGCAATCATTAAAAGTGGCGTGTAACTACAACTAAGGCAAACGCAGCGCATATAGAGTACAAATAGACGAATAATGCCTCTCTCACTTGCATTACAGCAAATGAAGTCTGGGCCTCCATATTGTCTAGGTATATAAACATAAAACGGCGTTTAAAACAGCGTAATCTGACATGCTCACGTTTCAAATAACTCGGCTTTTACCACTTAACATTGAGGCTTAAGGTTGAAATTGTGCATGTGTAGATTCCTTTAGTTTTAAACGGTAATAGTAATATCAATCACATTACAACAATAATTTTTTTATATAAAAAAATGAAAAAAGTCATAATTTTTTTTTACTTTAAAACTTGACATGAAAAAGTTGTCGACTGCTACTTTTCTTTATTTTTTGGTCAGGTAAAATAAAAAATTGCGGAAATTGTTTTTAAAGAGCTGAATTTTTTAAATCATATTTTTTGAAAAAATAGCTGCCGTAGTTTGGTTGATAATTTAGTTTTTGTGGGAGAGTTTATCCGTTTACCTAAAAAATAAGTCAATCCTATAAACTGCTGTTTACAAAAATATAGTCGACTACAAAAATACGAGTGGTATTTACCGTAGTCGTGTTTCCCTTACGGTAAACTACGGTAAATAAAAAGGCAGCAATCTCACAATCACTATGGTACCAATTATAAATGGTTTAGAAGCAGTTTACACATCATAGGACGTTACAGGTGCATTCCGTGGTGGCAGCTTCTCTCAAAAAAAGTCGGGACAAGATTCTAGGTTATCAGTGTTTGCGATGTGTAGACTGCTGTAAATCATTTATATTCGGTACTAATTCTGAGATTCGGACCTTTAATTTGATACCATATTTGTAATTTTTAACCCAGTTTTTTCATGTACTTGAAGCAAATTTCTGACTTGACGTCGCGCCTTGTGTGCTCCCTCTGTGGCTCCGTCTATTTCTACTGTGGTCGCGGGGCAAGAGACTGGCTGTCCAACATCCTACCAGGAAATAAAATTTAAAAAGCTAAGGACTGTAACAGAATTCGAACATAAAAGTAATGAACTCAGTTTATGGTGATCAAAATTATTGACAAACTACTTACAATTCATAAACGTTGTGTGAAAAAGTAAATTATACTTTTGACCTCCAAAATAGTATTTCGCCCAAATATGTCTTCTATACCGTGAAAAGCAATTTTTTCATCAAAAAACTTAGATTTTTATTTTTTTAAACCGTTAAAACTAAAAATTGGAAAATATATGAAACATGATTCACGGAGTCACACCCAATTATTAATTCCAAGTAGTTTAAATTAGTAGTTTATGTAACGATTGCATTATGAATGTCTTTAAGCCACGAGTGATTTCACGAGTGGCTTAAAGGCATAATACAATCGTTGCAAACACTACTTTATCTACGACCAACTATATAGGACAAAATTTCCCCCGAAGTTGAACAAAACTCATGACTTTTACTAATGATGGAATAGGTCAACTAAAATTTGAGGTTAGGCATAAGCAGACTAAACCATGAATCGTTGTGAAACAATCAGCTGATGGGATAAGTCAACTCAAACGTGAATCGTAATGCAACAATCAGCTGATGTGCGAATTGAGTAATTGTCATTATAACACTACTTTCGTCAAATGCTGCGCTCCCATTGGTCTAACCTGCATCATAAAGTGACACCAGTTGCATAATGTTAACTTTATGCAACGGGTTTGTATTTTGGTTTAATAATGGACCTCATTATGACATTAGTTGTAACATCGTTATTGGTGATTATTGCAATGGTCGTAGATAAAATTAATTTTGTAACCATTTATTTATGTGTTGCAGTAAAACAGCAAACTCGGCGGATTTAAAATGCACAATCACTTATAGATTTAAATATTTAAATAGATTTAAATAGGGAAAAATTAATTGTTTGTCATAAAAATGGCGTTTTTGTTAGCGATTTTAGTACAATTTTTAGTAAACATAGACAAAAAGTCACTGTTGTGAGTGAAGTAGGAAGCGGAAATGGCTTCAGCAAAGTTGCCGCTTGTCTGGGCAGGACAGGGCTCTACTGGTACTCGTGTAAGTGTGAGTCCATCCCCAAGCTGGGTGGGACCTTTTCCATTAATTCTCCACCACTACTTTTTATTGCAATTTCGTTTATTTGCTACCGGAACTTAATTTCAAGTTATATTTTTGAATGGTTGGATCAGAATATTTAGTCAGAACCTGTAATTTAGTCGAAAATATCTAAGAGTAAAATAAAAACATGATGAAGATTTCACAGGATTGTGTGAACTTTTCGATATATCTCCCAACGATCTAACATTTATTTATATCGGACAGTTTGACTTGAAATGGGTAGGAGAACATTAAAATGAAATTATTATTTAAGTTAGAATACGTTAGGTTATGTTTAGAAGCCCCGAAAGGCAAAGTGGACTAACCCCAAAAAATCAATTTTGAGATATTAAGAGGTAAAGTTTAAGTCATATATCTCAGTACAGAAATTGCTCTTTTGAATGATAGTTCCACTGTATGATTCATAACAGACATACAATTTTATTGTTGAATAAGTTTTTGGTTTATTTTTATTTTTTGGTACCTAAAATGGTACCCAAAAATTATGAATTTGCCTTACATTGGATTGCCATATGGGTTAGTCCATTTTAGCACTTAGGTTAGTCCATTCTGCTTTTATTCTTATGTAAAGTTACAGGTTAGTCCATTTTGCCTTTACAGAAAAAGAAGAATTGGTTTTGCATTAATCAAATTGAGGTTAGTCCAAAATTGCACTTAATTTTGTGGGTTGGTCCAGTCTGGCTATAACAGAATATGTACAAGTGCATTTTGGACCAACCTTTTCACCTTAATAAAAAAAAAACTACAGCTGATAGAGATTAGTCCGTTCAACCATTAAATAGAGCTGATTCTTCTTCACCAGCAGGTATACCAATCTCAAAATTGAAAATTTGTGGGTTAGTCCACTTTGCCTTTAGGATTAGGAAAGAGACAGCGGGCCTCGCGTCGGTCGTAACGGTTTTGCAGAGCAGCGATCCTTGTCGCGGGTTACAGAAATTAACCTAATTACTGCTATTTATTCACAAAAAACGTTTTCCTACAATATACCAAAGTAAATCTAAACAGAGCGACACAGAACATTTTAGATCGTGGTGGGAGATATAAAACAATTACCAGATAAGATAAGGCCAGCGATTTCAAGCGGATAAGTTGAACAGAGGACGTAAACATTATTAAGTGTTTTTAGAGCTACAGAATATTTATTAAGTGGTAGTGAATAACCGGAAACCAAATAAAGTAGTGGTAGTGCATGAGTACGGAAAAGGTCCCCGGGCTGTGCTGTCGCTGCCTCATTACGTCATTCTATTAAAATCCTGACATAGGAAAATTACATGAATTAGTTAAAAATACAATTTTTTTCGAACATTGCACATTAAAAATAATAAAAACTGAGGGCTAAAAATGGTATAAGTTAATTGATATAAAATTGAGTATTCTAACGTATAAGTTATTTTGTAATAGTGGTTTTATAAAGGAAAATCCCGTTTTTCTAAATTTGTTGTTTCCGAATAAATATAAACATGTACACGTTTACATAACGCATATGGCACATTTCTATCTTAAATAATTGAACATCGGGATGCGATACGGGATTTCAATTAATTTAACGATTATATATCATTTAGTGTATACTAATTAATCATTATTTACGTAGGATCTAGTTAAAAAATTATTTGTCTACATAATTTCATGACCAAATGCATTTTGATGCCTTAGATCAATTCAACAAATGAATTCTTAGATTAATCAGCATCCGATGTTATGGTCAGTTTGTCGTATGTGATTCATCAATAAATAGGCTTAGCGATTTGCTGAAAGAAAGATTTTAATGGTGTTAGTATCGCTAACATATAGGGAAGGTTACAATACTTTCTTGAGTGAAAATTAACAACCACCCAGGAGCTATAAATTAGAATAAATTAATTGTGATTGGCCAGTTAAAAAACAACTCAGTGATTCCATCCTGTCGGTGATACATTAGGGTCAATTCTTTGTATAAATAAAATACTAATGAAAGAGTTATAGTTCGTATAAAAAAATATATCGGATGGTTATTCATCTCAAATAAAATAGGTTTATTTCATGGTTTCGAGGAAGCATTCGTATAACAGCCTGTTTGCACCATACTACTCAATATCCCGTCAATTTAAATGGAAACAAACAAGAAGTTCTCTCTGTCAAAAGTAATAGCAGGTATCTGACCCGTCTACAGAAAAATAAAAATCTATTAGGTGGCGATTTTTAACTGTATATAAAGAGTTGTATGAACTGAGTCAAGCTTGTTTTAATAAATTATATGTTAAACAATTCACGTAAATAATTAAGAGCAATGGGCCCAAAACGGACCCTTGCGATTAAAGGGGTTGACACCCTGACATTACTAAAACCATTGTAACACCTTGAGCCTGAAACTTGAAAAATATTTAAGTTGTAATGCAACAGCATTTAAACTAAAACCTAAAAATCTCCTCTAATTAATTTGAAGCCGATGTGAGAGGAATAAAGGGGATGGGAGAGCTAGGCCTAGCTTTCGACTTCATTACGAAGCTCTAAAGTAAAAGCACAGGTGCCTGACAGTTTAAGAAACCATGTACAATTAATAACCTGTGGTTTCATTAAATAGGAATTTAACCTATATTATTAATTGTCAGTGATTCTAAACTTAGTTTGGTTCCAAAATTAAGAAAATAAAGGGGTTTTCAATATTTTTTAGTTAAAATTTTCAAGTGACCTTAACCCTTGTTCATGTTTTAGTGCCTGCCACTAATTTAATTTTTAGCCCACCATTGTTAAAAATCATAATTATTAGTGTATAAAAGTATATTTTTATGAAATATGTATTGAACTTGATTGATTGATTGATTGGGTGATGGGGAATAGACTCAAAAGGCCCAGCACGTCAACCGAAGCTTATTGTGGTCCCCTAGTCTGCTAGATTGGCAGCCCTTATGACCAGTGGCGGATCCAAGGGGGGGACAAAGGGGGCAATTGCCCCCCCCCCCCCGAGAATGTGGGAAAAAATAAGTGTTTAAGTGTAGCTTCACGAAACTTGTGATCCGCCGCAATAAACGATCACGCGTATTTGCCGATCGCGAATAAACGGCAAATCCAGCTTTAAGAAACTCGCGATCGGCCGCAAAAAGTATCGTGCATATTTGCCAATCGCGAATAAAAATGGCAAACGTAGCTTTGCATAGCTCGCGATCGGCCGCGATAATGATCGCGCGTATTTGTTAGTCGTGGGTGAACGGCTAAATAAACTTTGCGGAATTCGTAAACGGCCGCGAAATACGACAGCGCGTATCAGCCGATCGCGGATAAATGGCCGATGTAGCTTTGCGGAACTCGCGATGTCGGCCGTGAAAAACGATCGCGAGTATTTGCCGATCGCTGATAAATGGTAAATATAAAGCTGGTTAAACCTTGGCCACCGAAAAGAATGGTTAAAGGTTGAACGGACTATGTCTTTTGTCTTGATCGTACTATTGAGGAGAATGTTGACAATGTAATCGAGCGTTATGCTAAGAAAGGAAAAAGAAGGCCTTAGAACTTACTGTTTAGTTTAAGTTTTCTGGGTAAATTATTGTAAATAATAAATTTATGGCTTGAGCCTCTAAACAAGTTTTCTTTTTTTCCTAATTAACTAATCAAGTATACTTTGATAAATAAATCAAATAAAAAACTGTAGTTTTAAATTGATAATTGAGCATGTTTTTTGTCTCTAGATTGTCTAAAAACACGAGTTTTCAGTTCAAATTTTCTGGAGGAGGTCCCCCGCACCCCCCCCCCCCCAGACCCCCCGGGAGGCTGCCCTCGTAATCCTACTTGCCCCCCCCCCCCCGCGAACTCATGCTCTGGATCCGCCACTGCCTATGACTGTGCCCTCAAAATTGTATTGAACTTAATCAATTATACTCTTTATGAACATCGCTAAAACCACAAAAAACCTACTCCTTAACGATTCTGATAAGTAGAACTCCATAAGCGATGCTATCGGGTAGAAAATTCAAACTTTTTACGTGCTAAATTATACTTATTTTTTATAAGAACACTAAGAATAAACATATATCTTCTAAAATACAAATATCGTGTAAAATATTACAAGTTAAATAAATCAAGACTGTCACACATTGGAGCAGTGCCGGCTACCGGTGCGTCCGCCCTGGTAGGGTTAGTGTCGAGCACGAATGCACGTCACTAAAATAGGGTTCCTAAATAGAATGCACGAGTAGCGTTGATTGCAGACCAGTTTGTTGATTGCTAGTTGTACGCGACTGCTGATTTGCCCCACACCTGTCGCGGCCGCTCTTGTGGGAATTGTTTACACACGCGGAAAAATATTTATCACTCGTCCCTCGCCCCCGCCCCGCGTAAGGCTTCGCGCCGTTTTTTAACCACCTGTTTGGCTTCTTTCGCCTTGTCCCGGAACAAATCGTTTTCAATTCTACCTTGTCTCTTATTGATCTCGAAAGCGGAAGCGTGTAATTTCGAGGACGGTTGTTAATTGTGGCCCTCTCAGCCCGGGTTGCGGTCTCAATTATTTAGGGTTCTTTAAGTTTAATTACCACGATGTACTTTATTAAAAATGGAACCTTTCCAGACAAAATACCGATTATACTGTTGGCAGCTTACGACGTTTTCATTAGTTGTATGAGTGATTGATTTCTGTGGTCGGATAACCTTTTTAGGATTTTTATTAGATTTGCTTCAAAGAAGTACTAGCTGTAATTAATGACATCGACTATCAGCTGACTTAAACTGTGAAAATAAGTTTACATTCCAAATTTTTATGGTGTCAGGACACCATTTAAATCGTTCATAAAAATAATGTAATAGTTTTTTGCATAGTTCTGTTACCATTTATAGAACAGTAATTTACTTTCAGTGTGCTTCAAGCAAATCGGTACTTGAATGAAAATTGTTATCTAGCAATAAACATACTTTTATAAAACTTAAAAAATCGTATTTCTAATAAAGAGAATAAAATAAATGGGTATCATATGGGATCCAAACCAAACGACGTCTCATCTTAAAAAAATCACAGGATTATATCTGGAAGCTAATTAATAATGCTTCATCAAACCTCTTACGACATATTTTACATTTTCATTAAACTCTATTTTTTCGATGGAACGATCTATCTGGGCTCGTCCTCGTTCCATGAAGCCTTTCGCCTGGAAGAGAGACCGAGCACTAGCGACGCATTGTAGTTCCGAGTACATTTTCGACCGTGATGGGGGATGTCCAGGACCCCACGATGAGAATGTGTTATTCGACTCATGCAGTGTCGATGGAGCGTGCGAGGAGTCCTTATTGCTCTGGGCCAGATTCCATTGCGGTACTCCTGCAGAACTGATTCGGCTTTTCCAAAAGATTAACTCGAGTATTAAATAGCAGGAATTGCTACATAGATGGTTTATTCTAGCGATTACACCACCAACTTTGCCTAAAGTACCCGTATCCGCTTTAATAAATACTTCCAAGAACTTTGAACTTTCGCTTTTACAAATTTTTTTACTTTCTCCCCCTATACATAGTATATGAAGAAAGTATTGTTTTCGTAAAAATTTTCGAATTTGAGTTGTTCGTGGATATATTTGTTTTAGTGCTCCCTGAATCCAAAAAAGTGGTTTCCGGAGTGGTGTCTGTCTGTCCGGCATGTGTGTGTGTGTGGATGTATGTGTCGATGTAAACAGAGCTGGAGACGACACCAGTGGTCCAATTTTCATGAAATTTGGCATATAGGTATAAAACCATGATATATTCAGGCGTTTTTTCATTTTCCTGAATTTTTGATTTTCAAGGATATTTACCCCATACAAACTATAAAAAACTACAAAAATCCAAATTTCTCAAAAACGGTTCTAACGACTTGGATAGAAATTTCATGGGTTTTAGTGCTTATGATGACAGATAAAATTACACCACCCGCATGCTCGTAAAAATTCAGGTTCAAGATTTATAGGGGTTTAAGTGTCCAAAAATTCATATTTTTTCAAATTCCACAAATCTGTAACTTCTAAAGAAAATAATATACTCTCAACCATTAAAGTTTGCTTAAAAAATTAAATAATCCTGTATCCTGAATCATTAGCCTACGTCAACTGGTTGCGGAGATAATTGATATTATAGTTTGTCGATAAACGCAGTATGTTGTCAATTTTATTGTTATGGCAAATATTTAAAAACCTACATCTCCGTTAATTACTAACCAAATTTGATAACATTTGGCATTTTTTGTAAGATAATTAATTGTTAATTTGTTTTATTTCATTATATAAGTTTCATGGTTTTAAATGACTTTAAGGGAGAAAGTATGTGTCAGTTTCCTGATTCGGTTTATTTGAAAAGTCAAAGTGCTGTAGGTCCCTGATGAATCGACAACTCGAGTAAATGGCGCGTTATTCACATTTCCACCGTTCGCTCTCTGAAGGGTAAAAATGCTCAGATGATTTCTTTTAGATAATTTATAAAAGTAGATTTCGGGCTAGGATATCGTAAGTGAAAAGTAGAGGGTCTAAAAATATTACGAGGCTCGTAAATATAAATTATTCAATTAATTTCATAAAATATTACATTAATTCCGACATTCCATTAAAGATTAATTGTTCCATTTGTGGAATTCACGATACAATTTGATGTTAAATGTTACACTCGATGCGGAACTTTAAAGGCCCCGTGGTCCATCGTCGGCAACACCATCCGTCGCGTAGGTATTGTCACAATGAAGTACCAGTAAAATCTAATGAGGTACTAGTACTAATCTCTTGAATATCATTTTGGCCACTACTCAGATGATGAAGAGTTTTCATCTGAGTAGTGGATAACAAACCTTACATTCGTTTTCACTATTTTAAATCGGGTGTCGATCGGAAACTCATCAGTAAATCCATGAAATAAGGACCAATCATTGAGCCCTGCGGAACTCCTTTTTCAATAGGCTGATCCAACTAATCTCTTATGGGTATATTTTTCATACCATCGCTGGTCTATGTACGACCAAAATCAAGATCTTCCTCGTCTTCGGCTTCCCATCGCTCGGGTTAGAAAGCAGGAAGCTACCCGGTGCGAGTGCGTGTGCGTGTGTCGCCCGGGGCTGAGTCGCTGTGTTGCGCAGTCGGTATTGTGCTGGTGGGAACGCTGGCCGGTCGGACGGTTGGACACGGCATTGTGGCCGCCGACTGCCCGGCGCCTACGTCAAATCCACGGGCACCTCTATTTCACGCTTTTCGTTCCACCTCCCATTGATGCTGTGTATGTCCTAAAACAACATTATTTCATATAAGACGGTTAATGTATGTCCTGGTCGTGACGTCGCGGACGCGCGGATCTCGCGGAGGCGCCGGGGCGGCCGGGCTCACCGGAGTGCTTCGGGTCTTCTCCAAGAAATTTGTTGGTCATAACACCGACTTTTCATCGTATATTTCTACTCGAGGAATATCGATGGCTCTCCGGTTACTTAAGAATAAACGAGTTAATACTGAGCGAAATAAATTGTCAAAATATCGTCAAATGTCAGATTCACGGCTGTATCCACGGCCCCTCTTTCGTGGATCAAAAGGGATGTTTCGATGTTTCGGGCGGTTCTGAAATCTACCTACTGACCCGTGGAGCAAAAGAGATGTCGTGAAAATGCCCCTTAACCGTGGAGTAAAAGGGTCACTCGCGGATTTACACTATCGGAGGCCCTAGGCCGAGTTTTGTATCTGCTGCCCTCTCCATACCTCCCCGTCATTTTCCTCTTACTCCCCTTATGCCTCTTTCCGCACCAATGAAAATTCCTGTTATATCACACCTCAATCATAAAAAATGTTCACAATAAAGTGTGGGTGAGCTCACAAAAAAGGTAATTTAAGGGCTCAAACTTAAGGGAATTAATGATCAGGATTGTATGAATATTATTTGAAGAAATTAAATGTTGTATGAATTATTGTATAAATATTCGTGAAGTATTGTATATTATATGAATATAGTATGAAGAAATCGGTCGGTAATTGTTCATCAATGATTTTTGGCCACTTTTCTTTTTTCGATTCTTCTGCAAGTAGACTCCTTTGCAAGAAGAGACGGGACGGAAAGGCTTCAAAGTTATGTGAGAAGTAAAAAAAAAAGAAAAGACGTAAGTTCCAAATATTAATAACCAGTAAAATATCAAAATAATTTTTACTGTTCAGCATTCCATAATTTGAAATAGAGATTGGATTTTTTATGTTATATTATTTATCTTATATAATATGATATATTATACAATATCATATTATTGTATTATATTCAATTATTATTTGATGCAATATAATATATTATAATATATCTTCTTATATAATATAATATTATATTATATTACATCATATCATATCATATTATATTATATTATATTATATTATATTATATTATATTATATTATATTATATTATATTATATTATATTATATTATATTATATTATATTATATTATATTATATTATATTATATTATTTCCCGTGTTGGGCCGGGACAGAATGTCCAACAGTATCCCCTGCTTGTCGTAAGAGCCGACTAAAAGGGGAGGGGGGGCGCACTGGTCCTTTTTCGCGTCTCCTTTTCACAACTCCATTCTCCGAATCATTTCAATAGCCCGGTTGTTTTTCTAAATCATTCCGTCCTACTCGCCGGGTTGACTCTGTGTTCTTCAACCTCCACTGCGCTGGGGGTCTGGGACGAGCAGAGGGTACAGCTTAAAAACTGGGTTCTGCACCTCCCAGGCTGCCGGATAGTACAGGGGCCCGGGTCAGCCCAGCCAGCTGACCTGGCTGCCCTATCAGCCGGCGAAAATCCCCTTGGCCGTGGCGGTGCCGGTTGGCGACCGGATAGGGCCCCGCTGCGGTCACGGGGGGGCTCTGCCGAGGCCACTGCTCGTCTAGGACCGCCGGTGTTTTGGAGGCGGTCGAACACGGATATAGTTGCTCTGGTGATGGGTCGGTCTGACTTTCTCATTGGGGCACATTTTGGGGGGTCAAATGCCTAGTCTTGGGGGCCAAACCAGACATGATGGCAGCAAACAATAAAAATACGTCTGAAAAGGTGCCAGACTCTTTCCGGGGTACCCTAACCCCAACAACGAAATCAACCGCTTCTCCGAGCGGGCTCACGGGTGAGGTGGCTAGCCCCTTCGAGCGAAGGTCCCGCCTCACGAGATCGCCGCCAGGCCGCAACGTGACACCTGCCTCATCGGTGGCCAGAACATCTGTGGCCACTGAGAAGCAACCCGATGGAGACAACGTACCGATGGACGCCAACCCGTCTCCCTTCGAGGCGGTCATCGCGCTCGCCAGGCAGCAGGAGGAGGAGCACATCAAAAAGTGCTTCGACACCCTCGCTGTGATGAAGGCCGCGACCACCCGGCAGAAGAACATCAGTCAGGATGTGAAGGATGGCATCGTCCAATTGGAGGCCAGCCTTCACCACATCATCCAGCTGAGGAGGTCGTGGCAGTCATGTGAGTCGGTGACTGCTTCGACGCAGACGACCCCGTCATTGCGGGTAAAGGCTCAGCCAGCCGGTGGGAAGCGGGCCGCTTCCAGCCCCGCCCAACCGGAGGCTGAGAAAAAACCTCGAGGAAACGGTCCAGGGGAGACATCGGACCCCGAAAAATGGACCGACGCTGTCAGGAAGAGGGGGAAGAAGAGAGACCCTCCCCAGCTGCCTGGATGCCAGCCTGGCACTCAGGACAAGAAGAAGGCGCCGAGGAAGAAGTCCCGCAAGCAGCGGCCGGACGCTCTTCTCATCAAGCCGTCGGAGGGGAAATCCTACGCCGACGTGCTGGGCGAAATTCGCAGCAAAGCGAAGCCCGATGAGAAGGGCGCCGTCATCAAGGGCATGAGGAAGACCCGAGCCGGCGATCTTTTGGTCGAGCTCGGTGACGCCTCCAAAAGCAAAGCCGCCTTCAGCGAGGACCTGCAGACCATCTTGGGGGCGAACGCGACCGTCCGCGTTCTCGAACCCAAGTCGACGCTGGAGGTGAGGGACCTTGATGAGCTGACGACCGAGGCAGAGGTGACCGCTGCCGTCAAATCCGCCATCGGCGACAACGTCGAGGTGAAAACCTTCCTCTCAAAGGCGAACGCTCGGGGTCAGAAGGTGGCGATCCTCTCGCTGGGAGCCAGAGCAGCTGCGAAGCTCCTGGGGAAGGGCCACCTCAAAGTCTGGTATGTGAGCTGTCGGGTGCGCGAAAAGCTGGTGGCCTCCAGATGTTTTAAATGTCTGGGGTTCGGTCACGTCGCTAATCGTTGCCCTGGACCCGATAGAAGCAAGCTCTGCTTCAAGTGCGGCGGCCAGGACCACAAGGCCAGCGCATGCAATGCAGCGTTGTCCTGTGTCCTGTGTACTGAAGCCGGCTTGAAGGGCGACCAGGTCAAGCATTCCGCTGGGTCAGGTCGTTGCGGGCAGTACAGGCAGGCCATCCAGGAGCTTCGCCAAACACAAAAGAAATGATCAGTGTTCTGCAACTTAATATGCAGAGGAGCAGGACAGCAAACGACTTGCTGTTCCAGTTCGCCACGGAGCAGGGTGCTGACCTACTGCTTCTCAGTGAGCAGTACCAGAACCGACGCTCCGCGCAGTGGTTCTCGGATCCCTCCGGCACTGCGGCGATATGGATCTTGGACCTCGGGAAGGTGCCTGTTCTCGATTCCGGATCGGGCAACGGCTTCGTTTGGGTAAGGAGCAGGGGTTTCACTGTCTTCTCCTGTTACCTCACGCCTAACCAACCGATCGTAGACTACCGCCACATGGTCGATTCCATCGAGGAAAAGATCATGAACACCTCTGGCGGGGTCATAGTCGGTGGCGACTTTAACGCCAAAGCCGTGGAATGGGGTTCCCCGTGGACCGACACTCGAGGTCGTTACATCCTCGAGTCGGCTGCCAGGTCGGGCCTCTGTATCCTCAACACGGGCGGCATTTCCACCTTTCGCCGTCCGGGGTGCAGAGAGACGATCCCAGACATATCCCTTGCCTCCGAAGGGATTGCCCAGCGGATCTCCGACTGGCGTGTCTGCGAGGACTACTCCTCCAGCGACCACCAGGCGATCCTTTTCAAGGTCCTTCCCGAGGGTGCGCGCTTGCGCGCTGAACCTGCTCCTCTGGCTCGACGCTGGAACACCAGTCGTCTGAGCAAAGAAACTTTTACAAACGTAATTAAAGACCAGAGCATTGAGAATTTCATAAGCGCCGAAGATCTGGCAGCATCGACGATGCGTCTCATCGCGACCGCGTGTGAGCAGTCGATGCCCGGAGTTTCCCGCCGCCACAGGAAGAAGCCGGTTTACTGGTGGACGCCTGAAATCGCGGAACTCCGGAGGAGATGCCTTGGTCTCCGACGAGCTGCGCAGCGAGCCAGGAACCGCCCTGATGCAAATGCCAGATCGGCTGAGCATAGAGCGGCCCGCCGAGAGCTCCGCGGTGCCATCAACCGGAGTAAAGTCAGGTGCTGGAAGCAGCTGTGTCAGGATATCGACAACGACCCCTGGGGGATGGGCTACAAACTTGTAACCCAGAAGCTAGGGGTTCGCTCACCACCTACGGTCATGGAACCACAAGCCATGGCCGCCGTCGTCGATACACTGTTTCCCAGCCACCCATTTCGGCCAGTCAGGGAATTCGGAGAGGTAGGCGCCTTCCCAGTTTACCGGGAAGAGGAACTCACCGCCGCCGTCCGATCCCTACGACCCAGAAGAGCGCCCGGTCCCGATGGCATTCCGGCGGAGGTGCTCAAGCTCGCTGCGGAGGTGAATCCAAGGCTTCTGCTCGATATGTTCAACGCGTGTCTGGCGGAAGGCGTTTTCTTTTCTTCGTGGAAGGTTGCCCGCCTTGTTCTTATCCCGAAGACGAAGAGCACACCGGGGACCCCTTCCTCTTTCCGACCCCTGTGTATGCTCGACACGGCCGGGAAAGTGCTTGAGAAGCTCCTGCGCGTCAGGCTGACCGAGGCCATCGTCTCTGCGGGGGACTTGTCCCCGCAGCAGTACGGCTTCAGATCCGGTCGCTCTACCATCGACGCTATTCAGGAGGTAGTTGAGGCAGTGCGGAGGGCGGAGGACCACAACCATTGGTCGCGCCGCGTGGTCCTTCTCGTCACGCTCGACGTGAAGAACGCTTTTAACTCCGCCAGGTGGAGCGATATGCTGTGGGCGCTTGAGCATACGTTCCAAGTTCCCTCCTACCTCCTGCGTATGATAGAAGCGTATTTGTCAGACCGCGTTCTGTTGTACGACGCGACCGAAGGTCAGCGGCGCATTCCCATCACTTCCGGGGCTGCGCAGGGGTCCATTCTCGGACCAGATCTCTGGAACGTGTCCTACGACAGCTTGCTGAGGCTAGACATGCCCGATGAGACCCGCCTCGTTGGCTACGCTGACGACGTCGCTGCCTTGATCGCTGCGAGGAACGTCGAGCAGGCAAAACTGAGGCTCAGCGTTGTAATGGCCAAGGTCAACGGGTGGATGCGAGATCACGGCTTGTCCCTGGCTATCAGTAAGACGGAGATCGTCGTCCTCACCAAAAAGAGGATAAACACCTTGTTCCCGGTGCAGATAGGTGACGTCACACTCGAGACTAAGCCTGCTGCAAAGTACCTGGGAGTCATGGTCGACAGCAGACTGTCTTTCGGCGAGCAGATCCAGCGCGCCGCCGACAAAGCCGCTAAGGGTGTCGCTGCCCTTGGTAGGCTTATGCCCAATGTCGGCGGTCCTCGTTCCTGCAAGCGCCGTCTGCTCATGACTGCCGTCCAGTCAGTCTTGCTGTACGGGGCGGAGGTATGGGCTCACGCACTCGAGAAGCGAGTCTACCGAGACCGGCTTGCCCGAGTCCAGCGCCGAGGAGCTCTGCGGGTCGCTTCGGCCTACCGCACAGTCTCCGAGCCTGCTGTGATGGTGATCGCCGGAGTCATCCCCGTCCTCTTTCTCGCGAGGGAGAGGCAGGCGATTTACCGGAGGAGGCCTGAAGTGGGCCGGGAAACAGCTGCCAGGGAAGAGCGCGATCGCAGCTTCGACTCCTGGCAGCGCGACTGGGAAGCCGAGCCGAGGGGACGTTGGACCTTCCAGCTCATACCTTCCGTCCGACCATGGGTGGAGCGGCAGCACGGCGAGGTCGATTACTACGTGACCCAGTTTCTTTCTGGACACGGGTACTTCCGAGCCTATCTGCACCGGATGGGCAAAGTCGACAGCCCGGACTGTCTGTATTGCCCCGGCATCCCAGATACGTCCGAGCACACCTTCTTTCAGTGCGACCGTTGGCACGTCCGCCGAGCCTCGCTTTCATCTGAGATCGGCGTGATCGTCAGCCCAAACAACATCGTTGGAGCTATGCTCCAGGGAGAGGGCAACTGGAACTGTGTCAAGCACTACGTCCAGGCCATTCTTCGGGCGAAAAAGGTCGACCTCGATCGGCCTTAATCCTCAGCATTTCCCCACGGAGGTTGCCCTAGCGGCGTAATATCAAAGGCCTAGCCCGAAGTAATGTGTGAAACAGTTCCAGGCTAGTGTCCTCGGTGCCGAGGGAGGTGGTTTAGTCGGTAGTTCACGGGACATCGAGCTCGTGGGAGTCCGACACTACTGAGGGGACAACGAGCCCCTCAGTGTGCGTAAACGCATTCCACCTCCTACCCAAAAAAAAAAAATTATATTATATTATATTATATTATATTATATTATATTATATTATATTATATTATATTATATTATATTATATTATATTATATTATATTATATTATATTATATTATATTATATTATATTATATTATATTATATTATATTATATTATATTATATTATATTATATTATATTATATTATATTATATTATATTATATTATATTATATTATATTATATTATATTATATTATATTATATTATATTATATTATATTATATTATATTATATTATATTATATTATATTATATTATATTATATTATATTATATTATATTATATATAGGCATAATTGAATCGGTGTTTTTCGTGGGCTTAAGTTCAATTTTTTCATATATTCAGTTTTAGGTGGTTTTACACAGTGAACAATTAGATAAATCTATTTTTGTTGAAAGGGTTAGCCTATCATTAGTGTTTATGGCAGAAATCAACAATGAATTTATGTGATTTATATTAAAAGGGCGTATGATCACTTTACATTTTATGGTGTTTTGAACTTCCGCCTTTTCATACAAAAAGTTCCGAAAGGGTCATAAATATAACTTTTATTTTTCTTATATTTTTGTTGTAAACCTATTAATAATTTATTAATAACCTATTATAATCGATTACTAAGAGAATATAATATAAAATGTATTAGTTTTCTTGAAATTTAAAGTTTTTTATCTTCCTGAAAATAAGTTTGAAGGGCGGTATTTGTACATTTATTTAGCCCTATAACACAATCATGTATAAAAAACATATTCAATTGATTTTTCGTCGGCTTACATAAATTTGAGTCACCGGGCTCTAGAGTACCTATTCTAGACAGGATATCGCGGATATCCGATAAATATAGCCGCACTGACGACGGTTCGAGTATTCCAGGATCAAACAGTAATTCAGTACACCTTACAGCGGGCATTGTAGGGTTTGTTTACACACCTCACAGCGAGCATTGTCAGGTTTGTTTATACACCTTACAGCGGGCATTGTCAGGTTTGTTTATACACCTTACAGCGGGCATTGTCAGCTTTGTTTACACACCTTACAGCGGACATTGTCGGGTTTGTTTACACACCTAACAGCGGGCATTGTCGGGTTTGTTCACACACCTTACAGCGGGCAATGTCAAGTTTATTCAAACACCTTACAGCGGGCATTGTCGGGTTTGTTCACACACCTCACGGCGGGCATTGTCGAGTTTATTTACACACCTTACAGCGGACATTGTCGGGTTTGTTTACACACCTTACAGCGGGCATTGTCGGGTTTGTTCACACACCTCACGGCGGGCATTGTCGGGTTTGTTTACACACCTTACAGCGGGCATTGTCGGGTTTGTTTACACACCTTACAGCGGGCATTGTCGGGTTTGTTTACACACCTTACAGCGGGCATTGTCGGGTTTGTTTACACACTTTACAGCGGGCATTGTCGGGTTTATTCACACACCTCACGGCGGGCATTGTCGAGTTTATTCACACACCTTACAGCGGACATTGTCGAGTTTGTTTACAAACCTTACAGCGGGATTGTCGCGATTGATAACACACCTCACGGCGGGCATTGTCGAGTTTATTCACACACCTTACAGCGGACATTGTCGGGTTTGTTTACACACCTTACAGCGGGCATTGTCGGGTTTATTCACACACCTTACAGCGGGCATTGTCGAGTTTATTCACACACCTGACAGCGGGCATTGTCGGGTTTATTCACACACCTTACAGCGGGCATTGTCGGGTTTGTTCACACACCTTACAGCGGGCATCGTCGGTTTTGTTTGCACACCTCACCGCGGGCATTATCGGGTTTGCGGGTTTGTTTACCTAGTCGTGCGGGTGTTTGTGCGAGTTGCGTGTCGGGCCGGGATGTGCGTTGGGGCGAGAGAACACGGATCGACATTGACATCGACACCCTTGTCTGGGGGCGGATTACCAACCCTGCTGATCAAAACACGCCCGGCCCCTGGCCCCGGCCCCGGCCCGTCCCCGCCACCGCGGCTAATGTGTTTTCAACCGATGACAACATTTTTATAACGCGTATTGACAATTCTATTCATTTTAAGTTGAACGCACCGGTGTCTGACAGTTTAAGAACCTATGTACACAGTAACGTGTGGTTTCATAAAAATAGGAATTTAACCTAAATTATACATTTGCCGTGATTCAAAATTATGTTTTAAAAATCATCGTAAAAAAGGGTTTTGAAAACTTTTTTTACCTATATCTTATAAACTAACTCGACCCTTGTCCATGTTCAAGTTCCTGACTCTATAATATAATTTTAAGCCAACCATTATTATTATCATAATTTTTGGCGTAAAAATTTGTATTTTTTATGAAATATTGAATTTAATAATTTATACCACTTATTAAATTACAAAAAAACTACCTCCTCGACGATTCTAATAAGGAGAACTCCTAAAGCGATACTATCAGAGAATATTTCAGATAACTACCATTTTTCAATATGAGCTAAATATGATACTGATTTTTTTAGAAAAATTGGAAGGATAAACATATTTTCTCTGAAAATTTTCAATCTTGATACAATATTATAAAGGAACCGCATTGTAAAGCAAATAAATCAAGACTGTCAGGCATTGGAGCAGTGTCGGTGCATTGAATTTTAGTTGTTTGTGGATATATTTGTTTCAGTGCTTCCCGAATCAAAAAAGAAGTTTTCGTAGTGATGTCTGTCCGTCCATACGTGTGAGTGCATGTGTGTGTCTGTATGTAAACAGAACTAGAGACGACACTAGTGATTCGATTTTCATGAAATTTGGCATGTTGGTAAAAAACCCTTAACATCTCCAGACATTTTTTATTTTTTACATTTTTTATTTTTAAGGGTATTTACGCCATAAAAACCCACAAAAAACGACATCCAAATTTCTAAAAAACGGTTCAAACGATTTCAATAAAAGATTCACAGTTTTTAGTGCATAAATAGCAAACAAAGTACTTCCATGTCTGTAAAAATTCAGGTCTTAATCATAATTATTAATGAATTTACTTTAAATTATAACAGTTAATCAAAATATAATTTCAACCATCAAATTTGGCATGGAAGAATAAATAATCCAGCATTTTTAATTGTTAGTCTACGTCAACTGGTTGCAGGGATAATTGATATTTTCGTTTGGCGGTAAACGCAGTACGTTGTCTAATGTTATTCTTATGGTAAATATTAAAAACCCGATATCTCCATTAACTGCTAGCCGATTTCGATAACATTTGGTATGTATTTGTGGTATAATCGTAACTTTATTTTATCTTATTTTAGATTTTCTTGCTTTAAGGGAGAAAGTATGTGTCAGTTTGCTGATACCTTTAATTACAAATGTTTTGTGTGTTTGCTGAACGTGGAGTTATGGTTTGTGGTAGCTGATGACGCGTCCTGGGGGAGGGTCCGCGGTTTGTCGCGCCAGCAGCTCGTTGAACGGTGAACGCGGGATTAGAACCCCTCAACCCTCAACGCAACACTCCGGCAACCCGATATGTGGCGGCGGCCCCACGGATTAACATATCCGCAGGCCCTCTTTGAGCGGATAACCTCAACAGCTTTAAGTCTAAATCGACCATTCGATCACACGCCGAACAGTTTTACTATCGATCGTAACAAAGAAGTAAAGTACTTTTTTTAATCTCCGAGAAAAATAAAAACAGTTGAGAATATGTTACCCCGCAACCGACTTGTTGTGGACGATTCTATAATATCTTACGAATCAAAAACTAAATTAAAAAGCGCTAATGGTTAACACTTTGTCTATTATATAAAATCTCACAAACCGAAATGTTAACATACGCATTATGTTCCATGGTCTGATCGTAAGGGGGAAAAATTCACAATTTGATTCACAAGAATTGGACATTTATAAAGACAACTCTTGTACGCAACAACATTACTTTTTACTCTCGTAAGCTGTGCCAAAATGTATTGTAGTAAAAACGTATAAATAGAATCGTGTAAACGACTTAAAAAGTTGCGAAAACATAGATTAGGTCGGCTCATTATTCTTGGAAAGGGCAACATTCTTTGTTGTTATGACTTTTTACAAATAAAAAACTGACTCGGTTAAATATTTCTCAATAGATTGCTGAAGCCTTGACACCTTATAATACAAAATTAAAAACTTACCAAATTTGGTAGTATAGCCTGTATATGTCAAACAATCTTTTTCTTACAAGAGACCGGTTTCGGTTCTATGACGAACCATCTTCAGTCATGTAATTAATCTATAATATTAAACTGGAGCACATTACCATGATTGTGGGGATTTTAAAAACAATTTTACTTCACTATACAAACAAACACATAAATTTACATTTTGCCAACATGTTAACAGTCCATGTGTACAAATTTTAACCTAAAACTGTCCATACACTATGGATTAATTATATGACTGAAAATGGTTCGTCATAGAACCGAAACCGGTCTCTTGTAAGAGAAAGATTGTTTGACATCTACAGGCTATACTACTAAATTTGGTAAGTTTTAAATTTTGTTAATATTTCTGTCCCGAGTCAAAGCGATACGAATCCATGACTACATACACATCCATCGCATTTATTGCCCAGTGCAGACATTGTGGAGCGAAATAATTAATTCTAATGAAGCTTCAATCTTTTCATAGTTTTTTTGTCACAAAGACTATGAATTTTGCGACTACGCGCATATAATGACTGATTTATAATACCAGAACCAAATTTCCCCTTCGGCTTGCGGCTTTGGTACAACTTCAGTGTCGGCATGGCCATAAGCAACATGCAAAGAACGTTTCACATTTCTTCATGAATCAGTAAGCGTCATGCTAGGAACGTTTCAGTTTCCTCCATGAATGTTGCGACATGCTACAGAAACATCTCAGTTTCCGTATAATGTACGTTATCACGTGTAATACGAATAATACGTATTGCCACGTTAGACTGTTAGACTTGGAGGAATGAAAGCCCCAGCATTGCCAGTTTTGCACGTCTTCCTAGGAATATTGTGAAGCTTAGAGGGAAGGGATTGTCAATTGTCAGGATGGGAAAGGTATGATATAGTTAGTCAGCCTCGCCCCTGAAGAAAGAGATAAATTTCCAACCCATCCTCGAGGCTCCTCCGGGGACTCACCCTCTAACCCGAGATCTCCCGAGCATCCCCAGACAAGGACCTCCACCTGGGAGCTCTCCTTGTTGTGAAGAGTCTCGCCCAGGTCGGTTCGCGCTCCAGACTAGCAGACGGTTAGAGGTTTGTCGGATAAGGGTCCCTCATCCCCTTCCAGATGGAAAAGCCAGGACGATCCATCTTACAGGGCTCAGACCTGACTGGGTATCCGAGCTCAGCTGGGAATCAAAGTTCCCAGAGAGACAAGGAGGAACTAAGGTGATCAGGAAGCTGGTCAATCCGGATAGCCAGTAGGCAACCAGAACAATGAGAGCTTATAATTACTGTAGCCATTATTGTCGACCTCTGTATCGGTAGAGAGTCAGAGAGACGTCTATGGCCCACAGAATTTCCATGCTAAGAACGTTAATGCATGGCGGCGAATTGAACGCGCGACAATAGTCGCCCTACTAGTAGAATCCAGACCGCATGCTCCATAGTCCCAAATGGAAGTCGGAGTGAAGTATTTTCCAACTCCAATTAAAACAGTTTACCTTCGTTCCTTCTCTCTAAATGGTCCTTCAATAATTTCCCTAATAGTGTAGAAGTTTACTCGAATAAATAAACAAAATTAAAAATAAAAACAGATCTAAGCTTAAAATTAGGGATCATCTTGTTGAGCTGTGTCTATACACTTTAGATGACATGTAAGTCATTCTGAGTTTTCTAGGGTAACCCTAACCTATTTTCCTTCCCTAACCTTTTTCATTGACTGGTCTCATCCCAAAACTTGGTCAATCGGGACGACTCCCCAGAAATAAGAAGTAAGAACGGCTTCGTATCATTTGATATGTTCGTAGAAAAGATTACTAATTTTAAACTCCATTTTCAGACATATTAACGTTATCGGGATTATCACTGACCGATTCGCTTGATTTTACTTATGAAACTATTTTGTTGGGAATCTACTATTCTCAGTTATAGCCACAATGCATACAAATACCATTTGAGACTTTAAAAAAATCTTGTGTAATTTTTACTGCTCCTAAAAAAATCGGTGTACTTTTTTTATCCCTGAATTTCCACGTACCCCGATAAAAAAGTAAATTACTAAATACCAGACCTGCATACTCAGCGAATTTCAAAAGCTTGAATAGAAATTTAGACGGAGCCTCAATACCAAATAAATAAAATTAACTTAAATCCTAAAATTAGCATACAACAATTTTTCCCCATAAGAATAATATGGGAAATGAGTACTATGCAGGTTTGTTGACATGGAAGTGTGAAATTTAGATATTTTTTGCAATAATCAAGGAGATATCATATAAAAGAAGCCATATACTAAGTTACACATTCCGATATGTTGAGAAATAATCGAGATGTAGAATTTTATTTGTTTCCCATATGGTTAACACTGGGACAACGTACTATGTTTATCACTAGTGATATCTCGGTAACCGATGGACATAGAGTAACAGTTCAAAATATTAAACTATACGTTTTTTTCAAGCTGAATTCAATGGTCCAAACAACAATTTTGTAATTTTTATTTGTCTATCCCACAAATCCCACAAACCCATTTTGGGAGGGGTTTCCACCCCTTACACTCCCGTCTAATGGTCCGAACAGGACGGTTTCCGAACTCGTCCGAATAATTACCACTTTACATCTCTGTGCCAAACTTCATTCAGATAGGAACGATTTCATGCGAGTTATCGTGCTTAAAGACACACACAAATAAATAAATAATTTTCGTATCTTGGACCTCAAAACGAAAGATCGGCCGAAAGTGGTTTCAGGCTCAGATCTTTCCGTGAGACCGACGATAAAGCTTCTTCCATATAGTGGAAATTTCGCTAAAAGAAAGAATATCATCAAACTTTAAGGGCCAAAATAACTCGAACACATCCGAGCCAAAGCTTGGGACAGGGAGGGCAGCTTTCCTCGCCGCTCTAATCACTTCATAAATCAAAGTTTTGACGACCTTAACTAAGTGGGATAATTTAACTTGGAAGGGGAGGGTGGTCGACAACTGGTGTAAGTGCTGCAGTTTGAGCATGTGAAAAATAAACGGGGCCATTTATGTTAGGCTATTAAATCTATATTAGTCGGGAGCGTGGCGGGCGGCGCGGCGCGAGCGTGAGGGGCAGGACGGCAGGACTCGCCAGTCGCGGCAGGCGATGTTTTGTCTTCAGCTGGAGCCTACAGGGCGGGACTCCCGAGACTTTCGAAAAAAACATTTATTTTCTGTTTCTATCGAATATGCCGAATACTCTTTTTATGGCAGAGCCGAACAAACTTCGTCTAAAACCTTTCAAGCCCGGTGTTGCAAACACTACTTATGTCGAAATACGACAAGGTCGACAACAATACTGTATCTAAATGACAGTGCGGGCTCTCAATTTTTGCAGAACTGACGAACGTAAAATCGTAAATACGTTTTGTGATCGTTATATGTGTTTCAAAAGTAATTAATGTGTCGACAGTCGCCGAAGTTAGCTCCAGTATCTTTAATATGTGTTAAACTGAGGTGGACCTGCTTGAAATTGATCCGTCTTACGATTCATAAGAGATCCGAAATGGGTCTATACTGTAGTATCAAAAATTTTGATCGACAGCAAAAATCTAAACTATCTGTAATTTAGTGTTATTAATCGGAACATGTTTTGTATTTGCCACTTAAGTGCAAAGCCTTTCAACAAAGTTAACTTTAGATTAAAAACCCCTTATACTTTGTTTGAAATTCATTGTTGGTGATGGTGATTTTATATTTTTATTTGGATTTTTGCGGGCATTTGCCATCACTGATTAGTAAAAAACAAGTTTCACGACGTTTCGGGATCTGGAATCTGATCCCGTCTTCAGGTGGAAGAAAACCTAGAAAATAACAATATTAGTAATACATAGCCAGAAAAACCAGGACAAAAACACAGCTAAAACAGAGAACTGTAAAAGCAGTCACAAAAACACTATGCTGAAAAGAAAAACAATACCCCTTATACCTTAGAGGGAGTCTCTACCTTAAACGCCAAAAAAATTAAAAAAAATCTTATTTTCTTATAAATACCCCTCAATGTAAAAAAATAATCACAATTAAAAATACCCGCGTTGCAGCAGATCTGCATACTCAGCGAATTTCAAATACAAAACAACACATTTCAATTCAACATAGCGAGATTGGACATGTTTGTGTAAGCTCCATAAAAGTAACATGGGGAATGAGTATGCAGGTTTGTTGCTACAGGTATATTAAAACTGGGTGGTTTTAATTCAATATTTAGTAGATTTAATAAGTTAGTAATTAAATCCTAATTAATAACTTTTTTTAAATAAACTTTTGTTATTTAAAATTAAAGTAACCCACAGAAACTTTATCAAAACTGCACCGAAGAAGCCATTTACCAAGTTTTATCAAGATATGTTGATAATTAAGCGAGATAAAGAATTTTACTTATTTCCCATAAGGTTAACATTGGGACAATGTACTGTGTTTACCACTTTCAATATCTCGGTAACCAATATCAAAATACTAAATTGTTTGTTTTTTCAAGCTGAATTCAATGATCAAATCCAAAATTGGATCACTTTCATTTTTTATATGAAAAACGCAAAAAAAACATTTTTGGGGGGTTTATCCCACTTTACCGGGGGGGGTCCAATCAGGCTGGTTTAAGAACTCGTCCAATTGATTACCACTTTACTCGTCTGTACCAAATTTCATAAAGATCGGACCATGTTTACGGCCGCTATCGTGCTAACAGACACATATATCTATGGATATATATATCTAAAAATTCAAACGAATGGTGTTTTTTGCCTCTGGGGGCCCCAAAACGAAAGGTTATTATGGTCTCGGGCTTAGGTTTTACCATGAGACCTCCGGTAATAGCTTCTTCCCTATAGGGGAAATTCGCTAAAAAATCACAATTTTCATTCAGTTATTATGGTACATAACGCAATAAATATAATGCTAAACGCATATTAGAATAACAGCAGCATTCGCAGAAAACTCGCGATTACTGAAAGTAGCATTTTTCCTGTTTTCAGCATATTAAAAGTGATATTCCAAAAGAACTACTTAGGAAATACCTTTAACAATTTTAATGGTTTTGTAAATTAAATTACAAAAATATTATGTATTTTCAATCCATTTAGTTAAGTAAATTTTTTGAACAAATTAAGAAACATTACAAAAAAAGTGAAAAGTTTTACAATTTTACCAGTACATAAAAAAAGAGTAAATTAAGACTTACTACCTTCAAAATGCGTGATTTTAGAAGTAAATTTCATGATGAACAAAACGGCCACTTTAAATTAATAAATTCTCTAGTTAAAAAAATATTAATTTTAGAAAAGGCTTGTATAATTCACTAGATTAGAATTTTAGGCCAAATATTTTTTTTCGGTTGTACTACAAAAACTGCTTTATAATAACCAACTTAGCCTTTACAGTAGATACTCCTTACTTGGGGTGGTGCAGTCGATAATTTTTATTAAACTTTTTCCCATTTTAATTTTTATTTCGAGAAGATGATGCCGATACATTGAAAGCATGTTTTTTGGATGTACCTTTTGCGAGCTATCGACGTCGAAAATGCAAAAAGAGGACAAAAATTCCCATTCTTCTTACATAATTCACGAGGTCACAGATTAACCCACAGAGACATTTGGAAATTATTTATGATTAATGGATGGCTAAAGCCTAACATCAAGAAAATTTAAAAATAAATAAAAACATTTTAGTTGTTTTTGGAAAATAGTTTTATTTTTCCGTACTTCAAGTGCCAAAGCTTTAAAAATTAAGTTATTTTGAAGAGCAGAGAATACTATACAATATCCCAAAAACTTTTCCTGGAATGACTAATGAACAAACTGAACTTCATTCAACCCTCATTCAACAATAAGAATGGTACCGGAACATTCTTTGACCAAATCCCGATCACATGCACTGATAAAAAGTTGAGATAAATTAGGAAAAAATCATTTGACCGCCATTTTGCCTGGCGGAATAGTTTGTCCCTATAGCGGCTCCCGCACAACCTTAAGAAACGATTTAGCAATGGACCAAATAGAGGATTTGCGTTAGTTATGGTGCTCGTGTGCGTATTAGCGAATCTCCTCAATAAGGAAGAAGCTATTACCGTAGGTCTCATAGTAAGACCTAAACCCGAAAGCATCATATCCTATCGTTTTGAAGTCCCCAGAAGCCAAAAACACGTTTCGTTCATTTTCATATATACATATATAGGGCCTACATGCATCCTATATGTATGTGTCTTTAAGCTCGATAGCTCTCGTTGACACAGACATGTAAAGTAGTAATTAATGAGGACGAGTTCGAAAACCAGCCCGATCAGACTATTGGAACGAGGGGGTAAGGAGGGGGTTTGGGGGGTCAGGGAGAATAAACCCCTTCAAAATGGGTTTTTGGGATTTTTATATACAGAAATAAAAATTATCACATTCCGGTTTAAACCATTGAATTTAGTTTGGAAAAAACCCAACAAATTTAGTATTTTAAATTATTGTTCTATGTCCACTGGTTACCGAGATACAGTATCGCTAATGGTAAACACAGTACGTTGTCACAATGATAACCTTATGGCAAATAAATAAAATTCTATAGCTCGCTTATTTCTCAACATATTGTAATAAAACTTGGTTTGTGGCGTCATATACTATGTTGATATACATAGTATGTATACATGAATATACATAGTACATATACATGTATATATTATGTATATATTCATTCTAATGTATTTTAGTCTAAAATCCCCGAAATTTCCATTTTCGTGGTAGCAAACTTGCATACTCATTCCCCAAGTTATTCTCATAGAGATTAGGAAAACATGTCATATCTCACTATGTTGGATGGAAATACACATTTTGTTGCATTTGAAATCCGCTGAGTATGCAGGTCTCCTGCAACAGGGGTTTCGTCTGTTATCGATCGGCCTCCGAAGTGCGAGCTGACGCCCTCCAGCGCAGCAGCCCGGCAGCCAAGCCAGTGGAGCAGGAGCGACGCACGACATGTGTCCCGATAAATAAGATATTTATCAGTGTCGGCTCCAGACGGGGGTCGTGTTATCAGAGCGGGCAGGTCCCGGGGGGAGGGGGGGGGGCGGCCGCGCACAGCTGATAAGCAAGGGTTCTACACAATGACATTTCATCCGAGGGGTTTGTATCGAGGCGGCGATATTCGTCACACCGCCGTTGACTCCTTATCTCGCCGCATGAGGGAGTCGTGAATGCTCTTAGTCATCCGAGATCGAATGGTAAATTCTTTAAACCTATTTATATAACAAAATAATTGGAAACATTGTTTGGATAAAATATTGTAAGGTTAATGTGAAAAAAAAGGGTAAATACATATAGAAGGGTGTTTACTACCCTTCAGAACCTCGGGATATGGTTACTTACATCAAAACTAAGGAAAAAGTTCCTGTAAAAATGGGTCCTAAAATGTCCGGTTACCCGTTTGTCGGTATGTGTGCGTTTTTAACATGATTTTGCATGTCTTTGGAACAACTAGAGATGTCAACCTCGAACTTGGTGCGTGTATGTTGACTAATAGGACCTATTTTGGTGCGGAGTATCAAGTAGCTACTTTTTATCTTTTAAAAATGGCAGTCATTTTTATGTTTTTAAACTTAATTATCTTAAAAACCTTAAATTTTACGAAAATTGTACAGATGACATAAAAGTCCCGAAATTTTATTTCCTAAAAAACCATACGAAGATTTTTAAGATCGTAAGATTATTATTAAGACTGCAATTGACAGAGTAACTCTAATAATTTTTCTAACAGCATTTGCTTTAAACAAACAAAACATAAACAAGCTTGTATTCCGATAGAAAAATTGCAATAACGCAGTTAATTGAAGTTCAATCTTAATAATCTTTTTATGTTTTTTAGGAAATAAAATTACGACTTTTTGCTTTTTGTACAACTTTCTTAAAATTTACGGTTTTTAAGATATTAAGTTCTAAAATGTAAAAATGGCTGCCATTTTTAAATGATATAAAGTAGAAACTTGATATTCCGCACTAAAATAGGTCCTATTAGTCAACATATACGCACCAAATTTGATGTTGATATCTCTATTAGTTCCAGTGTTATGTGAAATCATGTTAAAAACACATACATACCGACAGACGAATAACCGAGCATTCTAAGACCCATTTTTAGAGGAACTTTTTTCTTAGTTTTGATGTCAGTAACCATATCCTGAAGTCCTGAAGGGTTTTAGTAAACACCCTGTATATACATTACGTAGAGATCGTAATCAAGTTTTCTCGACATTAGTCCGGTCAAAACGAGATTTATCCTAGAAAAAATCCAAAAATTTTAAAACTTTGCACATTTATTTAAAAGTACCTAGGGATGAATATGCCTAAAGTCCTAACGAGTATGAGGCGAGATCTGGTGGCAATTAAAGGGAAGAGGGCTCTTTTTTGGATTTTCTAGAGAATTAGAACGATTATACCTTAAACAGATTAAAATGAAGATAGTTAAACAAATAACTATTTGCGAAGAGGAAAATTTTCAATGATTCAAGCTTTGCTACAAGTTGTTACAAAAATAATGCGAATTTTCCCTACAGTGAAGAAGCTAATATCGTTAGTCTTATGTGGTATCGAAATGAAATTTGACATGGACGCGTAAAGCAGTAATTATTCGGAAGAGTTCATAAAAACCAGTGACAAGTCCATCGTCGGGGGGGGGGGGGGGTAGAGTGGGATAAAGCCCCTCAAAATGGGGGTTTAGTCTTTTTTACAGTAAAAAATAAAAATTATCATATTTTTATTTTCACCCATGAATTCTGCTTGAAAAAATCAACAGTTTAGTACGTTGAATTATTGCTCTATGACCATTGGTTACTGAGATATCAGTAGTGGTCTAAACATCGTTGTTTTTAACCTTATGGGAAATAAAACAACTTGTTTATCTCGCTTAGTTCTCAACATATCCTAATATAACTTGGTATGTGGCATCAAATTTGGTAGTAACATTCCTTCCTATGACATCTAGGTCAAGTTCGTTGGGTAACGCCATATTTAAATTGAAAATGTATTCTATTTTGGAAAAATACACAAATTATAGGCCCTTTCCCGAAGTCTTTAGCGCCCTAAAGCTTGGTAACTATTAGGAATGCAAGAAATAGGCATATTTTTATTGTTGTTGCAAATGTAATAAGCTTTATTTTGTCCACTGGCACGTTTTCCTCCAACCTGCAGCGGTTCTCGAGATTTTAACGAAAACCCAAAAGAAGATCCCTATTTTCGTTAAATGCCACTAAAACTAGCCTTATATTCATGAGGACGTTTGGTATATTTATCCCCTAGGTGCCCTTAAATAAGTGAACCAAGTTTCAAAACTTGGATTTTTATGGTTGGGTAATTTTTTTGGATTTTGACTGGGCTTTTAAGAAGCTATAAATCGAGGGATCATGATTTTTTTTTTTTTTTTTTTTAAGAGGTGGCGGCCTCTTTTCACCTTGCATTTGCCCCCCTACATGGGCCTTAGGCCTGTGCGTGGAAGTTATCAAGCAAACCCAAGGAGTGAGCCGGTACAGTACAAGGATGAACAGTACTGCTAAAAGTATGCGACATCATCGGGACTCGATCCTGCGACGCTGCCGCCACAGAACCGGGGCCGAGTGCGCTACCAACTGCGCTACCGACTCACTAAAGATGCATATCATTCTTATTATACATGCAACCGTTTAAGATGGCTGAGGCCCATTTCAAGATGGGAAATCAACTTACATTGATAAACAAGTGTCAAGTTGAAAAACACATAATTCAACGGAAAGCCAAGTATGACAAATTAGAGAAAACTGTGATCGGAAATGAAGTGCAAAGAGATAAAAGAAAAGAAAAGAATTAACAAATATCATCTAAACTAATCAGTTTAGATAATATTGTATTAGATTACCTGTGACTCCGACAAAATGTACATGGAGTATAGGCGAATATAAAGAAAGATGAGTGTAGAATGAAAATGTATTGTATGAAAGCTTTTTACCAACAAAACCAGCTGAGTCTTTTACCAGGATAATTAATTAAGTAAAGCAGAGACAAATCAAAATCATATTAGGTTTGAGTTGCCACATGACTAAAATAAAATAAGTAAATCTTTATTAATTCATATTTTATTAAAAAATATTTTCAATGAATTGCCTGAATCTTTTATTAAACCTTAAAATAATAACCCCTTTGTAATTGTACCAGTACTATAAGTATTAATGCTCAAAATAAATGCTCAATCGAATCATGGTTACTGAAATCTCGACATCTAAAATATAGATGAATAATAGGAAAGTACCTGGTGGACCGAGCCTTGCTCGGTGTTATTTCGTGTTTACCAGTTCATCCAGTTACTATAAAATATTTCAATGTCATAAAATTTATAAGTATAAACCTTTTTTATTGCTCCATGGACTCTTCATCCCACTTGCTGTATTTTCCCTTAATGGCTGTAGATTCCAAACAGCTGTTATGATTACTTCATTTGTTTACACTTTCCTTGTTTATTTTCGTTGCTATCACGGCAACCCATAAGGCCAATGTTAAAATTTTACAACTTTAAAATTCGATTTATTACGTTATTAGATTTTCTCTGGCCAAGTAATCTGCATAAAAGACGTTTTTGAGTCATAAATTACTTATTTTTAGACTTTGAAGGAAATCCTCGGAGCCGTTTTTGAGATCGTTGAGCAAACATACAAGCACGCACGCAAGATAACATTGCTCGTATAAGAGTATAGGATACATAATAAAAGAAAGTATTATTAATATAATACATAAAAATCGCAAACAAACACTAAATAGTAGGTGTGAATAAAAATGAATGTTAGTAAATTGGGCGTTTTCTATGATAGTGAACGTTTTTTAAATATCTGAACGCTGTTATATAAATCATAAATAATAAATGGTGATTCCATAATAAATTTTAACCAAATGTACATATAAAACGATTGTAAGAACATTGAAAGTGACTTCATAAAGACTTGTAAAGAATGAAAACGGAAGTTCTTTAGGTAATAAATAAATAAACCGCTACCCAGAAAATTAATTACAAAATCATGCAAAGAAATGCTAATGATGTACTTTTGGCACTCCATAAACGGTTTTGTTAAACATAGCTTGATTCCTTATTTACGTACATATTAAATGGAGTTTGCAAGCCTAGCAGTCATTCGACGACACTGTGATTAAAGTAACATTAAAATTAAATTAATGAAAACACGTCTAAAAATAATGTGGTTTTCTTTTAAGTAAACAGTGCATGTAATCAAGTTATCGATCTTAATATAATTATCAATATAATAAACCTTCAAATGGAAGTTGATGGCAATCTCAGCACCGAGTATCAGTAGTAAAGTAAACTTCATTAACTGAGTCTGATAATAAAGATTACATTACTATTTCTGCGCGATGGAAATATCTAAGATTAGGATAAAGGACATAAATACAGGGAGTTTTTTTAACGCAACCCATTTTTAAGATTGAATAATGCACAAATAAATATGAAATTAGTGTTTTGTTAATATTTACGTTTTGTACAACCTATCTTTTAAGTTTGATTTCATTTAGTTTACATTTTGTGTTCAAACAATCCGGCATGTGTACAAGGTTGTACTCTCTCCATCAAACTCCTGAACACGTGTTGCAAGGTACGTCTTTGAATTTCTTGCATTAAATTTGTAATGTTTGTTTTGAGCTGCTGAATATCCTGTAGATTGTTTTGTATGCCTTACTTTTTATGTATCCCCAAAGAAAATAATATAGTGGAGTCAAATCCGGGGATCTTGGGGGGGAATAATCCTTCACTGATAAAATAAAGTTTTGGATTGCTTTAAAAAAAAACACCCTGTATAACCTATGTTTATGTAAAAGGGACATTATAATTGTTTATCGATAATATCGTTTTTAATGGGATTAATTGTACAGAGATTCATTTTAGAACTAAGAAATCGAAAAATCATGTGTTTTACAGTGCTACTGTGACGTTTAGTCAGTGGGACATCTATGCTCCTGTAGCTATTTTGCAGCCAGTCGAAATGAAGGCGCCACGAGGATGGAGGTTGGGCGCGCGACTCCGATTTACATTTCATGTCGGGCTCCTCTGCAATGTAAAGCATGCGAAGCTAACATAAAATGTTTTGTTTAAATCTATATGTATAAAAGCCAAAAACGGTTGACTGATTGACTGACTCACTGATCACGGTTTCTCAAAAACGAAAAGACTCTGGGGCATGAAAATTGGCACAAATTAAATGTTATTCATAGGCTCTAGCTGCTTACTAAGAAAGGATGTTAAAATATTGTTACTCGAAAGGCTAAAACAGGGTACTTTACAAAATTAATTGGCGGCAATTTTCAGTTTTTAAAACTGGAAGGCCTTTGAATAATTATCAAGGATTTAAAATTGTTTTACTAAATAATAAAATGTAAAAGTCTATTACTCATCTGCAATATATTTGTCAAGTTCCACTTAGGCTACTCACGTTTTACAGACAACCCGAAGTACTGTTTTGCATATCAATTGTGTAAAATGGGCTATCCACCTAATAAATAAATAAGTACTCAAATTTTAATCTTGAAACTCTGCATGGACATTGCATTTCAAGTATAGTCATCCAATTCGAATAAATGACTGATCCAGATCTTCAATGCAATTAAGAAATTTCTTAGGAATTAATGTAGGTTTTGCACTGCCTTTTTTTCTTACGTTTTAATCTACTTTAAAAAACCATGCTGAATTTAGATGTCAAATCGAAAATCCGCCCTTAACGGGTTATGCCTCATTCTCATAAATTCGAATTTGGCTAGCTGGAAAAAGATGAATGCGCTGTGCTCTGAAAGTTCCGAGTTAAATCCCCTGAATGGCAATGATATTTTTTTCTATTCAGAAACTTCAAGTAACCCAATTTTATGTCACTCATATTTTCATATATTCTGAACTACGACAAATTCAGAATTTTCATGAATAAATTGTAAAATAAGAATATTTTTGCAAATGGAAGCTAATTCATACCACTTGCCACTGGTATCTTAGTTAGAAACGTTTTACCTTCTCATTTCAACCTAGCTTGGAGGGTGATATTCCTAGCTACTGCGTTTTTTTGTGTAATTGCGCCCATAACCAAAATCAGTCCATTTGTTAATTTGTAATAATTGCACATTCCATAATATAATTCAATTACAAACTAGCGGGCGAAGCCGCGTGTCATAATATATGTATATAATACGACTAGTGTAGATATACATAGGTTTATTATCTTGATTTTTTATTACTGCAACTCGAATTATGAATTAGAATATAACGACTGACTTTTAGACAACATTTGTATTTATCGGTTTAAGCACTGACTTTTTTTAACTAGAACTAGAAGGAGTCTGCTCATGCTTATGGATGTTTTGAAGCCAAAACTAGAGCACTCGCGAAATTAGTTCGGCACTCGTCACTAGAGATTGCTCCAGGATTGTGATTTCACGCTAAAGATTTGTATCCTTGAAATGAGACTTTTTTTCTTCTACCGGGCTAAAATATTGTATAGAATGAAAAAACGGATTTTATTTTTTACTTCAAATTCAGGAGTGTGAAAGAGACGATAAAAAGGGTTTTTTTTAATTTCTTAACTTTCAAATTCCCCATAAGAATGTACTAATTTCCGTAACACGTGATCACATTTTTTGGCTTCAAAATTTAACATAGCTCGTACTATCTATTTTTTTATAATCAATGATTTAGGTTATTTTACATACGGATGAATGTAAGTATCAACCAAAACTAATTATTTTTATACCTACCTTTTTCGGTAACCAGTCTTAACTCTTTACACCCAAACAATACCTGGCAACAATATTTTCGGTGTCGGTTTACTCCCCTCGATGTTGTTTTGGAAAACTATTGTCATTTGGTTCTTGATGAAATCATCCATGGGGGAAATATAACCTTCGGCGGGTTAGGGGTGGGGTGGATGGGGTGCAATGCCCCCTAATATCTAGTCGAGGCTTAAGGGGGGGAGGGGTGATGTTATCACCAGTCCCTGCCCCAGTCCTGCGCATCCCCCCACCTGACAATCCCCCCGCGGTAGCCCCCAGCCAAAATATTGTCCAAATACCGCCGTTGGATCGAGTATGTCCATAGTTGAACATACTTCGATGTTTTCTATAAAAGATATAATGGGAAATGAGCATGCAGGTTTGCTGTCACAGACATATAAAATTTGAGGGTTTCAGGCTATGATCCAGTAAATCTCTACTAGATGAAGCTTGTATAGTGTACTAAAATTAATTTAATTCTACGTGGTTGGGAATTCAAAATTCATTAACAGTTGGCTATGCACAGTGATTTGTTAAGCTTACAAATCACTTTGATCAGGCCTGATGAAAAACTGTTCTATTTTTACAGTCGTATAACAGTTATTTCAATTACATGTATATTTTTTTAGCGAATTTCCTCTAAAGGGAATATTAGCGAATATCCTCTAAAGGGAATATTAGCGAATTTCCTCTAAAGGGAATATTAGCGAATTTCCTCTAAAGGGAATAAGCTATTATCGTAGATCTCATGGTAGGACCTAAGCCCGGGATCATCATAATTTTTCGTTTTAGGGTCCCCAGATGCCTTACCTCCATTTCTATATTAATATTTGCATTTAAAGTATAAATAAAACGCGGTAATATTTTTTGCATAATTCTTATTTAAAGTTTCACTGTAGTTTTCGTAACAGTTTACTACTGCACGTACATTTCTACTATATATTTATTTGTCAAATACCGCTAACGTATCATCGTACAGCCCATACTACTTGACCTAGAACCTTGAAACTTTGCATGGACGGTCCTCTTAGAGCTTAGAACGTAGACACTCGCTATGAACGGATAAAAAAATCCTCAGGGCTGCGTCCTGTGGTACTTCAAAGTTTCAGGGTTGAACTATGGATGAAGTTGTCATAGTAACCTAATTAAATTACAAATAAAATTAAACATTCAATCATGAATCCAATGAAGTTTTTGTTTTGTTTTCCACGGGTTGATCAGCTCGTAAAGTAATATTTTATTAACATTAAAATATATCAGCGCCTTTCACATGTAACTTACCACGATAAGACTCGTGTCACACTTTTAACCATAATATAATTATTTTTACTCAGGATCTAATTTTTATTCCCCATCTAGTAGAGTACTAGAATAGTTTTAAACTTAATGACAGGTATCACGCACAGGTCATTTTCCCCATGTGATTTTTTCTATCAATATGTATATAGCTAGGTTAAACAAAAAAACATTTTTTATTCGAGTTGAACCCGAAATCGAATGGTCTCATCTCATCGACGCGACGATTTCAACATCAAAAGCGATCGAAGTAATTATTTAATGCTTGAAGTACCACCCAGCCATTCCAGATGAGCCTCAGAGAAGGAAGACAAAAATCAAGTTTTTCCAGTTTTTGAGTTGAAACTCCTTCGAAAATAGTAATCCTATCTTAATCCAAATTAGAAAATTGTTAACATTTCACTTTCATTGATTTTTTTAGTTCTACAACTTAAACCTGATCATTAAGCATTCTTTTTTTCGTCGATCTGTCCCTAGTTTTGACCTAAATCAAGTTATTTTTAAGAATACAATTTTTTTGTAAATAAAACGAATAACATAACGCATGAACTTTAACACAAAATACTTACAAATAATTTGTTAATTAAGTATGTATAAATGAAATGGCAATACCCGTATGTTTTAACATAAAAATTACATGATTTGAAACCTCCATTCACACGAGTCCCATACGGAACCTTCACATGTCCCATACGGAACCAAAAAACTTCAATATAATTCTAAAGTAACCATTGATAAACACTAAAAATCAGCGTTAAGTGGTTAAGAATTATGGCTTTCATTGCTCTGTATATTTCAAAGCCTCTCTTACAAATAGAATAAAAGATTTTATCAAAACTGTGATTACATGTAATTTTGTGGTGAACCGTACGGAATGATCGTTAATTAAAAAAATAATAATGTGTTTGCAAAGTTTTCAAAACATAAAATTTATCAATTGACAGATCGACACACAAATAGAATTATATTTTATCCTGTAAAACTAGTTACAATATTTTTTTAAGTCCATAAACTAGTTGTGAACATCGTCTAACTGTCCCGTACAGACTGGAATGGCTGCACCGTATCTACTAATCTCCTTTTATAAACTCCTCTCTGCGACCTCGGATAATGAACAAAACCGCTCGCAACTGATAACAGTGGTGTGTTTGGGCGGCGCGGCGGGGCGCGGGGCGCGGGGCGCGGTGGTCGGGGAGCGGGCAGCGGTGATTTTTTTAAGGGGGAGAAGAGGTGGTATGCATTTATATCGGCTCATTTGGCGCCTCGTCCACACAGCTCAGCCATCGATTGGAGCCGCGTCAGCAGCCCGCCGTTCACCACTGCGCCGACTGCGGCCACCCGGGGCCGAGCTTCGCAAAGGAAAGTCTCTACATTTATGCCGGACCGACAATGGTACTTAGTTCTCGTTTCCGTTCGGGTGGATCGATATATTTTACATACTTAGAATCATTTGTTTTCTGTGCCTTACTCTTGGCTGGAAAGTTGCTCTTTGTCGATAACTGCACGGTAAATTTACCGTACATTAGGAAACGGAAATAACGGGAGTAAACAATCAAAACAATCAGCTGATTGCAGCAAACCGACGTTTAATGTATGTTTTATTGGTTACTTCAGAGGAATGTAGTGGCAGCACTGGCAGCAGTAGCAAATGTTTGTTTGGTTAGGTTTGAAAAATTGAATAATATTTTATGCAATGAATATGTTATGATTAAAAATTAAGTCTTTCCTGAGTAGTATGATGTAAAGTAACGTACGCCACACGCTCGGTAAGTTTTACCGTATTCGCATGACAATCGCGCACTCGCCTCTGGCTCCCCTGGGAACTGTCATACTTGTCCGGTAAAACAGTTCTTGCCGGTCGTAATATACTATCATACTTCCCGTGTTTCTCTCGGTGCACCGAAATTGCGCAGCATACCAAACAGACTAAAAAGGTTCACTAATCCCTAACCAATATTGCGCCGTGAGGGTGGCAGGTACCTGAGGACTGCAACACCACGCAATGACTCAGGAATGTTACCCTCCGCCCGCCCTCCGCCTGACCAGTTAACGAACCACAAGATATTTGTACTCCATAAATGATTTGTCAGTTTTGCATAAGACACCTAAGCGATAGGGGTCTTATGCCACAATATAAGTGGCTTCTAAAAATACAACAATGTTTAACTACAAGCATCTCAAAATTACGGGTGTCTTATTTGAATAGTACATATGCAACAACTTGACGAAAGAAAATTGATAACATGCCAAAATCAAAAATATGGAGACGTTGCGTGGTGCTAAATTTTGGAGTGGGTGTTTTTGTAAGTTAAACTAATATTATTGTTGGCTGCAATCGTCTTATTTGTACATTCTACTTTATGCATAACTTGACACACTCTGCGGATTGGGAAGTGATGTAAAAACTGTATGCATTTTCAGATTTAGACTGACTCCGTTGCTCACTCGCCACCTCCCTGCAAGGGGCGACAATGATCGAAGGGTTTTGAAGGAATTCCTGTTCCGACTTCGAAGGCGAAGTGAGGAGTCAGTGCTTACCTCCCTCATGTGGGGACAAGAGTCACGGCGCAATTTCGGCGTCTTCCTGGATTTTGCAGCGCAATTTCGGTGCGCCCGTTTCTCTGTGCGGCAAGACAAGTGCAGACGCCGAGCGTTTCATATCATCTCGAGTAATTAACATTCGTGGCACATAAACAACAAATATTTCCACTCGTAAGGACCAAGTATACGTTATTTGTGATTTCGCATTCTGATCCTGAGTGATTTATAAGTAGATATTCATTTAACTTTTGAAAACATCAAAACACTGCTTACGAGTTTTCAGCGAATAAATAATGTTGATTCTCACTCTCCTGATTACAGCATAAAAACAGATACGGTATTTATTAGTTCCACAAACATGTTTCTAGGTAACTATAGTTAATACCCGCGGCTTCGCCCGTTGAAAGGGTAGCAAATTTGTAACTAAATTATACTATATGATGTGCAATATTTACAAATTAACAAATGCACTGATTTATATCTGTACTGTAATTTTTAAGCGTTCGAGTACACCCTTAAGGTAGCAGCTATTATGAATGATTTGTAGCTATGGATTGATGTGGTATGAATCTATAATTTTACTTTCGTCTTCAATCCTTAACACGTGTTGATAGACGCGTTTCGGCGCTAGGAATCCTCAGTATCTCAACACTTGCAGGTTCACTTAGTTCCCTATCTTCTTGGCTCATTTGGCATGATCCAAAGCTGTGTCAGTCTATTTAAATTTTTGATTTTCCACACATAACACATTTATATAGCACGCAATACAAAGACATTAAAAAACCGGACGTGCGCACGCGTGTGGGAGCAGGCTCGGTGATCCCAAGTTGAAATGAGGCTTAACAATTCCTATATAAATGTTCCCACAAGATGGGCAAAGGGTAAATTTGTTACCATTTGCGGTATTTGATTCTCATTGTGTAATTTAGTCATAAAAATAATAAAATTACCTAATTAATACGATATCGAACATATAAAATTGGAGTTCTAGTATTGTTTAAATAGAAAAACTACCATTGCCACCTCAGGGGGTTCGACCAAGCTATGACACCGCGCTGTCACCTTAAACCTGCCAGCATATTTACGACTTATGAGAGTGAGGCATAACCCGGGATATAAACTGATACAGTCAACAAAAAACACGCCAAGGGCGGACTCTCGACTGCCTAAACTTTAGAGTCCGTCTTCACCGTTAAAATCTAAGTTAAAAATTAATATTTTTCGATTTGATATAAATAATCGATTTCCTTTAAAACTTATGTTTTATTAATGTGAAAGCTATTTGAAATAAACAATTTAGGTTACTGTTTTAACCGTTTATTAAAATGTCGGTTTCAGTTAGTTATTTTACTATCTTATTACAATAAATGAAACGGACAAACCAAGAGTCAGGCAGTCAGTTGTGGATTGCAAAAATTTGCTTTGTTAGCTAATTCAGTTTCATGTGGTATTACGATGATTCTAGGAATGAAACGTGATAGAAGTGATGTATATATTTGGCAGTGTAACCAATGTGGATGTTTGTAAATGGTTCGAAAATTCCAATACGTTGTCGAATAACATTGAAGATAACTTATATATGTGGAGCCATAAGTTTACTCAAATGCTAGCATTTTATCAGCAACATGCGTTATCTGGATCAACAATTCCAGTTTTTAATTTTTTCTCCGATATAATATAAGGAAGGACATGTCCGACTCGTACCTAGGCAATTTTATGCGTCGGTAGTACAGAAGTGTCGTGCAAAGTGTATTTTCTGAATCTTTCAGAGGTGCAGCTAAAGTTTATGCTCTTAAACAGTAATTTTAACCGTGTCTTTGTAATCTTTAATGTTTCTATTTGATTAAACCTGTTAGAATTATTGATTATTTACTAAACTATTATGCAGACAAGACATCTATGCTGTGAATTATCGTTTCGATGATAATATCGAAATGTTGTTTTGGTTAACATAATCGCGATTGTAAATATCGAAAAATATCGATTTTAACTTCGATTTTAGCGGTGGAGACGGATTCTAAAGTTTCGCCTTTCGACTTAACATCTTAATTTAGCACTTTTTAATATTCCAAAGGACGGAAGAAAAAATAGACAGTGAATGTTGTGGCCAAGAACCTAATTCCCCAAAAAATAAATGATTCACACATAAGATCACTCACTGGGATCACTCATTCAGGTGCGAAGAGGCGAAAATTTATTGTTTGAATATCCTATTTTTTAATTGGGATTCCCGCCACCCATGTAAACGTCCTATAATGTTTATTTTCAAAATTCCAGTTTCTATGTACAAAGTGATAATCACTCAGACGAGTTCGTAAGGCCACCCCGATTGGACAACTAGAAGAGAAGAAACCACCCAATGGGTGTTCTGGGTTTTTACATAAAAAATATGTATCAAATTTTACTTTTTTATATTTTTGTTTTAATAATTGAATTCAGCTCTAAAATACTATAACATATTGGTTAAATAAATAAAATTCTATATCTCGCTTATTTTTCAATATATCTCAATAAAACTTGGTGTGCAGCTTCATCTAGGTGATATCTGTTAAAATTACGTTGAAATTCCCGATGTTTACATTTCTGTGGCAGCAAACCTGCATAATCACTCCCAAAGTCATCATGGGAAATGAAAAGTACCCCAGTTGCAGCAGACCTGCATACTCAGTGGATTTCAGATGCTTAAATAAATAATTTAGACGGAGCCTCAAATCAAGTAAAATCAACTTAAATCCTGAAATGAGCATACAACAATTCTCTCCATTAAAATAACATGAGAAATGAGTATGCAGGCTTGCTGCCTCGGAAGTGTGAAATTTAGATATTTTTTGCAATAATTCAGTAGATATCAACTCGATGAATCAAGCGAACTGAGGTGGCGCGTGCAATTGAGGATTTGAAACCCAAAAAGACCTGTGACATTAACGGAATGTCGGTGTGGTTGTTCAAACGTTGCTTCAGGCACATTTTGAAGCCACTAACCAAATTGATAAATTTTTCCTTTCAAACTGGAGTTTTTCCATCCCAGCTGAAACTTGCCAAAGTGACTCCTATTTTCAAAAAGGACGATCCTTTGAAAGCTAGCAACTACAGGCCAATTTCAATCCTGCCTGTCTTGAGAAAGGTCTTCGAGAAGCTTTTCCTGGAGAGGCTAACGAAGTTCCTTGAACGTTTCGAGATTCTGTCTCCAAATCAGTTTGGGTTTAGGAAAAATAACTCCACAGTTGACGCAATAAATAATCTCATTGAAATGGTTGTCGATGGCCTTGAGAGGCGAGAACATGTGCTCAGCATATTTCTCGACCTTTCGAAAGCGTTTGACTGTGTGCATCATGAGACACTGTTGCACCAGTTAGAGACGTACGACATTCGCGGATTGCCACTAACGTGGCTAAAGTCTTACCTGGAAAACCGATTCCAGTGTGTAGAAATTGACGGTCAACTCTCTGAAAAAGAAAAAATGGTCCAAGGTGTCCCTCAGGGATCAATTCTAGGACCAATTCCTTTTTTGCTGTACGTCAACAACATCAGTTCATCAATCCAAAGTGGAAAGATGATCCAATACGCAGATGACACAACTATCTGCGTAAAAGCGTCAACAAAGCAAGAGCTGGAGGTAAACTCGTTCATTGATCTGAATGCATGTATTCAAACATTTTCAGAAATCAATCTCAAAACAAACAATTCAAAATCAAACGTATTGTCATTTTACCTCCGGCAGCAGGATCTGGACACCCAGCCTGCAGTCATGGTGGATGATGGCCTCTTAGAGGCTGCAGATTCCGTCAAATTCCTAGGAATGCACCTAGACAGAGGGCTGACCTGGGAAAATCACGTTGACCACATTTGTGGCAGGGTTGCGTCCGGTATATTCGCTTTACGCAACCTTGCGAAATTCTGTTCAAAAGAAGTACTCACAATGGCCTATTTTGGCCTTATCTACCCTCATATCTCTTATGGAATAAGGGTATGGGGTAGTTGTGCAAAATTCAGGCTGGAAAGAATATTCAAGCTGCAAAAAAAGGCAGTAAGAATAATTTGCAAGTTACAACCGAGAGACTCATGTAAAGGCGCCTTCAAGGAGTTGGGACTGCTGACATTGCTCTCCTTGTACATTTTTGAAGTGGCCTTTTTTTGCAAATACAATTGTCCACTCTTACGAGGCAGTGAGGTGCACCACTACAATACGAGAGGCAGAGAGGAATACCGATCTCAACAAAACAGAACTGTGATGTTTGAGAATTTACCTTCACAGGTTGGTATTAAGTTCCTCAATAAACTCCCTGAAGATATTAAAAATTCCGAAAACAAAAATCAATTCAAGTCTCGACTAAAACGCCTCTTGGTGTCCAAAGTCCTGTACTCAGTCGACGAATTCATGATGAGCCGCTGGGCAAACTAAATTTCAGGTGTTTATCGCGATTACAATTTTGGCAGTGATGTTCAGTCATCGTAGTGGAAAAATGTGTAAAACATAATCTATTGTTCTGTTTTGACGCTTGCAATGCAATGTATTTTGTCTCTTGCAATAAAGATTTTATTATTATTATTATTATTATTACTATTATCAAGCCTGGCTGAGGCCAGGTTTGGCTCACGCTTAGGTACCGGCTATGGAGATCTACTACATGTAATGTAATGTAAATGACTACGGCCGACATGTTCCTTATACAGGACTGTTATTAATAGCCCGACAGCCAATGGCAACTAAGGAACCTACATTTTAACGTGGGATCTGAACCACTAATTCGCCTGGTTTACAATTTACGAACTGGTCTAATTTTGAGGACGGTCTTATAAACGTAGTATTCAATATTGCGGAAGTTAATCCCCACTAGGGAACACCGCGTCCACAAGCCATCGCTCATTAACTATCCACAATTCGAGACCTCCAAGTAGGTGGATTACAGTACACGCCACCGTCCCAGTCGTTGGGATTGCGGTTGCGTTCTGGAACTTAAGAAACTCTTCTCACATAAGAAAACCAGCATTTTCTGATTCTATTCCTCAACTTCGTCCAAAAAATCTAGAATACGGATACGTCAGAGCCAAAAGGCCCAAGGCGAACAATAAATAAGAATGCGATATGTTTTTACTTTTAAATTTAATAAAAAAATGTCTATTTCAACAAGTTTAAGAACGTATAATTTTTGAATTTATTTCCAGTTTCATTCTTTAGAGTTATGTATAAACCTACTGCCTAAACATGCTACTTCTTCTTTCATTAATAAAAGCCTCAGGATAGTTAAACATCATTATTTAATATTTAACCTTACCTTACGATCAAATTATGTATGTATCTTAGAGAGACCTAGGTTTCAGCGCCGTAATGCCAGCATCAGCCCCATGTGTTTTAGGTCTATGGCATTCTAAAACTTGTTCATATCTTCTCGGTGTGAGATTTCCTCAATATTAATAATATATGTCTTCACAAAAAAACATAACCAACCAGCATGCCATAGACCTAAATAAAACAAATGGGCCTGATGATGGCATCACGGTGCTGAAAGCTAGGTCTCCTTGAGATACATACATGGATGGTATGGTAAGATTAAATATTAAACAACTATTTCTTTTTATTGAGGCTCAATAGGTTTTCCTTTTATTGAGTAAATGATGTTTCCATTTAACTGTATAAAAAAGTCATTTTTCTAAAATTCCAATGTAATCTAAATTTTTTAGAATCGAATCAGTTGGCAGCCTCAAATTAGTTCAAATTTCGGGAGTTATTATGTTTGTTTTTATTCCTCTAGTTTGCCCAAAAATTGTCCGGGGAAGGGAAATCGGGCCCTTCGATGGTGAATCTCCTCCCCGAATAAATTCTGCGTACGCCACCGAAAGATTTGTTCCTCAAGGTAGGATCTACTCAATCAAAATAAGTTTTTAATGTAAAATGGTATGGATATGCATCGTTCTTGACTGAAACCAACGTAACAACCTGTTCTATGAATTTTTATCGCATAACATTTTAGGAGTGAAAACTAGTAACAATTTTAAAGGAAGAATAAACAACTATCATAAAAAATATGTCGAAAACCAATTATGAGCTTTTATATAAATAGCATAAGAACTAATAATGATAACAAGTTTTAAATCAATGTTTTCTTCTTTTATGTATTTCTTTTCAAAAATGTCTCCTAGAACAAAAGAATTAAAAGTATAAAATTAAGTTTATATAGCACATTTTTCAAATTATACATATAGATAATGATTGACTAATCTAACCTTGGACGGAACACATTCACAAGTCTGTTCATAGATACCAATCTTAATGGATTGTTTACGTGTTCAAGAAAGCCTAAACAATAGCTCGCATGCTCTGAGAGCCCCCTTCCTCATGGGAAAGAAAAGATTCTTAATAATCTTAATTCTTACTTAAGTAATCATTTTACATTTGCCTAATTGGCCGATATTTTACAACCTAAATCAATATGCATAATCTGAATCATTAAAAGATAATCCATAGTGCTTAAATGAGCACAGATAAAGCGCGAAAGGTCGGTTCTTCGGGCTGTTGACTAAAACTATTATTAATTCTCATTACATATCTCAGATGACTGATAATTAAGACTGAACAGTAACAAATGGCACATCAAAACGTAATCCAACTAAACTTCATCCAGTCAACATACACCAAGTTTCGCTTGGTTAGTGGCGGACAGTAAATTAGACTTTTATCGACAAAATAAGCATCAGCCTGTATATGTCGAAGAGAAATTTATACAACCCACATTTATTTTCCAACAAACTAAGTTATTAGTACATCACGTTACTAGCTCGGTAAGTACTGTTTTTCCGTGCGAGCATGACAGTTTCATTTTCATGCGAGTACGGTAAAACTTACCGGGCGTGTGACATACGATACTCTACATCATACTACTCACAAAAAACATTTTTTTTACCATAGCTTCCTTGCATAAACTATTATGTTTCTCAATTCTTCAAACCTAGCCTATAATAAACTAACAAACATTTGCCACTGCCACCAGTGGTGCCACCACATACCTCTGAAGTAACCAACAAACATGCATTAAAGGTCAAGTTACTGATGCAATCAGCTGATTGCTTTGATTGTTGACATCCGTTATTTCCGTTTCCTAGTGCACAGTAAATTTACCATGCAGTAAGTGCAGAGTACATTTACCGTGCAGTGATCGGCAAAGAGTAACTTTTCAGTCACGAGTAAGGTACAGAAAACAGATGTTTCTGTGAAATATGATGTTAAAAATATTTCGCTACCCCTTCAAAATATCAAAATCACCTTCTCGACCGAGACAAGACCGTAACCTGTTGTTCATCCTTCTGTGGGGTGTGATTGTCGGCGATATCAGCGAGTTTAAGTAAATATCGAATTCATGACAAAGTAAAAAAAGCTAAACTGAAAACCCCGGTGGATGATATGAATGCAAGATGTTTCAGCAGCGGAGCGCCGAGTGCGTGCGGGGTGGGGGTGGGCGGGAGGGAATCTATGCATATAGATTGGATATTTTCCGGCCAGCCTGTTACCCCGGCAGTGCCGCCTCACCCGCTAACAAATACACTGCAACTATCGCTGCCACAGCGCTACTAAACACAACCTCGATATGACATCGCAAACTCTCAAGTACCGTGTCAGTGGTCTGGGGGAGGGGTGGAGCTAGCGCCACTATCGCTGCCACAGCGCTACTAAACACAACCTCGATATGACATCGCAAACCCTCAAGTAACGTGTCAGTGGGCTGGGGGAGGGGTGGGGTTCGCGCCACTATTGCTACCACAGCGCTACTAAACACCACCTCGATATGACATCGCAAACCCTCAAGTACCGTGTCAGTGGGCTGGGGGAGGGGTGGGGTTCGCGCCACTATTGCTACCACAGCGCTACTAAACACCACCTCGATATGACATCGCAAACCCTCAAGTACCGTGTCAGTGGGCTGGGGGTGGGGTGGGATTCGCGCCACTATCGCTGCCACAGCACTACTAAACACCACCTCGATATGACATCACAAACCCTGAATCACTGTGTCAGTGGGCTAGGGGTGGGGTGGGGTTCGCGCCACTATCGCTGCCACAGCGCTACTAAACACCACCTCGATATGACATCACAAACCCTCAAGTAGCATGTCAGTGGGCTAGGGGTGGGGTGGGGTTCGCGCCACTATCGCTGCCACAGCGCTACTAAACACCACCTCGATATGACATCACAAACCCTCAAGTAGCATGTCAGTGGGCTGGGGGTGGGTTGGGGTTCGCGCCACTATCGCTGCCACAGCGCTACTAAACACTACCTCGATATGACATCGCAAACCCTCAAGTAGCATGACAGTTGAAGGGGGAGATGGATGGTTTTGGCGCCAATATCGCTGCCACCGTGCTTCTAAACACCACCTTAATATGACATCGCAAAACCAACCCTCTGCAAACCTATAAGTACTGAGTCCGTGGGTTGGGGGAGGGTTGGGATTCGCACCACTATTGCTGCAACGGTGCTTTACTAAATACACCGACACCAACACTCGTCCGATTTTGATTATCAGTAGCTCAAGTCAAAGCCAATAGTCAACCGATTCATTGAAGACTTTGATCAGGATTGTGATTTGGAGAATCAGATACTTTTTACTGTGACTATTAAGAATAAGTCTTTGCTTAAAGACCAAATTATAAAAATATTAAATTCCTCAGATTAAACTGATCCTATCAGTTTTGTTCAACCATATCTCTGAAGACTGAGAATTAAGACTGAACAGTAACAAATAGCACATCAAAATTAAATCCAACTAAACTTCTTCCAGTCAACATACACCAAGCTTTGCTTAATTAGTGGCGGACAGTAAATTAAACTGCTAAACTCAATTTCGTTGGGGAAGAAAGTCAGGGCACTTTTTACCTCACTTTTGGGGGAGAGTGCCCAAAATTTGAGGTTTTTGTGCCCAATAAGTATAATTGAAGCCTGAAACGTAGATTTAGTGTATATTTTATTAATGAAACTAGAAATACCAAAGTTTTAAGCCTCTCCTATAGGTATATAGCAGAAAAACTGATTTATCAACGAAATTGTTAATTTACTAAACGCAGTTCGTTGTGTTCAAGGGGTTTTCTCTTTAGCGGCTGCAATTGTTATCCGATTACTTTAAATTTGGCAGAGATGTTTTTTCATTGACCTGATTAGCCAGTAAGTTAGGGGAATAAATCGGAGGCCCCTATCCTCATTTTAGGGGGCATAAAGCTCAAACTATGGAGTTTTCGGGAATAAAATAGGCAATTTAAGCCCTGAAATAGATATTCGCTCCGTCAGGTCATGCTGCGTGAGTACTCGTTTCTTCAGGGCCGGGAACTAAGGGTGGGCGGGGAGGGAACTTGCCCCGAAAAGAATTTTGAAAATTGTGCATTCAAACAGGGGTGCCTACAGGGGGGGATGATGACGCCAATGGCGTCATAGAATTTTTTGGGGGGGATTTTTTTGTTTTGTTTACTTTACAGGTAAAACGTACAACTACTAATTTTACCAATAAATCGTCAAAAATAAATAAATTGCTACACTATTTAAATTTTCATATAAATTAAAATTTGTATTTTCAATGTACGAATTAGTAGGGATATATATAACATGGACATGCCCGCACGGCCGCACGGCACAACTGTCCAGTGTATACCGTCAGCGTTCCTGTTTCTTCCGTGGCGGCCGCGGCATGCAAGCAGCCGCACTGGCTCAGTCCACGAGACTCTATCCAACCGGACATAAACAAACTAATTCTTTCAACCTGTCCTGTTTCCTATCGATAAATTACTCCACTACTTCTAGGGGGGAAATGCAAATTTGCTTTGGTACACTTGAAAAAGTAAAATTAATAATTCCCCCCAATATATAGCTTTGACGATTTAAAACTTATTTTGAGGAGGGAGGGTGCATTGAAATGTTTACAGTAATTACTTTTTATCAGGGAAATGTAAAAGTGGCAACACAACAAAATCTTCATTCATTCAACTAATTGCAAAATGAACAATTCCCCCCCAATACGCAGCATTGACAATTTAAGGATTATTTTTAGGGGGGAAGGTTGCGTTGAAATAGACAGTTACTTTTTAGCGGGGAATTTTAAAACTGGTAACACAACAAAGTCTTCAATCGGTCACCTAATAGCAACATTAATGATCCCCCCTCAATATAGCTTTGACGTTATAAAGATTATTTTTGGGAGGGATGGGTGTGTTTAAATGAACAGGTCTTTTTAGGAAGGAAATGAAAAAATGGTAATACAACTAAAAGTTCAATCAGTCAACTAATAGCAAAATGAATTATCCCCCCTTCCATATAGCCTTGACGTTTCACAGGTTATTTCTAGAGGGGGACTCTGAAAAGAACCATCACATTTTAGGGGGGAAAAGTAAAAATGGTGATAAAGCAAAATTTTAATCGGTCATCCATTAGCAAAATTAATTATTCCCCCCAATATCGCGTTGACGTTTTAAATGTTATCTCTAGGAGCGAAGGGGCGTTAAAAAGTTTTTAGATACAGTTTTTTTTAGGAGCAGGGGATTGTAAAAATTGTAAAACTTCAATTTAAAAATGCAGTAATAACAGCTTCATGACAGAATGATATATTTTCGCCAAAAAGGATGAAATAATTCTTAATTTATTCCACTAAATTATCGACCAGCTACGCAATGTGGAATGAACTCACAAAAATTCAGAATTTTAGTGCTTTTTGTAAGTGGGAAAAACTTGGGATAGTGGATAGTAGCAGGGTCAGTTGTTGTTGACATGTTGTCAAGTTGCCTGCTGTATAGGCCTACATGTGATGGGTGTTTATGATTAAGAGTTAAATCATGGCCTTTTGGTACAAATGAGAGCGTCAGTCGTGTATTGGGACAGTGGTTTGGTGAACGGTTGGAGTGAAGCTTATGATGAAGGAAATATTGACTTTTTTGGAGGTAGCTACCTAATGTCCTCGTTTACGTGTACATTTTAGTATTTGTGATAAGACGAATTGCCTCGAGTTTTCGGACCAAGGCTCAAGAATGGTAAAAGGCTGCACTTGTCTTCTTCACACAGACGATGTTCAGGAAATAACTGACGACTAATAACATCGATGTTTAATAAAAATAATAATTTTTAAGTAATTAATATTACCAACTTTTATTTAAAAAAATTTTAAAAGTTTGAAAGTGATGTAACTTAAATTAGGTAACCCAGATAATTTTTAATGTCCTCTGCTTAAATAGGATGTCATAAATATATGTTGTGCGGAGGGGGATATTTGATAGATTCTGGAAATTTTTTGGGGGGGGGATTGGCGTCATAGCTCTTGGGGGGAATCGGCACCCCTGCATACAAAGTGTAGAGAAACCAAGCGCCATAGTTTCAGATCTAAATAATTGTTTACTTTAAAAATAAAGCTTTTTTTATTTGTGGGAGATGGGCGAAAGGAGTGGAAAAAAATAGCAGCTTTACAGTTCAAAGATTCAATGCTTATACAATATACAATTCGTGTCCCTTATAGGTTCTTTGGGCTTGGGCCACTATCCGTTCAAATAGCGTGATTTTAGCCTTTCTTTCAAACAAAGTAATGTGTCTTTGATTTAGAGAACAAAGACATTTAACGGCCTAGTCCGGATGGAACGGAAGTAAACAATCAGCTGATTTGCAGCAAACCGATGTTTAATGCTTGTTTATTGGTGGTTTATTGATTTCTTTCTAGAGGAATGTAGTGGCAGCACTGCATCCGTAGCAAATGTTTGTTCTTCTTGTTATAGGTTAGGTTTGAAGGTTTGAGAAGTATGTTTATGCAAGGACTACGTTTTTTTTGCAAGGGAAGTATTTTTTTCGTATTATGATGAAAAATATCGTACGTTACACGGCCGGGAAGTTTTGCCGTACTCGCATGGAAATCCCGCACTCGCTTTCACTCGCGTGGGAACTATCACGCTCGTGCGGCAAACAGTACTTCCCGGTTTAGTAACGTAATATACTATAAAGAGACTCGTAAAAATATTAAATTGCATTTTCTAATTACCTGGACTAAATATTTATTAAAAACACTGGGAATAACAAAAATTTCTTTAAATCGGTTTTCCTTTTTATAAAAAGAGATAACTAAGACTCCAAAAGGCCTAGGCTTAAGGGGGCGGTCTACCTCAAGCTCCGAGCGCTAAAACAGGGTTTTGTATCTTATTCATTGATCGCTGGATTTTCATATGATTTCTAATATTTTGGTGTCATTTTAAAAAGGATATGTTTTTGTAGGTCGCTATAATTTTAGAATTTTTGATTTCATCCCCGTTTATTTACAGGAATTGTGTAAATCTTTCAAAAAAAAGGTAGTTTTTTGTTAGATTTTTAAGTCTCATAACTAACGACAGGAACGCTTTATAGAAAAATAAAAATTGTAGAGACATATAAAATATTCTGAAGAACGTGAACCGACTCTCATTTTTATTATATCTTAAAAAATAAAGCTTTTGTCGTGCAGATGCGAAACGTCTGCAAGCGTACTTCAGCGCGCTTTAGCCCTATCTTTACAATGTTATTTCGCTCTGTGACGCGGATTTTTCTGTCAAGGTAGACCGCCCCCTTAACATTTTTTCCAAAACACTTGTTCTGTTACGTGAAGAGCATTTCGAGTGAATTCGGGGTCTAATTAGTTGTATTAAAAAAGTGGATAAGTTTTTTGAAAAGTTTGCTTAACACATGTAATTTTTATATTGTGGATTATTAAAATTACATCATGTCACTGTCCTCAACAAATTAAGAAAATTGTTTTAAAACTGGGAACAGTGGCAAATTTGGCCCCACCCCCGTGACAACCTCCCAGTTCGGACCCTGCGTGTCATGATTTACTTATAGGCCGATTCAAGGCCCAGTCCGTCCGTAAGACTAATGTTAATTTTAGCATTGGGCTTATGGACGGCGTGGGCCATGCTATTTGATTCGAACTATACCTCCGTCGAACTGCAATATAAAGCGCTCTTCCAACATCACATTTATTAAAGAGGAAAAACGCTCGACAATGGAAAGAAACAATTGTGGGAAGACCGGGTGCGGCGCTAATGTCCTACTGCGACGTCGTTTATGTTTTATTGATGTGAGTTTTTCAGTCTGACCCGGTGATATAAATGAAGTAGGGTCCGGCCCGCACCTCCCTCGGCGTACTACGGCCCAACGTTATTGTTCTAAATCGAGGTTTTCTAGGAGAATTTATCATTTCAGTAGTTAGTTTTCCTTGTCGAATACTTAGGGTCATACTCCGTTATCTGCCCATAACTGCAAAACTTTTTGCTATTGTCTTTATACGTTATATTCCTTATTTTGTTTGGTTACTGGATAGTTCTCCAAGTATTGAGCAAGGCACGAAAAAAGATGAAGGTCATTTTTATTTTTTTAGGCTATGTTGGCAATGAATAGCTAAAGATAGGTGGAAGATGTTGGGGGGTATTTATCGTGAAAAGAATGAAGGTATTGCCTCAACTAAGCTTTCTAATATCTATATAATACGACAAGGATGAGCGTCAGATCGTAAGGCACAATGAGGATGAGAGCCGTTCCAGCTGGTTGCCATTTCTGGCAGTCATGTGATTTGGTTTAGGTTGTTGAATTGTTCGGTCACTGTATTTGTTCTTCTAAAGGGTGTTCTTGTGAAAAAATTATTCACTGAGAAATGTTAAGTAGGCAAATTCTTTTATTTTAATGGTTGACTCCGTATTTCTAGTTCTAGTTGAGCTCACTGACCTACTTATGAAGGCCTATATACCTACTTATGAAGGTATATACTCATATTTCTTTAATTAGTAGTGTAGTCTACTTACCTTCTTATCATAAACCAAAATATTACAATAATAGTTATTAGTAACAATACAGTGCGTTATTTAATGGCAACCCCTTAAAAATATCAGTGCAAAAAAGATAAATGTCCCGAACACTCATGTTTATGCAGACAAAATGTGACTTTTTCCTGTTTTTTTATTATTTTTTATAAAAAATAATTAAGATATGTAAAAATAATGTTTGTAAATTGACAGTACACACAAATGGTTATCTGAAAATGTCGGTGTTTTGTACACAAAAAAATTAACATTTCTTTTGCAGAGTTTCGAAAAACAAATATGCTGATACGATGATACGAAAGTTTGTTTTCGGCGATCATCCTTTTTGTAGTGTCTTGCTCATATCGGAGTGATTTCTGGATATGCCGGTCGGCGTTGTCGCTGTTATCTGTGTGACGGACATGCAATCAATTTATTTATTTAGAGAGTATATACCCGTGTTTTATACGTCAAAGTGTTGGGGATGAAATTGTTGTTTTTGTTAATTCGGTATTGAAGTTTTTGTCTGTTCGATCGATATTTTGTTAATAAATAAAGGTAGTAATCACCCGACTAGATCGTTTCGAGAAATCAGCTTTTATTTCAAACTCGCGTTTACGAACGTAACAGTGGCACTTAACGCATTTATATACACTAGCTGACGGTGTCCCGTTTCGCTGGAAAAACAAACAAACAAATAATTGTAAATGAAAACAAACGCATCGGCTGTTCTGCTGTTCTCTTTATAGTTGTGCTCTTAGAGAAAATTGTATAAGAAACTGTTATTTTTCCTGGGATTTTCTCACCGATACCTTTCATTCGAGTATAGGGTTTATGTGGATCTGACTTATGGTTTTCTCAAAAGTTACGGTAGTTTGGACTGTAGTGCAGAAAAATAGTACTGGATTCTAGAATGTTCATTTAACAGGCTGAAAATTGGTGGAGAGGTCGTATATACAGAGGGGATCATCATACTAAAATTCCAAAAAATCCAATTATGGCAACACGCCGCCATCTTGAAAAACCTATTTCCGCTCCGTGTTTCTCTATGCATTTTTTCAATTTACACGAAAACCATAAGAGATACAAAAAAAGGTAAATGACGTTTTTATTAGAAAATAAAATTTCCAATAAAATGAGTACGAATAATAAAATGATATGTACAAGACTCGTTAATAATAACTGTCGATATTATTAATTTTCTAACATGTTGTAATCCTAATACACATGTCATAAGGAACACATGTAGAATTTGATAAAATACATTTGATGTAAATACAAGGGGGCGAATCCCTTTGACGATAATGAATAATAAATTATATCCAAAGAATCCTGATACAAATTTCAGTGATTTGACACCTTAATCATCAAAATTGGTTCACTATAAAGGCGTAGTTAAGTTCACAAAAAAGATATTCATTAAGGAATTCGTACAAATATTACCATATTACTGTTTTCGTGCTAATCAAAAAATATTTAAAGAAGCGAGGACCGGAAATGTTTTTCCTCAAGATGGGGGCATGTTGCCCAAGTTGATTTTTTTGGGAATTTGCGTATAATGATCTCAGCTGTTTGTCCGACCTCTCCATCAATTTTCTGCCTGTTAAGTGAAAATTCCACTATATCGCTACTTTTTTATTACTTTCCTGCCCTACTATATAGATAGAAAGTTTATAACTTTTCAGGCCCCGTATATCGGGGAGAATGGTAATGCAGGTCGGTAACGAAGGCCCAGTTGGCCCAGGCCTGACTCAGCGGGCTCAGGTGGCGGGACCAGCTATGGAGATTTTTCCTCCAATCGATCACCAGATCGCACTGGTAGTCCGAGGCTTATCCTCCCCTCGAGTGGTGGCGGTGCGGAAGATCTCTTTCCAGAGGCAGGGGCTCGATGAGTAAAAATAATACTGTTGACTCTCGATAACTCGACCCTCAATAACTCGAAATCCTCGATAGCTGGAATTATTTTCTTTTCCTCTAGGAAAAGTTGTCTAAGCGCATAGCTTCTAATAGTATTTTTACCTCTGTAAGTCGAGGCGACGCAATGATAACCTCCAAACCTCGAAGTTTAGTAAATAACTCGTATTATATTCGGATTATCAGAGGCAGGGTTTCGATGAGTAAAAATAGTCGACTCTCGATAACTCGACCCTCAATAACTCGAAATCCTCGATATCTGGGATTATTTTCTTTTCCTCTAAGGAAAAGTTGTCTAAGCGCATAGCTTCTAATAGTATTAAAGGAATAATTTACCTCTGTAAGTCGAGGCGACGCAATAATAACCTCCAAACCTCGAAGTTTAGTAAATAACTCGTATTATATTCGGATTATCAGAGTCAGGGGTTCGATGAGTAAAAATAGTCGACTCTCGATAACTCGACCCTCAATAACTCGAAATCCTCGATATCTGGGATTATTTTCTTTTCCTCTAAGGAAAAGTTGTCTAAGCGCATAGCTTCTAATAGTATTAAAGGAATAATTTACCTCTGTAAGTCGAGGCGACGCAATAATAACCTCCAAACCTCGAAGTTTAGTAAATAACTCGTATTATATTCGGATTATCAGAGTCAGGGGTTCGATGAGTAAAAATAGTCGACTCTCGATAACTCGACCCTCAATAACTCGAAATCCTCGATAGCTGGGATTATTTTCTTCCCCCCTAGGAAAAAGTTATCTAAGCGCGTAGCTTCTCATAGTATCAAAGGGATATTTTATCTCTGTAAGTCGAAGCGACGCAATAATAACCTCTAAACCTCGAAGTTTAGTAAATAACTCGTATTATATTCGAATTATCAGAGTCAGGGGTTCGATGAGTAAAAATAGTCGACCCTCGATAACTCGACCCTCAATAACTCTAAATCCACGATTTCTGGGATTATTTTCTTTCCTCCTAGGAAAAAGTTGTATAAGCGCGTAGCTTCTAATACTATTAAAGGAATATTTTATCTCTGTTAGTCGAAGCGACGCAATAATAACCTCTAAACCTCGAAGTTTAGTAAATACTGTAACTCGTATTATACTAGGAATTTACCTCTATAAGTCGAACTTTACCTCTATATATCGAAGTTTACTCGACATACCTCTGTAAGTCGAACCCCCACCGTAAAAGTCGCGACGTGTTAATGAATCATATCCGGTCCAACGTCGATATTATTTACCGTACCTCTATAATTTGAATTTTCATTTGATTTACCTCTATATCTTGAGTAGCTTAAATTACCTCTGCAATCCAAAATCAACAGAATTCCAAGAATTTTACGTCTATGACTCAAACTATGCCTAAGTCGAACTATATTCGACTCGAAGAAAAATGGTATTCCCGTGGTACTTAAAATAAATAATCCAGGAAACCAGTATTTTGAATTAGCCTACGTCAATTGGTTGCAGAGATAATTGATATTTTCGTTGGCGGTAAACGCAGAACGTTGTCTGATGGTAAATATTCAAAAGCCGACATCTCCAATAATTACCAACAGTTTTTGACAACATTCGGTATTTATTTGTGAGATAATTGTAAATTTGTATTATTTTACTTTAGGGTTTCTCGCTTTATATGTCTTTAAGGGAGAAATTATGTGACAGTTTGCTGATGCCGTTTATTTACTAAGCTTTGAAATCACGGACACCTTTTTTCACGGACAATCGACGATTTTGAGGATCAATCGTAAACAACTCGGTTATTAGTTCTCGTAGATGCAAAGAAACTTCAAATACTATATATCTGCAGTTTGTCCCGGCCACAACTACACATGTCGGCCACAATTACACGGCGCCATGTGCGCGCTCCTCCGGGACCGGCACTACACCACCACACCGACACTGTCGGCATCCCCTTCCAGTATCAATATTTGCGGTAAACAAATCATGGAGTCCGGGCAGCGCGCAACAAAAGTCGTCCCCGGGGGCTCCGCGTATGTCGTACAACTGTTCCCGCTCGCGATGCCCGGGTGACTCGGCGGGTAATGTTATACGACATATGTCGCGTCCGGACGGGATACGAGTGCGGGACGGGACGGTTTAACGGCAGGTTTATGGCCCTAATGTCGGGCTCGATCTCTGACTTCGATGACTAACAAATAGGGATCGTTACCACGGGATCCAGTGTGATTTCAGGGCATATTCAATCCCGATTTCGGCCCAATCCGGATTCCCCCACCGGATTCTCAGGGTCTATCCCGGGATTTTGGGATTATCAAATTTACGTGCAAAATCTATGTTCATTAGATGGATGAACATACAATCCGAATTACAATCCCGAATCCTCAAGTTCAATCCCGGGATTTTTGGGATTATCAGATTTACGTGTAAAATCTATGTTCATTGGATAGATGAACATACAACCAGGATTATAATCCCGGATTCTCAGGCTCAATCCCGGGGTTTTCGGGATTATCAAATTTATTTGTAAAATCTATCTTCATTCGATGATTGGACATACAATCTGGATCTCTCAGGCTCAATCCCGTTATTCTCGGGATTATCAATTTTACGTGTAAAATCTATGTTCATTAGATGGATGAACATACAATCCGAATTACAATTCCGGATTCTCATGTTCAATCCCGGGATTTTTGGGATTATCAGATTTACGTGTAAAATCTATGTTCATTGGACGGTTGTCAGACTGTCAGCCACTTTGGATAGATGAACATACAATCCGGGTTATAATCCCGGATTCTCAGGCTCAATCCCGTTATTATCGGGATTATCAATTTTACGTGTAAAATCTTTGCTCATTAGGTTCCCATAAGTTATAACAAGGATATAACTGAGAAAAATCAGTTAAATTACATTGTTGAACGAGTACTCATGATTTCATTATATATTCGCCTTCTTAAATTATCTATATACATGCAGTAAACTTCTTCTTATCCGGACACCTCGGGGTCGAGACCTGTCCGGATAACGAGTTTTCAGGTTAAACCGACTTTCTCTAAAACATGTAAATTATAACTCTAATGCATACAGTAAAAGCCAAAACGTTCATTTAGACATTGATTACTGGTTTCAAATCTTTCCCGACAGAATTATAGATACAGTACTATCCATTTCCTGCTGATCACGTCCGGTTAAACCGATGTGTTGATAAAAATCGTCCGGTTAAAAAGACGTCACTTCCGTGGAGTGTACTCCGGTTAAACCTATGTCCGGTTAAAAGGTCCGGATAAGAGATAGTCTACTATGTAGAGGTTTTCAGTTAACATTATCAAGCTTATGAAAACAATTACAAAAATATTTTTATAGATTTCTGATACAGTATATTAAAGGTGCTTTTAAGTTTCATTACGATACTCATATGATTATTTTTTATCATTTTTATCAAGATTCTAGTGTTTCTACTTACATCTTTACAAGGGAGGTTTTATTTTTCTGTTCCTGTTATTGTTTGGTCAAGTAGCTATTTATATTAATATTTTGTGTAATATTTTATTTAACTTATTGAATTAATGTTTTTATGGTTCTTTTAAACATTTAGATGTTATGTAGGATCTACCTGATAGTGTGGTCCGTTTTCACGCTGACGCCGGTGTCCGGCTAAAATGACAAACGGATAAAACAACAAATCAAAAGAATGCGGACAAAACAACAAATATCCTGGGTCTGCTACCTGGGGAGGGTCAGTAGGTAATCCAAACAAAGATGTAGCGGACAAAACGACAAATATTCGGTCAACCGATTTTGATGACTTTAGCAATTCTTAAAGTAGCACAGTTATAGCTCATATAGGTAGATTGTCTTGAAGTTTCACGTTAACTGAAGCGAAACAAAAATCTTATCATTATCACATATAGAGATATGTGTTAACAATACCGTATTTGATAACAATACAATACCACAAGGTATTTTGTTATTTAAAAAAATATTTGTTTTGACGTAAGGAAATCGAGAGTTTTCGTAGATTTCAGCTGTACGGTAACGTGAAATTTTCGTATACAGAGTGATGAAAAAAACTTTTTATATGGTCTGTGGTCCAAAGCCTGGATAAAGGGTGATGGAAATCAGAATTTTGTTTCGCTTCACTTGATGTGGAACTCCAAGACAAGCTACCAATATGATATGAGCTATAACTGTGCTACTTTAAGAATCGCTAAAGTCATCAAAATCAATTGACGGAATCTTTGTCGTTTTGTCCACTACATTTTTGTTTGGATTACCTACTGACCCTCCCCAGGTAGCAGACCCAGGATATTTGTTGTTTTGTCCGTTTGTCGTTCTATCCGGCATTCCTGACGTCCATCAGTGTTTCATGATGAGGCTGACTGATCGGATCGGATGTACTGATTGCTTTTTTGTATATCATTTCATTGTCTCTTGCTGAGCATTGCATTCTACTCAAAAAGAGCTTATGTATGTATGAGAACTTGAATGCATGTAGTGAGGTCAATTATTATCTTCCTATTGTTTAAATAATCATGTTTACAAACGATACGATATCATGAATGTATGCGAAAGTATACTAAAACTTTCTTTTTGTATCGGCAAATACCATGTGGGTCAATCCCGGGATCGGTCTCGAAATCCCGAGATTAACTTTTCAACCCCGTAATCCCGGGATTGAAAATATCGTCCGGGTTTGGACTCCCTTCTAACGACGGAGCAGATATTCTGAAATATTTACCGAACTGTCCTAGAAAACGTTGTTTCTAGGTGGAAGGTCGTTGACATATTATCTATATTATATCCTATACTTTTACTGTATTTTTCTGAACTACACTGCGTATTACCGGTTGTAATTTCATATTAGTACTGGTTGTAATTCAAATTTTCAAAATGTGAACAGTCAACTTTAATAGAATGGTAATAACGAACGACAACTGTGTTAAATGCGCTGAAAAGGAAGGCTTACCAAATGTAATGTATACGTGCGCAGTTTATATATAAATTTATATTCTTTCAAGAGGAATGCAAATTTATACTTGCTTTTCAAAAACATTTACATTTGTTACTACTTACGTCAAATTCCGGTCAGCTTTCACCATGACCATTTTTATTTCTAGGAATCCTGTATTATCTAATGTATGGTACGACTTTGCTTATACATATAATCAGCACCTGTACCGCATCCAATAACTCAAATATATATATATGCTGTTAAGGGTTGAATTATGGAATTTTTTGGGTAATCGAAGATTGTTAGAGTGTCATTCATATTCAACCGATCACCATGATAAACCATTTTACTCATCTTTTAATTTTAATTCTTCTAATGTTTACAAATTAAATGTTATTTTAAAACATTCAGTTGTTTTGCAGACTGTTTTAGCTATGAAATACAGGCTTGATGTTGCCCATTCTACGATAGTAAAACGAACTAGTTGAACACAAAAATACATAGAGGTTATGGATATTTAGCTTTCGAGAACGAATGGGTGTAATAAATACGTCACACATCTGTAATTCCATATGGATTCCAGCGTGTCGAAATGTACCTAGCCACAAAGTCAGAGTAAACGCATCTGTGCGGTGCCTGACAGTGTATGAAACCATTGTGCACTTAATAACCTGTGGTTTCGAAGAATAGGAATTTAACCATTATCATTAATTAATTGTAATCAATGCTAAATTTAGTTTGGTTTCCAAAAGTATCATAATAAAAGGTTTTCGTTTTTTTGTTAAATTTTTCAAATTAACTCGACGCTTATCCGTGATCCAGTAAATACACTAACATAATTTTAAGCCCACCATAATTAAAACCATGATCTTTTGTATATAAAGGTGTGTTTTTATGACATATTGAATTTAATCATTTATACTACTTATGAATATCGCAAAAATTACGAAAAACAAACATACTGCTTAACGGTTTTGATAAGGAGAACTCCAAAAGCGATGCTACAGTGTAGAGAAGACTTAGACAACTACAATTTTTATTAAATAAAAGATAAATGATTCTGATTTTTTTAAATTAAAATACTAGGAATAAACATATTTTCTCTTAAAAATTCAGTTTTTGAGTAAAATATTATAAGGAAACAGACAAATTAAGGCAAGTTAATCAAGAATGTCAGGCAGTGGAGCAGTGTCAGCTACCGGTGCGTGTACCTTGATCAGCTGTTTTGCGAACTGTTCATGATTAGTCAGCCATTGGCAGGAAAATAACGCAAGCATTTCAATTCCTCAACTGCATTTTTTAAGCTCAGCAACCTGTTAAAAAGATCAACAAATATGCGGTTTTTAAGTTTTTCAATAAAATAAATGACTTAATAATAATTTTCATTATCAATTTAGTCAATTACCGTACCGAAAGGAACGTTTTCGGTTCAATACTGGGCGAAACTTTAGAACCCGTCTCCATCGTTAAAATCCATGCTAAAAATGTACGTTTTTTTCGATATTTACAATCGTGATCATGTAATCAAGATAACGTTTCGATATCGTAAATAAGGCATCAATAGTATTTCATAATCCTACTATAATTTTAACTAAAGTGATGAAACCTATCAGTCACACAATATGAATTAAACTTATTAAAGTATATTCTAACGTTATCAACATATCATAACCCAACTATACTTTTAACTAACATGATGTACTTAAAACTAATTTCACATCGTTCACCACCTTGATTCATTGTCAGTCGTTGTCAACGTCGAGTTTTACTAAAAGTATTCGTGCTACCTGCATTTGATGGCTCCATTTGCTCATATAAGTTAGATTCCAATTACATTTTGGAATGTTCGAACCATGTACCTTTTCTCAATGATTTTTACGTTTTAAATCCACGTTGGTTACACTACTAAATATATCCATCACCACTGTCACTTTTCACTCCTAGATTCATCGTAATTTCTAATATGAAACCAAACCAGTTAGCAAACCAAATCTTTCGATTCATTGAATATACTGTAGGGTTGTCAGTTTCTCTATTTCTAATATGATATTAATAATTACTGGAATCGACATTTTCAAATTAGTCACTTATATTGTTTATTTAAATAAGTTGTACATTAATAACTAGAATAAAACATATGTTTATTAAAGTATTCGATAAATTATATCAAATCAGAAAACATCGATTTGAACATAGATTTTAACAGTGGAGACGGATTCTAAAGTTTAGCCCAACACTGTGTACTAGTGATTTTTTAATAAGAAATGACTAATGTATTCGACGATAAGAAGAATAACGGGGCGCATGAATGAATGGACGGGAAGGGTGCGGGCGATATCTGGGAGGGGCGCAGCTCCGGGCTTATCGTATTTCCTCATTGAGTGAGTTAGACTCGAAAGGCGATTACTAGCAGAAATATTACCGATATTCCTCTCGTGGGGCAAAACTGCCAGAGAGGCGTCGTTGTCAACGCAATCGAGCTGCGCGCTGTGGCTCTATTGTGAATTAGGAAATCTTACTTTTTAGCGAATTTCCCCTATAGGGAACAAGCTTTTACCGTAGGTCTCATGGTAAGACCTAAGCCCAAAAACATGATAACTTTTCGTTTTAGGGCCCCCAGAAGCAAAAATCACCAGTCGTTCATTTTCATAAATATATGTGCCTTTAAGCACGATATCTCGCGTAAAAATGGTACTATCTTAATGGCAAGAGGAAGGTTTATTTCACAAGCGGCAGGCGGTCACAACAAATGCTCTGTCATATACTGCAGTTCTATGTTGAGGCATCTGCAAAGTGAGTGAGGCAGAGCGTGAGCTCCGAATATTATTTTGGAATTGGTAAACAAATTTAAAATCATTTTCAAAATATTTAGGAAAACTGGTTTTTAAAATTGAAAAAGCTAAAGAAAAGTTTTTGACTATTCTTCGATCATTTAGTTTCAACAATTTTGATCGACTGTAATAATGTATTATATGCTCCACTCGTCTCAGATCATTAACAAATCTCAAACAATAGTTCTGAGACTGTTGAAGCATATTAGAAAGAGTCACAGTCATGTCATTTATCACAGAGTTACAGTATGTAAAGTGAGGTAGCACGAGTGATTTGACAAGGTTTGGTTTATTGTGTAGTGGCAAAAAACTTTGTAATTTTTTGAGCTTCGGCGATGAGTCCCACAATTGGTCCTAAAAATAACTCCAATCTCCTCTTTAAAACGAGATCATCATCAACACGGTAAAACTTCTATTCCTCGAAACCAAAAAGAGATAAAGACATATGAATAGTGAAATCGTGTTAGACGTGATAGTGGTAAATCATAGGACACAACGACTGTGCCATGAAAAAAACTGTTCGGTAACATGTCAATTCGTCCATTAATTCTTATCTTAAGAAAACGGCGTGTTTTGTGCTCGTGGGCCTCAAGACAAAATATTTACAACCCCCAACGCACTCTTACTTTGCAAAGGTAGTTATTACGTTCTCCCGAGAAATGACAACAAATGACAGCTCTGTCATATACTGCAGTTATATGTCGAGGCATCCGCAAAGTGAGTGAGTCAGAGCGTGAGCTCCGAATATTATTTTGGAATTGGTTAGCAAATTTAAAATCATTTTCAAAATATTTAGGAAAACTGGTTTTTAAAATTGAAAAAGCCAAAGAAAGGATTTTGACTGTTCTTTGATCACATGTCAATTCGTCCATTCTTATCTCAAAAACGGCATGTTTTGTGCTCGTGGACCTCAAGACAAAATATTTACACCCCCCAACGCACTCTTACTTTGCAAAGGTAGTTATTACTTTCTACAAGAAATTCATTTGTACGACGATAAAAATCACTACTCTCCGACCATTAAGTGGTAAACAGCCCACAGCCCACCGATTGACGAACTACACCCCCTTCCGTACTACAGCGAAGCACAGATTAGCTCTTAGAGGGCGGAACATTGCACACTGTCACAGGCCGTGGCCAATATGTAAGAATGGAAATGAAAAATCGATAGCAATAACAGCATTACCGACTAAATTAGCGGGCGGAAGATTAGGCAGTGGCGGGGCGCGGGCCACTCGATCGTACATAATCGACGCTTGCAAACAGCACCGGCTAAATAATAGGCTGCCACTAGCAAGGGAGAGTCAGTTTTTATTGCGTGCTTGCCAAATTGCATTACGACCGCCAGGATTGTTGGGGCGACTTCGTGGACCGTGAGTCACCTCTCTTGTCGCTCACTGGTTTCACTGTTGATGTTTGTTTTTTTTTTAGTAGAATTCTCGAGTTTTCAATTTTAAGAATCCATCCATCAGATTGAATTTTCAAACGAAAATATTTACAAAATTTCTGATTTTTTTTTAAACTAATTAGTGGACCTAAGAACTTACCAAATAATTTATTTAGAAAATATATCATTATATATTCTACGTGATTTTTATTTATATATATTCTTTCTTTCTTTCTTTCTTTCTTTCTTTCTTTCTTTCTTTCTTTCTTTCTTTCTTTCTTTCTTTCTTTTTCTTTTTATTTAAATATATCATTATATATTCTACGTGATTTTATTTTCTACGTAATGACCTATTTGTTTGTTTTAATCGAACATTTTAGGAATAAATTAAGCGACAATGACAAGGAAATATACACATCTTTAATAATTCAATTACGTATACGAGAAAGTTCAAGATTGTGTTGAGTAGTAGTGAATGATGCGTTCTAGCCCACTTCCTATGAGGGTATGAGGCTATGAGGGTATGAGGCGTACGAGACGTATGAGTGCAAAGTCCAAGGTCATCGCTACGTCATTATTTCTCGCGCGCGCCACGAGTGCAAAGTCCAAGGTCATCGCTACGTCATTATTTCTCGCGCGCCACGAGCGCAAAGTCCAAGGTCATCGCCACGTCATTATTTCTCGCGCGCGCCACCACCGTTGCGCCGTTCGCTCGGCCGGTTCCTACTAGATTCTGCCGCCCTGATACTTCGGAAGAATAAAAAACTGAATAATTCGATATTCGATTGTCGATTTTGATTTATCGAATCGTTTCGTTAATCGATTTTAATGTTTCTACGGTATTCTGCCCTCCTGATACATAAAAATCGATTTTGAATTATTTTCTCTTAAAAATTTGTAATTTTAAACGGTTTTCAATGGAAAATTTTGATCACGTTGAAAGCTGACTTTGCCCCTAAGAGCACGCGCAACTTTACACGTGAGCCACGTGATTTTCCGGGTATATATACCGGTCCGATTTTGAGTTTGACCAGTTGTGTTTTGAAGATCGTCTCGACAGTTCCTGAGGTAAGTGCCGACTTTGGTTTATTAAGACTTTAACATTTTTACGACTTGTAAATTTTTCAATAAATACCGTTTGGACTTAGAAAATTTTCGCTCAGTTTAGAACTTGTAAATTTTTCAATAAATACTGTTTGGACTTAGAATATTTTTAGCAAGTTTCACTTTACGACTTGTAAATTTTTCAATAAATACCGTTTGGACTTAGAAAATTTTCGCTCAGTTTAGAACTTGTAAATTTTTCAATAAATACTGTTTGGACTTAGAATATTTTTGCTCAGTTTAAGACTTGTAAATTTTCAATAAATATATCTTGAGACTTTGAAAATTGTTGGGAGTCAACGTTTTTAGACTTGTAAAATTTTTCGAAAAAATACTTTTCGGACTTTGAAAATTTTCAGTAGTCAACATTTTTGGACTTGTAAAATTTTTCGATAAATATTTTTTCGGGACTTAAAAATTTTCGATAGTCAACTTTTTCGGACTTGTAAAAGTTTTCGATAAATATTTTTTCGGGACTTAGAAAATTTTCGATAGTCAACTTTTTCGGACTTGTAAAATTTTTCGAAAAATATTTTTTCGGGACTTTGAAATTTTTTGTTAGTCAACTTTTTCGGACTTGTAAAATTTTTCGAAAAATATTTTTTCTGGACTTTGAAAATTTTCGTTAGTCAACTTTTTCGGACTTGTAAAATTTTTCGAAAAATACTTTTTTGGACTTGTAAAATTTTTCGATAAATATTTTTTCGGGACTTTGAAAATTTTCGATAGTCAACTTTTTTGGACTTGTAAAATTTTTCGATAAATATTTTTTCGGGACTTTGAAAATTTTCGTTAGTCAACTTTTTTGGACTTGTAAAATTTTTGTAAAATCTGGATACATATTGAAATCCTGTCCTCTGGAAAAACGCCGCAATACCTCCAAACACAAATGACCGCATATCGGGGAGATCTTCGTAATCTTGATATCTCGCGTGGTTATAACAAATACCTTCGGGCATGTTTAGGTATTCCTTCAACTCCAAAGGTGGCGGCGCCTCGCCGAACGAATCGAAATATATGACATAATTATCTTTCTTCGTATAACAAGTCCAATGAGTGCCGCCCGACTCGGAATCGTCTAAATTTATAATAGCGCATTCGTTTTTTGCGCGGGTTCTCGGGTAAACGCTCTCTCATGAAAACACCGCGAAAATCGTCAATTTTCAACTTATCCGCCCACGTCTCCAAATCGGACATTGTCAGCGGAACTAGTTTTTTTTAACCTCTCTCGCACCGTCGAGACACTTATTCAATTTACCGTATACACGTTTAGCCAGACCGGCGCCGCTCGCGTCTTTCTCCATCAATTCGTCCAACTCATCGTCTATCAACTTTTTAAGCCAAGGTACGAACTGATTTTTCAAGACGGGCGCGACTTTGGTTTTTATCAGCGGCAACACGAATTTCTTGACATAAGGGATATTTTGTTCGGCTATCTCGAGTACCTCCTTTAACAAGCCTCCGTCGATCATCTCTTTCAACTGCGAATAATCGAAAATCAATCGCAGCCCCCTGTTGTTTTTTAACGCCTTTTCGATCTGTTTGTTTTGATCGCCGTCGAGCGCGACTTCGATATTACCGTTTTTCAATTGATCCTTAGTCAACGTTAACACGGCGCGTTTAAGCTTCTTATGAGCTAACCGCAGCTTATTCAGTTGACCCTTGGTCAAATTTATCTTCCTCTTATGACTCGCCATATCTATATATATACGAGAGGCATTATCGAATTTATAAAAAAAGTTCGAACTCGTCGAAAGTTCGTAACGTTTTCCTTCGAAGGAAATTTTTAATTCGCTAATGTAAGAGATGAATTCCTACTGTCGCACGTGTAAAACGCAAACGGCTTCGGAGAACGTGAAGACTGTGAAAACGAAAAATAAAAGATGGTCGGCGAGTTCCGATTGCGCGGTCTGCGGGCATATTCAACCCAATTTCCCATCATTTCTCGATTTTCAAACTTAAAAAATAAATACAATTAATTTGAACAGTTTGATGTTTTTAATTTACAGATGCATGTTAATGATCGTTACAAGAAAAATCTGGCCTATATAGTTGGGCCCCGATTTGGGTCCCAACCAAATCTGAGCGGTACTATTAATATTTTTAAAGTATCGGTACCATCGCGGTACTAATGCGCCGTCGTAATAAAAGAACCATAATAAAATCAAAAGTACCGATACAGTACCGTTTCTTATTTATTTCGAAATTATCGTGGCAATATTAAATCGGATTTTCTCATCGTCCGATATTATTAATTAGAGTCTCGTAGCTCGACATCGTATTTTTTAAACAAGTCGAAATACCTAAAGCGCTTATATAGAACGACATGACTGACGCGATTGACGTTTATCATACCGAGCTTACTTTTAAAAACCGTAATATCACGATAGTGCGCGGTGTCGATAAAATATGTCGGTTTAAAGCGAACGATATCACCCATATACTGGGATACAAGAACCCCAAAAAGGCGATTTACGATCATGTGAACGAAAAATATAAAACTACATATCGCGATTTAAAAGTCGATAATCCGAATTTACATCTAAAACGAACGCATCCCGATACGGTTTTCATAGACGAACCGGCGATCGGGGTTCTGTTGAATAAATGCGCGAAGGAAAGTGATGAGTTTCGGGAGTGGTTTTTCAAAGAACTCGAAAATATACATTCGGAACACGCCGAGCGAAATATCGAGAATGACGAATCGACCGAGTCGGAATCGGATTATGAATGGTTAGAAAGCGAGGATACCTCGGACGATCGTTTGAAAATGGAAAACGGATTATTCCGCAAGATGATAGATAGAACGCAAATACAACAAATTTTCGCCGTATCGAAGAGTGCGGATAATAACAAGGAATATAAATTCATAGACACGCAAAAACGCTCTTTTAAAAAAGCCGTCGAGGATTCCCGCGGATACGATTTATGTTTCGAAACGGAATACATAATTATCGACGAGGAGAATATGATAAAAAAGGTTTTGAGAAAAATAAATAAAGAGGGTGTGGAATACGAATATAACGGAAAGAGCAAATGTATAACGATTCGCGATGACGATTTCGACCTGATCGACCTCGTTAAAAAAACGATGTCGGAAGTGATGTTGTGGTGAAATAAATACGTTTCCGATCGCGCGAACTATATGATTTTATTTTTTTATTTTTTCGATCGTAATAAAACGTTGACGTTCGATCGGTCGTTTTTCTATAGTAGGTACGAAATGAATAACGATATTACGATCGATACGGGAATTACGCGTGATGAGATTTCCGACGAAAGTTCTTCATCGTCTCGTCCCTCCGACGACGAAAGTTCTTCATCGTCTCGTTCCTCCGATGCGACCGACACTGACGAGTACGACATGGAGTACGAGATGGAGGACGATATCGCGAGTAAATTCATTTTTAAAAATCAAAAGGTCACAGTGATTTTCGACGATGACGATAACTCGTGGTTTAAGGGTAAAGATGTGACCGAAATATTGGGATATTCCAATCTGAAGAAGGTCTTACAGACGCACGTTAACGATCGTTATAAGAGAAATCTGGCCGATTTAGGTGGGCCCCGATTTGGGTCCCACCCCTTATCGCATAATAAAGGCTTAGAAGTATACATATCCGAGCCCGGATTATACGAATTGATATTTTCATCGAGGTTACCGTCGGCGAACGACTTTAAACGTTGGGTCTTCGAAGACGTTTTGCCTTCCATTCGTAAATACGGTGAGTACAAACTCAAAAATAAAATCGTAACGCTCATGGAATCGATCGATCGTATGGAAAATGAAAATCGTCGTTTAAACAATACGATAGAAAACATGAGACCCAAAGTAGCTTGTATGCCGCGAAACCCGAACCTAAGACACGTCTTCGCCGTCTTTAAACGATATTCTTATGTAGGACGTATTTATACATACTACTGCGTGAGAACCGAAGATCGGTATTTTTCTAAGGTTTTTAAAAAGAAAATCGACGAAGGTTATTCACTCTCGTTTTACGAAGAGGAAGTGCCGAACAGTATAAACGTTTTGAACTGCGTAAAAGATATCATGAGATGCCGCTATATAGCCTATAAATCGCGCAATAATGTCGTAATCACGCCGTATAATTTCATAGAATTAGTAGAAGAATTCTTCAAAGATTTGAGAAAATAAATAGTAAACATTTTCCCATCCTAATAAATTCTTATTTCTCGTAATTTATTTTATTTCTTTTCTTAACCGGTGCGTTATTTTTTTCCTCATAGAGAGTGATGGATATCGTCCCGTATTACGAAGAGAAGATCGAAGATAACCTTCTACCCCGACCGTTACGTTGTCTGATAGTAGGCTCCTCGGGCTGCGGAAAAACGAACTTGTTGTTGAATTTTATTTATAATCCGCGCGGTCTCGTGTTTAGAAATTTATACGTGTTCAGTAAGTCTATAGAGCAGCCGGCTTATGTAGAATTACGCGAAAAGTACATCGATGCTGAAAACAAGTTGAATAAGAAGATAGCATACTTTTTTAACAATTGCGAAGATTTACCTCCGCTGGACGAGTGCGAGAAAAACTCCCTCGTGGTGTTCGACGACTGTCTGATGGAAAAACAAGAAGCGATAAAAGACTACTTCATCAGAGGTAGACATAAAAAACTGTCCTGCGTCTACCTCAGTCAGAGCTACGGTAAAGTCGACATGCAAGTGATACGGAACAACGTCAACCTGCTATGCGTCTTCAAACAAAACAAACACTACACGAAACGTATTTATGACGATTTCGTAGGATCGGACATGACGATCGATGAATTCGAAAAGATGTGTCAAAAGTGTTGGAGCGAACCGTTCGGATTTTTGACAATAAACACCGCTAAGAAAGCGCACAACGGAAAATACATGTTCAAGTTAAAAGACGAGTTAAACGATGTTATCGAACGATAATCGACGTGTACGCATCGTTTTTAATAAACGATTCGTATACGTTATTTTATAAAAACCACGTGTACGCATCGTTTTTAATAAACGATTCATATACATAATATTTTATAAAAATAACGTGTATGCATCGTTTTTAGATTTTTATTCAAATTTATTTTTTTTTCTTTATTTTTGAAAAGCGAAACTCTGAACCCGAAACCTATATATAGATAATATAATGAAGAGGAAAAGTGATGATAAGGAGATTATCGGCACGCTGGTGAAAAAACAGAAGATGGCCGATAAGATGTGGCCGGACGATGCCGACGTACGAATGGCTAAAAAATATGAAAAGTTACAAGAAAAATGGCTAGAAGACAGTAAGAAAAATCAGATACGCGAAGCTGAGGAGAGGAGAAAGCTTTTCAGTTCACACCCCGTGTTGTTAGCTAAACCGAAAGAACAATTGTTAGCGCCTCCTCATCGCCGTGAAAACAAACCGATTACCGTCGCGGAGGCTAAGAGGTTGGATAAATTGGAAGATCGATTAAAGAGCGAATTCGACACGTCTAGAAGAGCGGAAGTGGAAAAAGTGCGCGAACAGGAGAAGCGACACGAACCCGTAGTTAAAGCTATAAAAGAACAGACGGAAACTTTAAAGACGGAGAAAAAACCCCGCCTCATTTTGAGAAGACCCATCCCCACTGTCGGACAGTTCAGACCTAGAACGTCGAGCACACCCGGTAGACCTGTAGGTAAAGTGGACAAAACACTCGGTAGACCGGTAGATAAAGCGGACGAAACGATAACTCCAATCGAGGACGCGGACGTATTCGACGCGTCTACAGTTTTATCACCGCCGCAAACTTCGCAGGAATTACAGAATCGTTCTATCCGCGAATTCACCGAAAACGAGGAAATTGGTGATATCGCGAAGCAATACCTCTCGAACTGTAACGATATGAGTTTCGGCGTTTATTACGATTTCGCGAATAGCAAACTCGCGATCGGATCGCAAACCATATCCATCGAAAACGACGATATCATACTGGACAGAACTATGGACAGATACGTAGGTAGCGAGGGACTGTGGTCGCTCTTGACCAGAGCGGAGATCCACGGCGTACAATCCACAGCCGCGGTCGGTACGACACCGAAGGAGAGACTCATAAGTATAGGCGCGTTCACTTCTCAAGACTTTGAAAAATATAAAGATATTTTAATCAAAACGCACGCTCTACATCATAACAACGATCCCACCTCGCCCAGACCCAAGGCGAGCGGTGGTTGGAAATGGAAGAATTTAATAAGTGACATATGGAAAGAACTCAAACAAAAGCCGTCTTCGTCCGGCAGCGGTCTACTCGTGGATACGAACAACCCCGTGGAATATAAATATATAGACGATTACGACGAGTTGTCGGAGAGAATAAAGTTTATACAAGCCGAGGAGGAAGCGGGAAATAATAATTTTAATAACGAAAAAATCGGGATCGTCAAGTTTACAAATAACGAGATCGAAAAACTGATCACTCGGCCGGAAGGTGTTAAACGGATAAGTCGGTGTTTGTCCGCGTTGAAGGAAAAGGAAGGTGGTAAATTGACTAACACCGCGGGTGTTAAGTTTCGCGTAGATAAATTGGGTTTGGCGTCGCATAGGAAGAAACGTATGCGCATGTTCGGTAGGAGATGAATATTTTATTCATCCGAAAATTTTAAAAGTATATTTTTCATTAAGTTCGAATCGCGTTTTTTATTTTTTTATTCGAAAGCGAAAACTTAAAATCTATATATAGATATGGAGAAGTATTACGAGGAAGCGTCCGACAAGATAGAACGGTACGAATTCCATACCGTCGAACCGGTGTCCGATCTGAATTTCAATTCGCCCAATCAGATGATCACGTTCAGATTAGACGGCGGAGACGTTTTTTACGATAAGGAAATATATTTTCACATACGAGGCGAAGTGTTGAAAAAAGCGAATGGCGCGAAGTACGAGGCGACGGACCCGATCAAGTTGGTCGATAATTTCCCGGCGTTTTTATTTAAGAGAATCGAATTGAAAAAACACGGTCAGTTGATAGACTTCGTCGACGAAGTCGGTATCACGAGTACGATCAAAGCTCTGACGACGTACGGCAAATCGAGCGAGAGCACTTTTCACACGAGCGGATTCAAATCTAAATTCGATAAAGGAGTCGGCAAGTTCGAAGCTTACGGCCCCTTGTCGCATCTCGGTTTAGGGTTTTTCGACGCGCTGAAATATCCGATGTACAGAGGAGGATTCCAAATAATTTTTACACGCAACGAAGATAACGACGCGATATACCGTTGGAAGGAGGGTACCGGCGCTAACGAGAAAACCGCGGACGAGGGAAAGATACAAATCACGAGGTTCGATTTAAAAGTGCCCCTGGTCGAGTATGACGCTGTGAAAAAAGTGCCGCTCATAGAGGGACTGAGACGATTGAGTACGAAGGGCGATTTGACATACAACTATTACCAGTGGCAGTGTATCAAGAAGTTCGGCGTGTCGGGGTCTTCGTTCAGTTTCGACTTATCCGGCTTATTCGGGAATATATCCGATCCGCTGTTCGTAATCATAGGTCTACAGACCAACCTCAAAAACAATCAAGAGAAGGATCCGAGCCGATTCAACGCTATAAACATAAAAAACTACCGCGTCAAAATCAATGGACTAGGGTATCCGAATGAGCCGCAGAATTTGTCTATAAACGATAAGGCGTACGGTATTTTATACACGAGTTATTGCTCGATCAGGCGGGTGTTATTCGGTGACGAAGACGTTTATTTAAGCGATATCGATTTTATAGACAAGTATCCGTTGATGGTCGTGGACACGCATCACCATCCGTTCTCCAGCGATAATAGGCAAAAAGATATTAAAATAGAATTGGAATTTACGAACCCCGTCGCAAGTCCGGTCTCGGATCAGGGGACGACCGCTTATGCCGTAGTCGTTTCGGAGAAAGGTTTCACTTACGATTTGGAGAGGAATAGAATTACAATGTTTTGAGATATTTTTTAATGTGGAGATGATGTTGAAAATTGTTTTCGTTTTTTTTTATGAATATAATTATATGTTAACTTTTTACACGCGAGAATCGAATTTTTTTTCCAAAGTGTGTAGTTTAAAGGGAGGAACGAAACGTTCCCTTTATAAAAAAAAAGAAAAAAAAAGGATTTTTAAATAATAAGTCGGTTATGTATTTATTATCTTTTTTAATCCGTGTACAAGTCGAGTGTGACATTTAGTTTAATTATTCCGTAGACGAATTAGCATCAAGTTCTAAAGCGGACTCTCACGGTATCTTGTAGTGCCCCCAAGGGAGAGTGGTGATGCCGTCTTCTAAAATAAACCTTTTTTCGTCACTCGCCGATAATGCTTTCCTGTGCTGTTCTACACTATACAATTCATGCTTCTTACTTCTTATCATATTCATACATTTATACACGTCTCTCTGTTCGAGCAAGCATTCCTTGTAGTCTTTAAAAGTAATTTTAGTTTCCACAACCGATTTCTTAATTCCTTTCGCTTTTTTAAATGCTTTCCCCTCAAATTCATTCCCACGAAAATCTTTATACGAACTTAACCGATTGGAGTATATCTTAGCTCTGAGTCCCACATATTCGGATAATGGATCACCCCGCATTTCATCCTTAAATGTGCCGAGTATTTTTTCTCGATATATGTCATATCTTTCATCATGTTTCCTCATATCCGAGTAGAAATCCGGAGTTTCTATTAGGTATTCCAAACTGTCCGTGTCCGTATACTACAATTTCGCTTTTTCTCCGTATTCTTTTTTAATATGATTATAATGAAAGTCGTACATCTGCGTTTTAGCGATGTCCGATATAGACATTCCTATATATATGGGTTTGTTAAATAATAAACTAGTTTTTCTCATGTGAACGGCGGAAAGATCTTCACAAAATATAGTTCTATGCTTAAAAATCGGTTTCGCCACCCATTTCTCGATCTGTTTAGTCTGCGTAGCGAGTCGTATGTCCACTCTATTTCTGACATTTTCGATGGTTTTACCGAACACTGAATTGTTTAGAAGCTTGTAAAATTGCTTTTCGGGTTTATTAGAAGCGTTTTTCCAACGGCGTACATTTTTATCGATAAAATCCGACATCCAATAACTCTGACTGAAACTCAGAATTCTATGTTTTTTTTTAGTTTCAACCCTAACGAAAGATATAATTTTAACGCTTTGTAATGAACGACATATTTTTCTTTATCGTACAACGTGGTCAAGAGTTTGATCTCCTTTGAACCGGGAGGTGCCCGTCTTTCGACCGCTAGCGGTAGGTCGGAATGTAAATCGTGTAATTCTCGAGGATATTCTAAATCCACTTCGAATATATATCCTACGTCGCTATTATCGGGTATCCGCATTACATCGATTTCCTCTTCGACCCATTTAAAATTACCCGTAGGCATTTTGTGTTTAGACATCGCCCAATCGTATTGGTTCACGGCGTCCAAGTACATGAGATACGTTATAGGCTTACTCTCATCATACCCATCGACACGCGGGTTATTAGCTTTCGCGTGTCTGTTCGACACTTGAGCTAAACCGCCTCTAATCCCCCTCGTGATCATGAGTATCATTTCGTAGTCGTACAAATAGTCTAAAACCGCTCCGCTTTCTTTTAATAATATGCTCCACGCCAGACCCGGCGTTGTAAAGTACCACGCTAAATCCAATCCGTATGATCTCAAAGAAATACTTCTATAATCTTCCATCTCATCGGCTAGTAATAAAACATCGAGTTTGTTATAAAACAGTGTATATTCTTTCACATTCTTTATTTTAAATGTTTTCCAAACCAGTTCCGCGTGTTCATAATCCCACGGACTAATACCTTTTTCGTTCAACTCATTATAAAATTTTTCTATCGGTGGTAAACTAGTCTCGAGATATTTTTCATCATCGTCCATATAATCGTACAGATAAACCCCTTTTCTAAATAATAACTTCATCGGATCGAGATTTTTATATTCATGTAAAAATAAATCAAATTTCATTTGAAATTCTATACTCGATTTATATTTATGCAACTCAGGTTCGAATAGTTTATATCTAAGGTTTTCGTTTTGTATAGCTTCATAATATTTTTTTTGATGGTCGGACCAATTATTCATATCTTTATCTTTGAAAGAGGCTTCAAAAATTCCTCCATTATCCCAATCGGAATCTGAATCAGAATCTGAATCGGAATCATTTTTTCTCGATCTGATATCATTATATTTATTTCTTATCTCATCTCTCTCCTTTAACCATCTCGTATAATACTCTTTTTGTTCCTCAGGCATTCCATACTTTTTTACATTTCTAAAGTAATATTCATTCAATCCCTTAGTTAAATCGTCTAACGAATAAAGTGTAAACTTATACGAGTCTAAAAATCTCGCTTTTATTCCGATCCCGAAATCAACAGTATACGAGATATATCTCTCTTCGTTATTCGGAATGATATCGATACGCGTATTTTCATCTAATCTCAACATTTTTATTATTAAATGCGTATCGTAACCGCTCAAGTTATGGATAAATATGGGAATAAACTTCGGAATTTTAAAGTTCAAATTACAAGACTGGTGCGCCGCACCTCTATACTTTCCGGTCAGATGACAATGATCGCGAACGCGGATATCCTTTTTTCCATGATCGAGACGAATAAACCGATAAGGCCGTGTGAATAAGTTAGCGATATCCCCTTCATCATCATTTTTTTCATCATCATCATTTTTTTCATCGGTTTCGAATTCATTCCCGCATATGTGACATATTTTAGCATCTGAAAAATCTTTTTCTTGTTCAGCGGTTAGAGGAAGCATGGGTTTTTCGTTGTTTTCATAATAATCTTTAATCGCTTGCAATTCAGATTTAAGCGTTTTAGCAAACTGTTTCCCAGCGTCGGTCCCGTAGTATAAAATCGGTTCTTTATACTCGCCGAAGGTATAAACCGTGTAGAGACAGAAGGATCTCGCCACATGATGTTGATATGTGTCGGTGTAAGAAACATATTTCGCATACCCCTCGGGTGTTCTTATAGTTTTAGGCGGTTGACACGTAGCTTCGTTTTCAGCGACTTTTTTGATTAATTTCATCTTCGGCGGTCTACGCCTCTCTACATTTTCTAATAAACACTCAAAATCCGCGTACATAACGAAAGGAATTTTCATCCGACATTTGTAATCTTTAAATTTTATAACTTCCCCTTTTCCCGGTATATTTACTTTTACAGAGTCGTGTTCTTTACAATACTCTTTGTGTCTAATCAATAAATCTTCTCTACCGAAATATTGCAGGCATCGTTTGCATATGTAGATTTTATTACGTCTTTTCGTCATCTGAATATGTACCAGTTTTTCCAGATCTTTAATATAACAATAATGCGATTTTTTTCCTTTTTTAATATATAAAAGATCGATATGCGTATCCTTTTCTTCATCTGTCACAATCAGCGGATATATATTATAGTTACTATTGTAACCGTAAACGTTTATCGATATTCCGCTTCGCTTTACGAATTTTTTTACATCGTCCAAGGCGACTGGAAACTCTATGTCTTTCATCGCATCGACAAACTCGTTTTCATATCGTTTATATTTTTTAACTCTATCAGCATGTCGATTAACGGGGTGTAAAGCGGATAAAATCGCCCACAAAAAACATTTTTCATCTTTGTTTTTTACATTTATTATAGCTTTTTTATTTTTTATTTTATCTGGAAGATCGATGTAACTCGATCCTCTAAAAGGCGAGTATCTGTTAATCGCTAAATCTAGTCCTTCGATTTCGTAAAGGCTCCATCCGGATCCTCTCGCTTCAAACTCCTCCATATTCGTACATATTGTATCTCTCATCATCCTCAATGTTTGTTTCAAATCGGTAGTACTGTATGCTCTAAAATTTTCAGTTCTAAAAAACATCTTCTCTATTTCACATTTGTCACTCACATTACGCTTATACTTTGCGATAAAAGTCAAATTAAACTTAATATTATGTTTTGAGAGATAATCTTCTATGAACTTTATGATCGTATCGATAAATCTATTAATAAAAACTTTCGGATCTTTTATTCCGACAATATTTTTAAAGTGATATGTAATTAACCTACTTTCAAAAGCCGTTTCTTTTAAAATAATCTCATTTTCAGTAACGGGTGGAAGTTTATCGCTTTTTACAGGCTTCACTAGATTAATAATCGTGCTCATCGCTAACAATGCGGCGCCGTGTAAAACGTTAAAAACGGAATTATTTTTATTAGTAGTAGGTCGTATATCGAGTCTGGGTTGTTTGGCTGAAGTCGGTCCATCTTCAACATCATCGTGTCTCTCGATATCCGTTTTAGCAGTCGAAGTCCGAGCCGGAGGTCTGCTTTGATAATCTCGAGGATTGAAATTTTCGATAGGAATCAAGTCGGGTACAGGCCGCTTTAATCTATTGATCCCACTCGTACTCGGTTTAGCTAAATCATTCGCATTACATTTTTTCACGTGTCGACTAAAATGTAAACTTGTGATTTCTTTTCCACATTTATCACACGTCTTCTTCTTATTATCTCGTTCTGGATTCGATGAACATCTTTTTACATGGTAGGATATGTTGCTCTTTGATATCAGCTTGCCGCAGAAACCACATTCAATTTTGGAAGTCATTTTTTTTTCACCTATAACAGAAAATAAAAAGATTAGTTATCAATAAAAAATTAAATTCGAATGCATTCTTACAAATAATATTTATTTAAAAAATATTTATCGAAAAATTTTACAAGTCTAAAAAAGTCGACTACTGAAAATTTTCAGTCTCAAAAAATATTTATCGAAAAATTTTACAAGTCAAAAAAGTTGACTATCGAAAAATTTCAAAGTCCAGAAAAAATATTTTTCGAAAAATTTTACAAGTCCTAAAAAGTTGACTATCGAAAATTTTCTAAGTCCAGAAAAAATATTTTTCGAAAAATTTTACAAGTCCGAAAAAGTTGACTATCGAAAATTTTCTAAGTCTCGAAAAAATATTTTTCGAAAAATTTTACAAGTCCGAAAAAGTTGACTACTGAAAATTTTCTAAGTCCCGAAAAAATATTTTTCGAAAAATTTTACAAGTCCGAAAAAGTTGACTATCGAAAATTTTCAAGTCCCGAAAAAATATTTTTCGAAAAATTTTACAAGTCCGAAAAAGTTGACTATCGAAAATTTTCTAAGTCCCGAAAAAATATTTATCGAAAAATTCTAAGTCCAAACAGTATTTATTGAAAAATTTACAAGTTCTAAACTGAGCGAAAATTTTCTAAGTCCAAACGGTATTTATTGAAAAATTTACAAGTCGTAAAGTGAAACTTGCTAAAAATATTCTAAGTCCAAACAGTATTTATTGAAAAATTTACAAGTCGTAAAGTGAAACTTGCTAAAAATTTTCTAAGTTCAAACAGTATTTATTGAAAAATTTACAAGTTCTAAACTGAGCGAAAATTTTCTAAGTCCAAACAGTATTTATTGAAAAATTTACAAGTCGTAAAGTGAAACTTGCTAAAAATTTTCTAAGTCCAAACAGTATTTATTGAAAAATTTACAAGTTCTAAACTGAGCGAAAATTTTCTAAGTCCAAACGGTATTTATTGAAAAATTTACAAGTCGTAAAAATGTTAAAGTCTTAATAAACCAAAGTCGGCACTTACCTCGGGAACTGTCGAGACGATCTTCAAAACACAACTGGTCAAACTCAAAATCGGACCGGTATATATACCCGGAAAATCACGTGGCTCACGTGTAAAGTTGCGCGTGCTCTTAGGGGCAAAGTCAGCTTTCAACGTGATCAAAATTTTCCATTGAAAACCGTTTAAAATTACAAATTTTTAAGAGAAAATAATTCAAAATTGATTTTTATGTATCAGGAGGGCGGAATACGGTAGAAACTTTAAAATCGATTAACGAAACGATTCGATAAATCGAAATCGACGATCGAATATCGAATTATTCAGTTTTTTATTCTCCCGAAGTATCAGGGCGGCAGAATCTAGTAGGAACCGGCGCGCTCGAGCCGAGCGAACGGCGCAACGGTGGTGGCGCGCGCGAGAAATAATGACGTAGCGATGACCTTGGACTTTGAGCTCGTGGCGCGCGCGAGAAATAATGACGTAGCGATGACCTTGGACTTTGCGCTCGTGGCGCGCGCGAGAAATAATGACGTAGCGATGACCTTGGACTTTGCACTCATACGTCTCGTACGCCTCATACCCTCATAGCCTCATACCCTCATAGGAAGTGGGCTAGAACGCATCATTCACTACTACTGTGTTGTTTGGCTTTATATTCACATTATATTAGTCGGAGTTAAATAAACAATACCACAAATAAAAGCCTGTGATTCGCCGATTTTTCTCCTACCTATTAATATAAAATGGCATTCACAATGCTTGAACAGCAGATCTTTATTTAAAGGAATCCCTTGAAAAAGTCAAAATATGATGTCCAAAGCGCGTTCACCTAAAACACATTAGATTTAAATCATTAATGGGTCAAATGAAAGGCAGTATTTCAGTGGATATCCTTAGACCAAAACATATAATTCAACTCGATAATAAATGAATATAAAGATATTTCGTAGGCAAATTAAAAAAAAATGTTTATGTTATGGGTAGGAGGGCAGGGGCTGGTAAGGGGATGGGTGGGGGTGGAAGCAGCAGTTCGTGGAGGAGGTGGCACGGAGGAAACGGCAAGCGGAGGAGATGGGAGGACACGAGTGCCTGTGATGAGAAGAACGATAAAGGATGACGCTATGTCCTTCTGGCTAGAAAAAAAGGTTATTGCCTCTCAAAATAATCACATTAAATCACATTTTGGCTCGTTCCAGAAGATGCGCGAATCTTCTGTTATTTAGGCTTTATGTTATTTAGGCATACTACAGGGACTGAAAAATCGGTTAGTCCCTTGATTGATAGGGTCAAAATTATTTAAGGGATAATAATGGCGTTTCAACTGGTCAATATGATAACCGGAAACTTATGTACGTTAAAAACTGAAACGTACAGAAACTATGTACAAAAATGTAATTTTTCTTTAGGGATCAGATTCTACAGTATTGGTGGCGAATTAAATTTTTATGCTGAAAGCCACTTTTGGGATGCATTATATTTTATACATAAACCGAATATTTAACATTATAAAACACATTTGGAATGAACAATTGAAATCCATGCTAAAAAAGAATAAATTGAGGAAAAATAAAAACTGCATTCCTTAAAAGAATAGTTTATTACGTCACGAGACCGGCGTGTTAGTATGCAAGCTGCGGGCTTTGCATTTATATTTCAACTGTTGCATATCACTGGGTCAAAGGCCGTGCGCCCTTCTCTGCTGCAGTAGGCCTATGTCGTTTGGCGAATAAAATTTAATATAACTAGCTACAAAAATGGGTTGTAGCCATTGAAAAAGGGGGAAAAATCTTATATTTCTGGAAATTACTTTAAAATGTCCTAGGTGAGGGGCGTTTGGGTATGTTAAAATATACAACTACGCTAGGAGAGCATTTTATGGCAATATCCAGAAATATAAGATTTTTTCTTTTTCAGGCAATTTTTAAGTGTAAAATTACTGGGCGATTAATTTCAAAACAAACACGTGACACACACAAACTATATAGCTTAATATTTTACAAATGCGCTGAAAATAGTGTTTACCTAAAAGCATATTGAACAAAAACGTAGAAAGCGATTTCGCCTGATCGTAGTCCGTGGATTTTTATACGAAGACAACATTTTAGATATTGCCCTGTTTTGTTTTTGGTCCTTCCAGAATGAAAGTTATCATATACTACTAATTCTTGCAGTCTGAAATTTTGGATCTATTACTTATTAAATAATTTATAATTGCAATTTACAAAATTTAATAGTGAATAATTTCTTTTGTTTTTATTTTCTTTTAAAGTTTTATACTTTGAATGGACATGTAGTTAAAAATGTCTTAAAATGACCTACAGTAACTAGAAGAATCATGAACAAGTAACATACTCATAGTAATCACATGACGATTTACTTATTGTGTTCATTTTGGGCTTTGAGTAGTAACAAAACACGGAAAATAAAGTGTCCCGTAATTTAATATTTATTACTTCCATCCCCTAGTTTCGAATCATAGGCAATCAATGTCCGATACAAAAGAACCTTAATATATCCTTCGTTGTTTAAGTAACAACAGCACGTCTATGAAGTCTACTTTCGCAGTAAATTACTCCAGTCCACTTAACAAATCAAGGTACTTACCGAACGCGCATGATAGTTCCCACGCGAGCCGGAGGCGAAATAAAAGAGGAGAAGATTAAACAACTTTTTAGAAAGAAGGCAAAGAAGGGTTATCATAATAAGATTTTTTTTAAACCGGGTAAAATTTTAAACATTCGAATGAAGATAAAGCCCCTAAAAAATGGCGAGACAAAAATGCCGGAACGAAATTCGTTAAAAAATTATGGCCAAGTATAGAATATTTTTTTATTTATTTTATTTTATTTTCATGCTCCAATACAGTATACAATACCAATTACATTGAAGCAGTTCAAAAATATTGTAAGTCCATTTGGAGATCTTCACTTCACTTCAAAATCCACTAATCAACTATTAATATATAACATTCAGTAAAACGAACTAATAATCAAAATAAATAACATGCGAAATAATTTACTATTGCTGTGAGAATGTCAACATAAATTACTAGATTATTTGCCAAATAAATATACATTTAGACTAGATGTGATCAACATGTAACCCTCAATATAAAATATAAATATTTAATAAAGAACATACAACCATTTGTAAACTCTGCAATGATAAAATACAACAATGATACAAATTACAACAATGATAAAATAAATAGCATTTAAACATTTCATAACACAGGTAACAATACTCTGCATGCAAAAACAATTTTTATTTACACACTCAAATATGCTTTAGATTTGTTCTTAAAAACTTACAATGAATCGTTGAATATGTCTACAGTAGAATTATCTATAGTAGAATTGTAAATCCTCATCACCCGGAACAGTGGCGCGGATGCATGAGCTACTGTTCGGGAGTGGGGCAGCGAAAATAAGTGTTTGCTTCTACTGTTGAAGCCGGGAACGCGGTAAGTCAGCGCCGCCACACTGGCCGAGTCGTCCACCCGGCCCCGCACCAGCCCGTGCAGGAATACCAGAGCTGATAATGACCTCCTCAAGTCCAACCTCTCACATCCAAACCGTTCAAGTAGCTCCTTATACGGAATCATGTATGAGAAAATATTAAATTTCTTAAAATACAAAAACCTTGAAAACCTCTTTTGAACCCTTTTAATAGCTTCCTGGTACGTAACGTGAATTGGATTTCAAATAATAGCGGCGTATTCCAACCTCGATCTGACAAAAGCGTTATACAACAAAATTAATGTTTCTAAATTTTTGAAATTTTGACTTTGCCTAAAGACGAAACCCATAATTTTACAGGCTGAGGATATACATTTATCAACGTGAGAATTAAATGATAAAGTGGAGTCAATAAGTAAACCTAAATCTTTGACTTGGTTGGTTCTAGCAATAGTCACTCCATTCAATGTCCATTCAATGCCTTTTTGATTACACAAAAAGGTTGGTAGTCGGTCAAATAAAAATATTGAATAAAAAGATACCCTGTTTTTCGTGATTATTAATAGAAGAAGTAGCTTTATACTGTGAACAAATTTCCAGGGGAATATTTTAGGAAATTGGCGTTTTTAAGTTGGTAATTTTCGGAGTCATAACTTAAATTTCAGTCGAACTGGATGGTTTGATTTTATGTATTTGGTGTTGATTTCTATAGTTGTCGTTAGCTATATTTTAATTGATCCACTCATATTTCTGCCGCACCAGTATAACATTGATTAAAACGATTCTGGTGTTCTACAAACTTTACAGAAAAAAAAATAATTCCGCAATACAAAATTAAACACAGTCCTCTGAAAGGAGCTCTTATGAACTATTAATAATAATAGCGAGGAAACTTGCAGATTAAAATCAAGAAAATAAGTTATGGAAGATATCTGGGTCGCTGGAATTGTACCTTATGAAAAAACTCCTACGTCATTTTGACGTTACAGGTCTAAGAATTTGACCACTGCGTACATGCATTCCCGGGGTACGATTCCGGTGTCAAAGTGAAAGAAAATATGTTAGTTTGAAAGCAATTTGATGTTGATTATTTAATAATGTATTGGGGGTGGGGGGTGGGGGGTACATTCGCGGACTGTTTCTCGAGCTGGTTTAGGTCCCTCCTCTTGAGACGTCAAAATGACGTATGAGTTTTTTCAAGGGGTTACAAATCCGGGGGTATAATCCTCTACCCCAGTCATCAACATGGCAGATTATCATCACGAGGCTCCCCAAAGACATGCAATAAAACAGTTATGGGGATGTGGTCCTCATACACCTCGCCTCTAAAAAGAATCCCGTATCCTTTTAAGATTAAATACCCCGTTGCAGCAGATCTATACATTCAGCGAATTTCAAATACAAAAGAATCCTATTTCAATTCAGTATAGGGAGATATGACTTGTTTTTGTAAGCTCCATAAGAATAACATGGTGAAAAAGTATACAGGTCTGCCGCAACAGGTATGTTAAAACTGGGTGATTTTAATTTGGTATTTAGTAGGTCAGAACTTTAAGAAGCCATATACCAAGTTTCATTAAGATATACAGGGTGTTCATTAAAGTTGGTCACAAACTTCGCGGGCTGATAGTACTCATCAAAACTAAGAAAAAAGTTCCCATAAACTTGGGTCCTAAAATTCTCGGTTATCCGCCTGTCGGTCTGTATGTGTTTTAACATGATTTTAGATAACTTTGGAACTACTGAAGATATCAACTTCAAACTTGGTACGTATATGCTGACTATTAGTACCTATTTTTGTGCGGAGTATCAAGTTTCTACTTTGTACCATTTCAAAATGGCGACCATTTTTTTATTTTAAAACTTACAAGAAACAAAAAAGTTGCGCAATTTTATTTCCTACAAAACCTTATAAAGATTATTAAGATCAAAGAACCACAATTAACGGAGTTATTGCAATTTTTCTATCAGAATTAAAGCAAATTTGCTGTAACTACCATAAACAAGCATGTATTCTGTTGAAGAAATTTCAATAACTCCATTAATTTTAGTTTGATCTTAATAATCTTTATCTTTATCTTGGTTTTGTAGGAAATAAAATTGCACAGCTTCTTTGTTTCTTGGAAGATTTTTGTAAAATTTACGGTTTTTACCAACCAATTTATATTTGTGACCAACTTTAATGAACACCCTGTATAAAGAAATAAGGAAAATATACCATTTTCTTCTAATTTCCCATTAATTTAACATGGGGAATGAGAATGCAGGTTTGCTGCCACATATACATTAGATCTCATCTAAATGAAGCCAGCTGAATTCAATGGTGATAACAAAAATTTAATTATTTTAATTTTTCTCTGTATAAAACTCAAAACCCCATTTTTGGGAGTGTTTGTACCCCTTTACTCCCCTTCCGGTTGTCCAATTTTAGCTGGTTTATTAACTAGTCCGAATAATTACTACTTTACACGTCCATGCCAAATTTCATTAAATCCCTAGATAGTCATCGTCGGTTTATGGCGGCGCTGAAAATTTTGCTTTTTGAGCGTATGACCCTGGCTGGTGTATCCTCGGTGATTGTCTTTGGCGAAGTTACTGGCAGAGAATGAATGAGCTAGAGTGAATGGCAATTGTTTAATGTATTTTCTCATTTTATTGAAAGCATTGTCTTTTTAGTGTTAGTGTAACATAATGTTGTTGTAAGATATATTTGAGTAAAAAATTGTTAAAACAGGTGGCTCTAAATTTGCCTGTTGAAATAAATAATCTCACATTTAATTTGTTCAGTTTCATTTCAAGCTCTACCCATTGATACCTCCCCCTACTTAGTGAGGTAGGTTAGTATGAAAATATTAGGTTTCTGGCTACCAGTATGAAACTTTGCATAATCAATGATCATGCATTTTGGAACTAAATTCAGCCCATACCCCAAAAATTAGACTTCTAATTTTCAAAATGGCGGCTAAAAATTTTTGTAAGAGGACAAAATTTAACGAGTTAGACCATGGGCCGCCAATATGAAACCTTCCCCCCCGTGAGAATTTTCGACACATGTATTTTTTTGTTGCTACTGACATGTACTTTAAGGTTTTGCTTGTTTGCGACGTTTAAATTACAGCATAACCCAGAAAAACAAAAAATATCATTATAAATCGTTGAAAAAAATAACATGGGATCTTTTAGAAAAAAGTCACCTGACTGCATTTTTTACATGCATTTTTTGAGATATTGACTCGCGACCAACGCCTATCATTGTTAGGTGGCTAATCCTTTATTTTGACAGGATAACAATTTTCGGCCGCCATCTTGGATCCGCCATATTGGATATCAATTTATTTTTTAAAATGTAAAGATGGTGTTGTGGCACATCATTATGAACTAGATTTTTACGCTGATTACAATGCTGAAATCCGTTTTGAAAATATGCATTCGTTAAAAAGATATGCACTAATAAAAATTGATCCCTATACATTTCTTATGGACGTTTCGTATTTTCATTATTTTTTTTTATTATTTTTCTTCCATCTCTCATTATAAAACATTTTATATTAGATATTTAAATTGCCAAACTAATGTGGGAAATAATAGGTATAATTTTAGAAATGTTAATCTTGCACCAGTGCCTAGGCCAAAGCTCACCTTTTATAGACATTTTTATAAATTCAATGCTCCACGTATACATAATATTTTCACCCTCCAAAATTTATCAATTGTTGAACCTGTTTTTAAGTACCTCAGATGCTTAAAAAAATGGTTGTTTACAACTGAAAAAGTGGAATGTTTGTTTCAAATTTTAGCTTAATGTAACTGTCACTTTACTTGCTTCTTTCTTAAGTTTTTGTTTTTGTGTCTATTATAACTGTGTTATTAGTTCATAAGTCTGTAAATTACTCACATTATGTAATTATTTGTTCATTTACTAATTACTTTATAACTGTGTCAATGTTGATTTCCAAACAATAGTCCTTGATCAGAGAATAATTTAACCTAGTATACTGTTTAGTATTATGTTAGTCACTCAGCGGTATTAGTCACTCAGCCATTATAATGATGCTATGTGAAGGAGGCCTCGAAACTGGCCTTTCATGCCTAGGAGGTCCCTAGATTTATCCATCACTTTGATATTGTGGCACTTATTAACTAGTGTCATCTTAACTTGTATAACATGTACTGTACATTCATATATTGTATCATCGTATTATGTAATTTGATGGATAAATAAACGTTTCATTCATGCATTCATTCATTCATTCATAATAAAGATATATGTAGTTCGTTTTAGTCTTAAAATACTAAGTGAAATACTGGCTTTAATTTGTGATATTTATCATCAACATCGGACAACTAACAGATGAGCTATAATGCTCAATTTATCTTAAAAATCAATTGTTCGGAAACTTTTTTTTAATCAAGTATGTTTATCTCTGGTTCTAAATATGGCAGTTAGTTAATTCTGGTCTTAAAATAAGCAGTGATATGTCGGCTTTTATTAAAAATATTGATACGTAAAATCGTTTAAGCTGTAAACGAATTTTAAGGCTCGTTACAATATAAAGTTTAATTATTTTTTAATTTTACTCTTAATTTGGATTATAACTCACCTCGAACATGTTTGAATTAAATTATCACAGTCTCAAACGAAAGCTGATATTTTACTGAGTCATTTAAAAACAATCAGAACCCCAGACCTTTCCTGGAACTGCAGATATCAGTCTTTGTATAAACGAAAATGTCTGAAAATTTTAATTTTATGTGGGTTTTAGAACCACAACTCAGCTGAAACTCAAAATATAATAATAATTTATGGCTTAAATGAAAGCCAATAATCTAATAAGTCAATTAAGACCTTTGGGATTTCTGAGTCTTCTTTGGAACTAGAAAAATCCTTTAAGAAATGCAAAATTATGCAAGTAAAACGAATTTATGTTGAGTGAAAGCTCAAAAGTTACATAAACTTCACTCTGATCTTATTGAAAGTCAGCTTACATGAAAGCTGATGATTTACCGAGTAATTTAAGACCGAAATGAATTCAATACCTAATTTAGAAGCGGAGATATTAATACTTGACGAAAAATAAATTTCTGAAAAATTGATTTTTAAGTTAAATTGAGCCGTACAGCTCATCTGTCACTTAACCAATATTAATGATTAATATCACAAATTAAAGCTGGTATTTCACTGAGTATTTTAAGACTAAAACGAACTACATATCTTTGTTATAATGAGAGATAGAAGAAAAATAATCCAAAAAAATATTGAAAGTACGAAACGTCCATAAGAAATGTATAGGGATAAATTTTTATTAGTGCATATCTTTTTAACGAATGCATATTTTCAAAAACGGATTTCAGCATTGTAATCAGCGTAAAAATCTAGTTCATAGTGAAATGCCACAACACCATCTTTACATTTTAAAAAATAAATTGATTTCCAATATGGCGGATCCAAGATGGCGGCCGAAAATTGTTATCCTGTCAAAATAAAGGATTAGCCACCCTACAATAATAGGCGTTGATCCCGAGTCAATATCTCAAAAAATGCATATAAAAAATGCAGTCAGGTGACTTTTTTCTAAAAGATCCCATGTTATTTTTTTTCAACGATTTATCAATGAGATTTTTTGTTTTTCTGGGTTATGCTGTAATTTAAACGTCGCAAACAAGCAAAACCTTAAAGTACATGTCAGTAGCAACAAAAAAATACATGTGTCGAAAATTCTCACGGGGGGGAGGGTTTCATATTGGCGGCCCATGGTCTAACTCGTTAAATTTTGTCCTCTTACAAAAATTTTTAGCCGCCATTTTGAAAATTAGAAGTCTAATTTTTGGGGTCTGGGCTGATTTAGTTCTAAAATGCATGATCATTGATTATGCAAAGTTTTATGGTGGTAGCCAGAAACCTAATATTCAACCCAAAAAAATAGCTATCCTACCTCACTAACTGCTAAGTTTAGCTCTCCATATAGGACAGTTCTCCACATTTCAAAGGAACAGGACCAGTTTTTTTGAAAACTGCATTCTATGAAGAAGAAATGAAAAATACTTTATTATATAGTATTCATTGTGACCCTGGATTGGAATATTTGCAAATAAATAAAATTACCTTATCCAATCACTAGTATTCGAAAGACGATATATTTTGTTCCTTAGAACATCGTCAGGTCTTATGAATATGAATAAGACTTTATTATCTCTTCGCTGGTGGGCTGTTGCCTGCTGTCTGGGGAAGATCCAAGGGGCAGGGCTGGAGCTAGGAGTTTTGTCAGGGGGGGGGGACAAAGCCGACTTTGCCGCCCCCAAAAGTTTTCCCAATATCTAAAATATATACTTAAATGTTTTGTATAATTAGGCCCGGTGACAGGATTTCCAGGCCCCGGTGGAATCTCAGAAACCCACGCCCCTGACCTGGCAACTTTTTTTACTCATCTTGTGTGGGTCCGGGCCCCTATGCATTTGCCCCCCTGTGGGGCCGGCCCTGTGTATGATGATAATTTTTGTGGGGAGGAGGTGCAATGTCGTATTTACGCTCACTGAGAGACTCATTGTCCTCTCAAAAGTGTCAGACTCCCGTGGGTCTAGTGTGTCCCTCGGACTACCGTCTAACCAACCCCTTGTCCCCCTTCAACAAAGAGGACACTAGCCCGGAAATGCTGTCCATGCATGTAACACAAGATTGCATCGCTTGGTGGAACAACATAATTTGGAAGTTTTCAAAAAAGAAACTTCTTTAAAAGGGACCAATTTCTTTGGCTATACCATTAGGGATAAAATTGGTGAGGGATCTAAAAAAAATTTCTAAACTGTCAATAAAGTTTTTTAATTGATTCAGCATTTTATTCAACCAAAGAATTTTTCAATAACACAACTCATCAATAGATATTTGACACTACAAACGTATATTTTTAGATTATTTCAATTATATAGTGATTTTCTCATGATTATGGTGTATTATTAATATTCTGTTTGGGCTTCAAGGGAGATGTGCCCTTAGTATCTTTGGTCCAGTGTTTTCTATTTGATTGTTTTTTCCAGTTTTTAGGTTTGAATAATTCCAATGTTTAAGGTTTCTTCCATGCTTAATGAAAGATTTCCCCTTTTTAAATTTTGGCCTAATATTGATTTATTATTTTTGGAGATTTTTTTAAACTTTAAAATCTGTGAATTTTTTATTGTTTATCTATGTCTAAATGAACTGTAATTAGGTAAAGCCCAATTATGACATTTTATGAAATAAAGATATTTTGATTGATTGAATGAAGGTCCAACGTCCCCCCCGACTCAGCTTCCCACTGACCGGTAGATCCCCTGACTCTCCCTTGTAGGAGAGAGTGAGAGTAAAGGGATGACTCCAGCGATCACAACAGCTGGCTCAGAATCCATACATGGGACAGATGAGACCCGCAAGGCTCCTTGACACTGAATTCGGGTAAGCCGGTCTCGGTACATGCGCTCACCCGAGATACACTAAATGACGCCATTAATGTACTCTATGTACATGTAAATAAAGAGAATTTTTTCTTTGTTTATGTCTTTGTCGCTTGTCGAATGTGTGGGCCCAGACTTCCGCTCCATACAGCAAAACTGACAGGATGGCGGCTAACATGAGCAGACGGCGCTTGCAAGAGCGAGGCCCGCCGAGATAAGCCTACCGAGGGCAGCGACACCCTTGGCGGCTTTGTCGGCGATGTGCTAAATCTGCTTGCTGAAAGACAGTTTGATGTCGACCATGAGACCCAGGTACTTGACAGCAGGCTCGGTCTCAAGTTCGACATCACCCACTTGCACAGGGAGTGTGGTAGATAATATGCTTTTTTGTTAAGACCTCGATCTTGGTCTTGCTGAGAGCCAGAGACAAATCATGAACTCGCATCCAGTCGCTGACAATGTCCATTACTATTCTTAGTTTGATAGCCTGGTCGATGTCTTCTCGCTGCAACCAGAGCAGGGACCCTATTTTTGAAATGGGTTGAGTTGGCGATTGAGTGAGTCACTCAACCCTCAAGTTATTTGTCTCTAATTATAAAATGAATTCACAGATAAAAATAAACATATTCCTAACTAACTTTATGAATTCAGCCCGACAATATCTGCGTATATCATTTGAAAAGGCATTTATTCTTAAAAATTCATAATTTTAATTTAGACATCATTTACATTGAGTATTTCACCAATCAAACCATTTTTACTCAACAAGCACTAGGCTGTTGAGTAAAAACGTGTGAGTTGACAGGAAACATGCTTCTTCTTCTTCTCTTTTAAAGGAAGTAAATAATAGTAATCATGGAAAGACTTTTCAATTAGGTATGTTTTCTTTTTTACACTAAATATTTAAATGCGTTCGGATAGCCTTTGAACTATTTATTAAATGCCTTACAACAAAATTGACCTATAAATATACCAAGATAGTTTAGTTAAATCCATCAAAAATGAGGTAATTCCTTAAATTGGTCAATGTTTACATTTGGCTTTCTAGTTTGACAGATCTAGTCTGAAACCTTGACATCTCACGAGGTGATTAAAACAATGTTACCATCAGCTGTTAGGTGACTTGACGATTGACTCACTACTCAATTCTCAACCGTTTCAAAGTAGGGCCCCAGCAATGTCATTGACATAGCAAACGAGATGGGTCTCATTGGGCATTTCTGGCCTCAGCAAACTGTTATAGGTCATGTTCCAAAGATGGGTTCTGAGAACAGACCCCTGCACAGCCCTGGAAGTTATGGGAATGTGCTGCTGACCCTCGGTCGTGTCTTAAAGCAGTACGTGATCCATCAGACATGCCTCGATCATGCGCAGTAGGTAGGAGGGAATATGGAACATACGCTCAACCCACAGCATGTCGCTCCACCTGGTGGAGTTGAAAGCAATCTTACGCCCTCCTCACTGCCCCTACCTCCTGAACAGTGTCGATGGAGGAGTGAATGGTTCTGAAACCGTGCTGTTGCGGAGACAGGTCACCCGCAGAGACTCTGCGGTAAGTCGGTCGGAGCGGCTTCGTGGTCGAACATCTAGGCTGCAAAGTAATTAATTCCTGAGGAAGTGGATTGTTAAAAGTATCTGCAAAATGTAGAATATACAATGTGAGGCTCCGATTTGTGTAAATTACTGTTTGTTTCTGTTAAGTGTTAGCTGTTTTCTTTCAAAGCCTGCACAGGATTACAAAGGTGGGTGAAGCACAGAATATCATTGCTAAGTATATCCCCATCAAAAATCATGTCATCCAGAAATAAAACTAACCACTTTATACAATGGGCCAACATTGGCAAAACAAACATACAGTTACCAGCCTTGCTAACCATTTTCCACAGATGGGCCAAAAGTGAGTGTTACTTGTGTAACATATTTTTATTTTTTTTTTGTAAAGGAATTTTTATTAAAATTTGTAGAAAGTCTGAATATTGTGGATTCCGACCTGGGGTTAGCCTCAATTAGTTCAGATTTCTGGAATTCCAGAGTATATTTACTTATTTTTAGATTGCCTAGAAATAAGAGTTCATATAGTTTTAATTTTCCAAAATTTCCCGGGGACGGAAAGGCCCCCTGGTAATGACACCTTCTTTATTGTTGTCCTGGTTTTGCTTGTTCCACATATGTCTACAATGTTGCTTGGAACCGGAGAGTTGGCTGATTTTTTACCTTTTAACTTTAGACAATTGACCCTACACTGGAGGAACTTTGAACTCCATAAAATACTTCACCATGTTTGTGTTTCTGCAGGGGTAAGAAACCTCACGATTAAATAAGAGAGTGTGGTCCTGTGGTCGATAAGGCAAACTAAAAACTAATCAAGTTCATCGGCAATGCAAATTTTAGAGTATATTACCAGGATGTTAATAATATGAGGTCTAAAGATTTCTGAACTGCTTGGTAATGCTCAGTGTCTGGGACTTTTTTTTAGTGTTACTTGTCATTCTTTGTTTATTTGTTTGGTTTTTCCTGTTGGGTGTGTTCTGTGGTTATGATTGGTGAATCATCTTTACATTGCCACATTGCTGTGTTCCGGGAATTGTTTTTTCCCGTGTGTTAGTTCCCCTTTAAACGATAAAAAAAGTTGATAGTGCCATGGTGTGTTAGTTTGGGTTTCAACCAGAGGTCTTAGAAAGTTCCCAGGAGTGCTGCTTTCCTAGTCAAAACATGCACTTTTTATACACTCATATTTCTCTGTTTAATCTCTGTGATGGAACTATCTCCGAGCAAATCCCCAGCACCTGTTCAGAATTCACAACGGAACTCAAGGATGGATGATGGAAGATTTCAAGCAAATGACTATTTCATTAAGGTGGGGGATAGATACATGTTATAGAAAGAAAATGGGTAATTGATATCTGTATTGGTGAGATTTTGCATCGTCAGCTAGGCACCTGGCTGGTGCCATCCCCACCTCCACGTGAGAACACCACTGCTTGGACCCAGCGCTGTGAGGGGCTTCCAAACATTGAATTAGCTTTTCAATAATTTTCAGCTGTCTCATTAATGGGTTTTGGCGTAGATTCCACAAATTACCCTTGTGACAGAAAAGGCTCATCACTCGCTAACCACTAGCTGGTGGGTCACTTTGGAATCCTGCTCCATCAAGGCTGGTTGGGATTTATGGAAGAAGATCTGAAAATATGGAGCTGACCATGACAAGTATCTGTACATGGAGGTGCCAGAAGGAGCACCAGCAGCACCTTACATCAGCTTGTCTGCAGTAGTCATTAGGGTAAAAGCGCACTAGACCGACCACGACCACGACCACAAAATTACCCCGGCAGGTCGTGGTCGTTGACCACAACGGCGAGAAGGGATGAATGCCAAGGAGCATTCAGTACAAGATGGACGTCAAAGAGTTAGCTGTTGTTGTGCATTTGTATCATAGGTACGTTAAGCGAAGGAGAAAGCGATAACGGGTGCATCCGATGTTTATTCTCAGGTCCACTAAAGGGCAGTTTGCATCGTTTTATGGAGAATTGCGACAGTATGAACAAAGTTTTTCAACTACACAAGAATGTCGGTCCAAAGCTTTGATGAGTTACACAGTGGTGAAGACACTTTAATGAGACAGGGTATAGGAACTGAAGAAAAACGTGTTCACTGTTTGCTTGTCTACTCATTACTGATCGTGGCAGAGTTCAAGTCCGAGACAGTGCGCGACGCGCCATTACAATGTTTGTTATTTTTGGCTGCAAAGATATCGGTGAGTCGGGCCCGACCAAAACACAGAGACTCTGGTCGTCCGACCACCGCACGCATCTCGACTTACTTCCATTATAAAACTGGCCGTATGCGACAGGTCGTGGTCGTGGTCGTGGTCGGTCTAGTACGCGTTTATCCTTACTAGGAATGGGGCGATGCCAGGCAGTGATGAGTGTGTCAGTGAAGTCTGTCAGTTTTATCATTCACGGACATTACAAAGAAACAACTCATGTACCGGATCATAAACAAATTTAAGGGGTGATGCAATCACGGCATTGGTTTGGTCTAGACTGCCGGCGCAGTGGTTATCGGAGACAATGTGTCACACTCATTATCGCCTATCAGTTCAGTGGCTGTATCATAAATTAAATTTGATGCAAACGAGAGTTTGTCGTTTAAAATATTTTACTGATTGAATTTTCCAGCTACTATATATATTTCAATTTCTTCCAGAATATTTATTTGAGAACGGCCTCCAGAAAATGTTGTATATTCATGTTGTTATTGATGTTTGTGTAATTATGGCTATTTGAAATCAAATGCTCTGTAAAGCTGGAGGTTTGAGGCGATGTTGTTTTCTTTGACAAATTTTCTTCCAACCGATTCATAAAGGAACGGGAAGTTTGGCCTTCGGTAATGTTTGGTACAATCGGTGCAGCTAACTTTATTAATGCCAGTTCTCGCGTATATTGGTTTGTTTTAAGTGGCCATTCTTTTGGCAAAGAACCTAAATTGTTTTTAGTTTTAAAAGAAACTGAACCATTATTCTGAACTATAACATTTCATTTTAATTCCTCAGAAAAGTTCCGTGATCTGCCCTTATGAGTGTCTTTTGACCACCTGTTTCTCTCACATTTTGATTTCTATATTTTAAGATCAGTTTATCAATTGGAGCTTTTAAATCCAATGTGTTTCCAATGTGTGTGTGCTTTTAAGCAATGTGTTTAATTAATTAAACAATATTGAGCAGTAAATTAAAAAATGCTACAGCTCAGAATCATTATTCATTGTTATCATTGTTCTGTTATCAACAGTTTCTTTTAAAACTAAAAACTATTTATGTTCTTTGCTAAAGGAATTGCCACTTACAAACAAACAAAGAGACGCGAGAACTGGTGTTTGCCAACTGCATTTGGTTAAATGAACTGCACCGATTGCACCAAATATTATATCGGCCAAACTTTCCGTTCCTTTACGAAACGGTTCGATGACATTTGCCGAAGAAAACAACCTCACCTCAAACCTCCAGTTTTGCCAAACACTTGATTTGAAAGAGCCATAGTTACACAAACATTAATAGCAACTTCCCAATCAAATATTCCCAATCAAATATTCTGAAAACGACAACCTCTCATTTGCCTCAAATTTTATTTTATCTTCGACCATTGCAATAATCACCAATAACGATGTTACAACTAATGTCATAATGAGGTCCATTATTAAACCAAATACAAACCCGTTGCATAAAGTTAACTTTATGCAACTCCTCCGTCAGAAGGATTCGAACAGAAAGTTTCGAGCGTAAAGTTGCAAGCACTCTTAGGAAGCATAAACAGTTTTTTTCTGATAAACAAAGAACTCGTTTAACACCGCATCACTCGAAAATCCCACACATGTATGGGTTACCTAAAATTCATAAAACTGATGTACCTCTTAGGCCTATAATTAGCTCTCGCGACTCACCGTGTAGGGAACTGTCTAAAGTCCTCCTGGACATCCTAAAACCATTGGTAGGGAAAACTGACTCGTACATAAAAAATTCTAAAGACTTCGTTGAAAAGTCAAAGGACATAGTGCTGGCTGAGACGGATAAGCTGGTTAGTTTTGATGTTGAAAGTCTGTTCACGAATGTCCCAGTTCCTGAAACCTTAAAAATAATCGAGTCTCGGCTCGAAAAAGATGAAAGTCTAACTGAACGTACTAAACTTCCTGTTAACGTCGTTATGGAACTGCTTGAATTATGCACTCAATGTAACTATTTTGAACTAGAGGGTAAATTATACCGTCAAGATGAGGGGATGGCCATGGGGTCGCCATTGTCGCCTATCTTTGCTAATATCTTTATGGAGGAGTTTGAGCAAAAGGCTTTGTCTTTGGCTCAACTCAAACCGAAGATTTGGTGGAGGTATGTCGATGACACCTTCGTGGTATTTCCGCATGGAGACGATGAACTAAAAGACTTTTTAGGGCATCTTAACAGTATTTCTCCTTCCATCCGCCTAACAATGGAAGAGGAAGTCCAAAACAAACTAGCATTTTTGGATGTGTGCGTAGAAAAGGATAGGGACACGCTTAGGACAACTGTTTTCAGAAAAAAGACACACACAGGGCAGTACTTAAATTTTCAATCAAACCATCAAAAATCTGTCAAAGAAGGGGTAGCTTACTCACTATTTGACAGAGCAAAGAGCATTTGCTCGAATCAAGATGGATTAAATCAGGAAATCAAAAAAGTAGAGCAAGATTTGGCTAAGAATGGATACCCTCAATCCGTAATAAGAAAGTGCAAAACCCGTAGGGCTAAACAGAATGAGTCAGAAAACACTGAAAAATTCGTTCCTATGTCAATCCCTTATGTGCCGGGATTATCGGAAAAAATTAGAAGAGTTGCTAGGAAGTTCAAAGTTAGAACCGCGTTTAGGACACAAAACACTCTTAGGCAATGTCTCGTAAAAACCAAACCAAAAAATGGCACTCAGGGATCAAAAAACTGTGTTTACAGAATAAACTGCAATAGTTGCTCTAGGCCGTATTATGACGAGACAAAAAGACCTTTAAATGTTAGAATCAAAGAACACAAAGATAACACGAGGAAGGGCTTAGTGGATAAATCAAAAATTGCTCAACACTGCTGGTCTGAAAATCACCAGATGAATTTTGACGAAGCAAAAATAGTACACCGCGAACCTCATTTTTTCAAAAGAAAACTAATTGAAGCTTCATACATAAAACTAGCAGACCAATCAATCAGTCAATCTTCACTTGAAATAAGGCCAGTATGGCTACCAATATTAAACAAAGAATTGAAAGACAGGGAAAATAAAGTGTCAGCAAATAGGGTAATTACTAACATTTCTGTTCAAAATTCTCATAACATGTTAACCCGTAGCAAGACCAAGGGGCAAAATCAGGTTAAAAATTAACTAAAAAACACAAACAGACACACGGAATTTGCATATCACATGTCTCTGTTTCAGGTTTTTGCCACCGGTAGCGCGCCGTGATTTGGTTGGCTGTGGGCGCCGCCATTTCCGTTGCCGCCGCCATTTGCTTTTCTCCCACCAGTCTCAGCTCAGCTCTGATTGGGTGTGGACGTGCTCTCCCCTGTCTGGTGATTCTTGATACTTGTGATTCCTGAGTTATTTTGTGTATTGTTTTTCTTTTCAGCTTTTTGTTTTCGTGACTGCTTTTACAGTTCTCTGTTTTAGCTGCGTTTTTGCCCAGGTTTCCCTGGCTATGTGTTACTAATCTTGTTATGTTTTAGGTTTTCTTCCACCTGAAGACGGGATCAGATTCCAGATCCCGAAACGTCGTGAAACTTGTTTTTTACTAATCAGTGATGGCAAATGTCCGCAAAAATCCTAATCAAAATATTTATGCAACTGGTGTCACTTTATGATACAGGTTCTAGACCAATGGGAGCGCGGCATTTGATGAAAGTAGTGTCATAATGGGCGCGTTCAGCCGCAGTCACCGGTGGGGTAATCTACTAACCTATAATAGGTGAACGGTAGTGGTGGACGGACCATCTACCGACCATTGTTGTGCATCCACCGATGTTGTGTTTACTGTGGATTCGGTAAGTAACCGGACATTGTTTATTGTCGAGATGCGGTGGATTTGCCTATTAGTGACTATGGTAACCGGTTAACCACCGGTGACTGCGACTGAACGCGCCCATTGACAATTACGCAATTCGCACATCAGGTGATTGTTGCATTACGATTCATGTTTGAGTTGACTTATCCCATCAGCTGATTCCACAACGATTAAGTCTGCTTATGTGCCTAACCTCAAATTTGAGTTGACCTATTCCATCATTAGTAAAAGTCATGAGTTTTGTTTAACTTCGGGGAAAATTTTGTTGTATGTTGTTGGTCGTTGATAAAGTAGTGTATGCAACGATTGTATTATGCCTTTAAGCCACTCGTGAGATATTTAGAACACTCGCTTCGCTTGAGTTCTAACTTACATCTCACTCGTGGCTTAAAGACATTCATAATACAATCGTTGCATAAACTACTATTATGATACAGCCATTAAGATCAAAGAGGGGAGGGCAGGACAGAAGAGCAACCTGAACTGATAAGGCGATAAGGAGTGTGACACATTGTCTCCGTTGACCACCAAAAAATTCCAAAAATTTGAAATCAAATTTCAAATGTGTCAGTTGACACATTTTTATCAACTGACAACTCTTCAACTGAGGATGACAAGAAATTCAATAGGACATCCTTGTGTGACTGATGAAAACTTCATTGTAAAGTCTAGTACTATTGCAACTATAGGATAACATAAAGCAGGTATTTAAACCAAGTATTTATTGGTATCCGGAGGCTAACAATTCAATATTATATTTTACTATTCACCAAAGTTCAAGAGGTTTAATTCTGTACATAAAGCAATGAAAACTCAAGACTATCAAAAATGTGTTTATTTGCCATAACAATTGTAAAAAACAACAAGATGATATATCTTAGGAATAATTTCCATATTATTCAGAAATGAAACAGAACATAGCCTATTAGTGCCATCGATCAATTGTGGCATTTCAATGTATTCGATGTTTGGATAAAAGAGTTATACTACGGACCATACTGGGCTTGAAGACTATAAGTCATGAACTAAAAAAGGTTTTGTACTTGCCATAATTGTAAAACCAACTAAGTGATATGCCTTAAGATCTACACACTGTAAGTCGAAAAAAGCATTGGTAGTTTTTATGTATTTTTTAGTACAAGAGACTTGATATAACAGAAAAACTTAACTAAAATAGAAAAAATTATTAAATTCAAAAAATTTGGTTCAAATTGTTTACAATATGAAAAAACACAATTCTTATCAAACACCCTTTTAAAATTAAATTGTTGGACTGGAACTCAATTGACTGTTCTTAAATAGGTAGTACGATATCACAAAATATAACTAATGTCATTTATCACAAGTTGATTCGAGCAGTCTTATAAAGTTAATGCTTTAATAACAATCACACATATAACGTTCATCCATAAAGGCATAAAGTAATACCTTATTCCATCGGAACATTGTCCAGCACTTTTAACCGTGTGTCAATTATGTGTTCTTCGTTGTCATAGAGGAAGTATCCGTGGAATTTCTGGCCGGTGAGGAGAAGAGGAAGCCAGTGCTTGTCATCAGGCCACATGTTCTCCCATGGGATTTCATCCACAAAAAACCACTTGGGCAGCATTTCTACAAGTAAAAAATTGAGAAATTACCGACTTTACACAGGGATCAGTGACAGTTTCCTCAAATTCCAGAAGCTTTTAGTGACTAGCGCCATCCATGAAGATCACTTGTGTAGCCTAAATCATTTTGAATTCAAAATATCATTGATATACTAATATGCATAATAATATGCATAATAATAATTGCTGCTTCAGACTGATAAACTTAAAATTAGTAATTTATTTGTTGAGGGCTTCACTTGATGGTAATCATTCAGAGAACACAGTAAATCCACTCAAAATTCATGGATTTGTCTAAATATATGCACAAAAATATACCGTGTGCCCCAAAAGTCCCATACGATTAAGTAGCTTTTAAACTGAATAATGTAAGTTAGAGATATTTTGCAAATGAGTTTTATCCAAAAAAATCATTTTGCTATGCATTTTATATCTGCTCATTTCCCCAAAATGTGATTTTCAAGGGAGTTGCTCCACTTCTTTAAATACAAACTCCCAACGAGTGACGAATCATTTTAAAGGGCCTAATAAAAACAAAAAATGTTGAATACCCGTTGACAAACGGCATGCTCCTTGCCAGGGCCATAACGTTAAAATTGGGCGCCCCGGGGCAAGGCTGGCTGATGGGGCCCCCCATATCTTACTCGAGCATATGCGTGTGCATGTAAAAATCATAAAAACATATATAATTTCTGTCATATAAGTGAATTATGAATTATTAGCAGATGATTTTGTTTATATAAAATGTTTAAGGTTATGTTGTTGTCTAGAATTTCTTGTTATTACTTGGCTGTAAATAAAATCTCATAAATAAAGTCAAATATATTAGGAAAATGGACAGTAGACTACTAATTCCGAAAGTGTGATTAATAATTTAACTCAGATTTTTAGAACACATGGGTTGCCTAGTGTTATACACAGTGACAATGGAACACCTTTTAGCAGTGCAAACTTTAAACTGTTTATGGAGAGATATAACATTAAACACATTACTTCTTCTCCACACTATCCAAGATCAAACGGAATGGTAGAGAGAGTTATACAAACAGTTAAGTCAATGTTAGTGAAAACTAAATCATCAAATGGAGATTTAAATTTGGCTATAGTTGAGTATAACAATACTCCGAAAGGAAATCAGAAAACTCCATCAAAGATGTTAATGGGAAGAGTACTGAGAACTGTATTGCCTCTACACAAAAATACTTTAAAACCACTCTACCCAACAGAAGGAACTGTAGAGAAGTTGCAAGATATACAAAAGAAACATATACTACGACCGAAGAACTCACAAACTAAGGGATATGAGAAAATGATCTGGTGTACAAGCAAAAGGAATTAGAAGATGGATCCCTGGAATCATTGTAAGAAGAGATGAAAACCCAGACTCGTATATTATTAAAACAGATGAAGGGGTATATAGAATAAATAAAATACATCTCCGGCCAAGAAAAGGGAGAGTGGAAAAGAATCCAAGTCTAAATCCAACAAAATAAAAAAAAGAACATGTCATATGAATGATTATGAATTATTAGCAGATGATTTTGTTTATATAAAATGTTTAAGGTTATGTTGTTGTCTAGATAGAATTTCTTGTTTTTACTTGGCTGTAAATAAAAATAAAGTCAAATATATTTTTATTTCATTTACCATTTTTATAGGCCGCAAGTATTTGGTCCGTTCTATAGCTAGAAAACCGACAGATTTAATGGCCACTATACGACCAACAGTCACCACCAACAGTTTACCGCGATAGAAACGATGTTCGGAGATCATTATGCAGCCTAACCGAGAGTTGTTATTGTCAAAATTGTCGTAATATGACCGAGAAATTAGCCAGCCGCTGTAAAACCAAAACCAAATTTCACATAGGAAATTCTGGTTGCCCCGTAGGTCATTACGGCCCTGCTTCTTGCTAAAGCTACAGCTGTTCTACAATTCAAAACTGCCTGCATGTTTGTACTGAAATGTATTCAACAATAATTGTACATAACAAGTCTATCCCACACCAACCTAAGCTTACCAAAATCTCTTTGGCATAATTTTTGTATCCCTACTCTGACTCACCAAATCAAAGTTTTGTGACATTGGTTGCCCCATATTAGAAAACTGGACCTCTATCAAGTGACCATATTTAAGGCTTGACAAAAACAACTCAGTTCCAAATCAATTTCAAACCATTAAAAAAATTACCAACTTCTCAATTTTGATATTTTTTGTAAATCTGTCGACTTTAAAACAAGAATAATGTTTATATGCGGCGTGGAATTGGATTTAGATAAGCACAATCCTGTCGTACTTAACGAGCTCTTCAAAATAAATAAATTCACCTTTGATCAAGAAATAGAAAAATTAATAAAAAAAAATAATAAAACAGCCAACTTTGGCATAATTTTTTAAGATTTTGCTGTTGTCATTGTCAGTCATTTCATATTCGAAAATTCTCTCTTCTATATTCCAGCCTGAAATTCTCTTCTTATGACCCAGCCAATAAATTATCGGGTACATCACAGCTGGTAAATCTCTCTTTCGCATTGAGGCCGGTATAACTCTCGGTATAACATCCCCAATATTAAATTTAACAAACTTGCTTAAATTAAAGTAAATTTGAATTTGATTAGCTTGCAACTAATTCAAATACCAATCGACAATGAATGTCTTTGTGAATAGTTCCCATAGTTTGTCGGCCGAATTCGGGGTCACTAGCCAAGATGAGGCAATGTAAAGTATATATACATTCTACAAGTAGTTAGGGGCCTTTCATTTCTGTACATAAAAAATATTTCAGAGCAATGTTTTCCGTATTCGGCATTACTTATTGATTCTCTGATTTTATATATAGTAAATTGATTTAAAGAGTAAAATATCAATACACTGGAATATGAAACCCTGTTACACTTTTGATATTTTTTCATAGCTTCATATATCCTAGTCAAGATTAGTGAAGGTCGGTACCAACCACCAGACTTCTGGGTTTAACAGTAGAGCAAAGAAGAGCATGGCAACAACTTCAATGGTATTTCACATAAAATCCTACCAAAATGCACCAATTTCTCAAGAATCTTCCGGGCAAAAAAAAGACCAGACCTCCGAACACCCCGGGGTTTTGGTCTTCTGTTGTATAGCAAGCGGCAAACATCTTGGGCATATATTGTAAGGAAAATCTGTTGGTTGCATCTCGGATGTCTCGGGAAAACCAAATTTTTCAGTTTGTATTATGGCAGACAAATCTTGCTTGTATCGAATCCACGATGCATTTTGTTGACAAACGTTGCACTATAGGAAAGTCAGGAAAAATTTAAGGAACTTAATACCTCAAATCTTTGAATTGTAATATGTCTAGGCGGGGAGGGCGGGTGTGCTATCCCTCCCAAAAAATCCAGTCTAGAGCCGCCTATTGCATAGGTGCTGCAGTTTTAGTGGTAAACTAGAGATCAATCTGGAGCTCAAGGAATGGTACACCATACACTCTCATCATGGAGTGTGGGTGAGACGGCAAACTATGGACATCAGAGAGACCAGCGCTAAGGAGTTTTGGGTTATCACATTGACTGCTAAAAATGCTTAAAAATTGTGTTCCAAAAATGCTAAAAAAGATTTGTAATTAAAATTATCTGAAAATGGTAAACTAAATGTAGAAATGTGATTTGGTGCTTGTCAGACAACATTTTCAGTCAATTCATTGACGTAATTTTCGGGACACGGATCCACATTGTCAGCATCTGGGGCAGTTTTTCCAGCTTCCAAAATTTTTTTTTTCCAATATATTACTCAAATTCAGCCATCAATACAACCTGGCTACATTTATTTCATGTCCTAGCACCTCACAAATGCAATTTATATAGTTTTTACCATACAAAAGTTGTATTTTATTACATATATGCTTCTAGAACCAAAGGTAAAAACTATACACCAAACAATTTTTATGACATTTTACTAACGAAAACATATAAAATAAATTGGAAATGTAAAAAGTAACAATGTAAATAATAAAATAAATAATAATGGAAGTAATAAAATATAACAATAAAACGATCGTAGAAACCTAACGAGTCGATGGAGCGCGACGCAGCGAACACAGAACGAAACAGTGGGAACTGCCCCACGTGCACAAGTGACATAGATTCCTTCCGACAACCGCTGAGCTCACACAAACAATGAAAAGTGAGTTGGGCAATGACGTGGATTCTCGGCAATGCACGGCCGGCGCTAGTGACACATGACACGGAACCGCGTCTTGTGCGGTCAATGTGCTAAGGGGGGAGGGGGGTCTCATTCATCTATCTGCCTTTTTTAGTGACCCACAAAAAGAGATATTCAGTCATGTCTCCTTCATTTGTTGTTTTATTTTTATATTAAAAACAGAAACATTTTAGGATTCTAGAAGAGTTTTCTGCATCCGGATTGACTCATTCCAAAGCATGGGGTTTAAAATATGAAAATTAATTTAATAATATTTATTTATTGTATTTAGATTTTATTTTCTTTAGAATAATTGAAATGAAATTACTGTATTTGCAACTTAAATGTAAAATAAAATGTCTTTTTAATTTTATATGATTCGTCAAGAAGCTGAGAGATGAGTTGCAAAAGGCACGATGTTCAACTGAGCCAACAGAACGTCAAGTATCCTGCCTACCACATCCATCCCGGCAGCGAGAGCACACACCAGCTTGGACAGTCTGCTACGGTGACGACGACTCTGTCCTCAGGACATAGTGGGACGCTGAGGGAGGGTAGGGAGCTCATTCCTGGCCCTCTGGTGTATAATTAAGTGTAGTGATGTGTTGAGTCAAACTCAAGTAGCCTTGAGCTATCAATGCCAAATCATGTGGGGGACGCGTTGGCTCGAGTCGGTAACCATCGAACGACTTTGGGTTCTCATTTGAGTTCAGAAACGAGTAGACTTGAGTCGGCATTCCCCAGACTAGTTCGGCTCTGACTCGAGTTGACCCGATATTAATATTTTCCGAGTCGAGTCGACGTACTCAACTTGTTGAGTTCCAAGGTTTGTGTAGGTTTGGCAACCTCAGTACAAGTTCGTGTCCTACTCGCTTCATTCCGTTCCGGCAAACTGTGAAAAACAACCTTAAATGAAGTTACAAATTAATTGACTCGACACATCGATGCTGAAGTGGTTACATGTGCAGTAAAGACCGAGTTATGAGGAAGTGTTAAGCTCTCCAGTGATAACCCAACGATTCCTGTGGACATTTATGATGTGGAAAGTTATAAGGGACCTCGAGTCTGAATTTTTCAGGTTTTGTGCTATGATTTTTTTGTCTTTGAGTTACTGGCATTTGAATTTGAACTAATCAAAACAAGAATTTTAGGAAATCAAGGTCCAAAACTTAAAATGTGCAAGGAATATTGATCATTGTACAACAACTAATTTAGGCAAAGATATTAGGCTAAACCAGTACCATCAGCATTTTTTTCTATTCACGTTAATATTTTCTTTACTCCTTCTATTATTAAAGAATTACCCCTCAGGTATAATCAGGTAATTCTCCTCAAAAAACATTTTGGGCTTTTAACCAATCTATTGAAGGCAAGATTCCCACTTCATTTTTAAAGTTTATATTTAACATAGGTCTAAATAGCTAGTCATTGGAACATATTACATTTTACACAAAGATTTACAAAATCTCTTTTTAAGGGTAGAAAAATACAAACCTTCTGATTCTGCAACTTCTCCCATAAAACTGTTAGATTTAAAAACGTGAACATGCATAATTTCTGGTATACCAAGAAATTCAAATTCCAAAGTTCCTACTTTGGTTAGATCTTGTGGTTCAAGCCCGCATTCCTCTTTTACTTCCCTAAGAAAAATACAAGATCATTATTAATTATCTTATAAAAAAGCAAAGTATGTGTTATACTAGGCTTGAATAAAAAAACATCTTACCATAGATAAAATATGCTCACAATTGTACTGTATTTCACTGTTAATGGTGTACAAGTACGTATTGTGTGCTGTGATGTATACAAGACCGTACAACTACAAAAACAGATGGAAGATGAGAATTAATTTCTACCACACTCTCCAATCATCATCAGTTCTAATGAGAGAGAAGAAGGCCAGGTACTATGTTATCTCCTAAGGCCACATAAAGATTGAAACAGCCTCAACAGTAGGCCTGATCAGTATTAAGTAAAGTAACATTGCTTACTGAACTGTAACTGAAGATTTTCAACTTTCTTAGAGGGCTAGATTTTAGAATAAAATACCACATGATAAAATTAAAAAAATAAAAGAAAAAGATAAGATAAAATATATTTTCTTAATTTGTGCATATTGCACTGATTACTGCTAATGCTATATGTCAAACCATGCAATTCAAAATGATTGAGCTGAAACCATCCTTGACATAAGCCTAACAGCGGGGTAAACCATTAGGGAAAACAGCACTAAAGCACAGGCAAATCACCCGAGACCATGACATTTGCCAGGGTGTGAGGATTGATTACCTTGAATTAGTTACATTTATGTTGTGTTACATTTTTATATACATCTCTCACCTCTTATATATAACCTCTACAAACCCATGGCAGGAATCAGGGTTTTTAAAGGGGATCTAACTTACTACAACTGTACAATTGTGAAATAGGTTTGACATCTTAAAGATATTTTATTGCCCCTAAACTGGTGTTAAAACAAATTAGAGGTTTGATTACCTTATGTCAAGCTTTTCCAGCTCAACTGAATTTGTCTTCAATGAGACCTAGATTTCAGTACTAGTTTATACTATCATCAGGCTACGAAAATCATAATTTCGTCCATCAGATGTCGTTAAAAGTAGAAACAAATATTGTCCACATTTAAGAAACGAAACACACGATAGACACGAACAAGGACATGAATTTCACGCATAAAAAAGTGTGTGAATTTCACTACATAAATTAAAGTGTGGTGATTGTGATAAGTTTTATGTGGGACTAACAGGCAAATCAATATCAGTGAGGATTAAAGAACATAAGCCCAATCCTCAACATATACAACAATCAACCTATGTGTACACAACACCTTGTTGATAATGACCATAGCACAGGTAATATATCAAACAATGTATCTATTCTTAACGGATGTAAGAAAGGCTGTCTATTAGACACCATCGAAGAATATCAAATTTAAAAATCAAATAAACAAGAACCCTATAGCTTATTGAATGACCATAACTAAAATTTAATAATTAGCCTAATCAAATCATTGAGGCACAGACAGCGCTATCTGCTAGGCAGGAAACAATAGGGAAAACCAGAGGGCAAATGTCAGGCAGGCCCCTGTGCCACCGTTCCAGTTGCGAAGTGGATCTCGCCCGCAGATGTGTAGGCCTAATTGAATTTTCCCACACAGTAGGCCAACCCTGATATCTTCAGTACTGCAACCGAGATAATGAGTGGTTGAATAAGATTAACAGGAAGAGCCAGGTAAGTTATGTACAGAATGTAGGTTACTTGTAGTAAAGCAGTTTGAGGTTAGGTGTAAGATAAGAGTGCAACTTATATTGGCTAATATTAAGTTAGACATGCTGAAGTGCTTGTCTGAGGGCCTTCACTTTCACTTCCAAAATATGTATAGGCCCTAAAGTAATGTCACTTTGCAAGCCTGGACAGGCAGCAAACTACATTATCTTTTAAATACCAAAATAATGTTGTGCAAGTAAAGACTATTAAGTTATACATAACTTATTTGATAAAAAAAATTGGAGGATACCTTAGGGCGGCTTTGACAATTGTTTCTCCTTCTTCAACTTTACCACCGAAACCGTTCCACTTGCCCTTACCAAAACCTCTCTTTTTCCACCCAAGCAAAATATTGGACTCATTTTGCAAAATAGCTAAGGTAAAAACCTTTCGTGGTAAAAGTCGAGACATTTTAATTTTTGTACACAATGCAATGTTTGTAAGCTGTAAAGCTGATAATGATTTGTCAATTGAAATTTTAAACAGCAAGGCTACAGTGAATTAATTGTACACTTTACATTTGTACGTGTTTTTCTTTCTAAAAGTACGATAAGAATCCAGACAAATATTATCTAACGTATATGAAGATATCGAAATCAAATAATTGAAATAATTGAATACGGAAAAAAAACTTGTAAACACAAAAAGCTATAGCCTATTCTTGTCAGAGTTGCCACTGTTGTCTGTTGTCAGACACAGACAGAAACAGGTCTGGCTCCCGCAAATACCCGCCAACTCTATTAAAAATCCCCGCCTGTACCCAAGGTCTATTGAGAAGAAAGAATAACAATCCTCAGGTTGTCTAAATCAAATATGTAAACAAATCGTGACGTCTCCGATAGACCGGAAACGTTTAACCTACAGCTGGGATCTTAAAGTCATTTATTTTTGACCGGAACTTATAACCGCTTGGTTCCCCCATAGATAAAGGGATGGTTCCACCGTTCCACAGACGTTATGGGATTTAGGGTCGTATGCCACTAGTGCAAGTTGTTTCGCGAAATACTGTACTGCATAATTCATATTGTGTTTAAAGCGATTGATAGAAAATAAATACAAAGATGTTTTCATAAAAGCACTTAATTAAAATTAATTACATTGATTTGTATTAGGTGCTTTTGTGTAAACATCTATGTATTTATTTTCTATCAATCGCTTTAAACACAATATGAATTACGCAGTACAGTATTTCGTGAAACAGCTTGCACTAGTAGCATACGTACTTTACTGACCAAAATAGTCCGGGTGGTATCTGCTAAAAAAGCACATGGTTGGGTAAATCGTACATTCTCCGAGATTTTTGTGTTAATGGCTTCGGAATATCATGAAAAAAGAAAATTTCACAATGGGTACAAATAATAATCCTGTGCAAAATTTTTTACCGAGAAAAATATTAAAAATTAAACAAAAATCTACGTTTTTCGCCTGTTTTTATAGGATATCTCCAAAACTATTCACTTTATACAAACATAAATGACACCAAATGTTTTGTTATGAAATTCTACTTATTTGGAACGAGTTGTTTTAAATTTTGTTATTCCTACAAAAAGTGCATTTCTTTATCGAAAAATAGTAAAAATAATCTAAACATTTACGTTTTTCGTGATTTTGCTGTAACACGATAACTCAACCATAATGACCCTCAAACTTTTTACAATAAATGTTTGTATCATAAAAAATAATTACACCAAGTTTTATAAACCTTTGGTGCCATTTTGTTTATCTAAAGTGAATAGTTTTGGAGATATCCTCGAAAAACAGACGGAAAACGTGGATTTTTTGTTTAATTTTTAATATTTTTTCGATAAAAAATTTTGCACAGATTTATATTTGTACGCATTGTGAATTTTCTTTTATAATGATATTCCGAAGCCATTAACACAAAAATCTCGGAGACTGTATGATTTACCCAAGTCAAAACATATACCGCCTATTCTAAAAAACCAATTAACCATTTTATTGATCTAACATAAAAAATAGTAATTAATTGTCAAAGATTCAAAAGTATTAAATTAGATTAAACGTGTAACCGACGTCAATTTTAGAAAATACGCAAACAAATATTGAGATTAATCAATAGTTATGCATTAATGACATATTTTTAAGAATTGATTTCGTATCTTTGATCGTTCTTCTAGGATTCGAATCGTTTTCAAATTGTAGTTCAAAGAACGGTATTTCATTACTAAATTACTAAATTACTCCCCTCATATTTCCAACTTGGAAAAATTAAAGGGCCGCTTTTTCATCAATTAAAGCAACCGGAACACTATCTGCATTACCGGACAACTCAATGCCCGCGATTTTCAAAACACTTCAACGACCATTACATGATTAAAACCAAGGAGGGTAGAGCCTAATACTGGAGGTAAAATTTATATAATTTTACAGTTTCTTTTGATCGGAGGTCATTAGCCAATTTTACTCCGTGTCATACCTAAAAACGCCATCTAAAGTTGAACTATCGTTAAATTCTTTCCTCATAGCTTCTTTATTACTTTACCTCCTTTCCAAGTGCGCCTGCAGGTTTACATTGGGTGCGTTCAGCCGCTGTCACCGGTGACTGACCGCTTACTATAGTCATTAATAGGCAAATCCACCGCATCTTGACTGTCAACAATGTTCGGTTACTTAAATCCACCGTAAACATAACATCGGCGGATGCACAACAATGATCGGTAGGCGGTAAATCCACCACTACCATTCACTTATTACAGGTGGGTAGATTACCCAACGGTGACTGCGGCTGAACGCACCCAACAGCAGGCTATAAAGTAATCTTTATAAGAAGTTAGCAAGGTAAATTGACCCACTATATTATTTTACTTTGGGAATACATAAAAAGTAAGGCCTACGAATACAATTCACAGGATATTTAGCACCTCAAAACCTGCTTACGTGCTCCTCTTCAACCCGTTGGCTCAGCAGTAGCAGGGCATGGGATACGTCAGGATATATAAATAATTCTGCTTAGTTTAGGTTGTTAGCAAAAAGAATTAATTGACTTCAAGTTTCAAAAAGTTCATCAACCTCATATACACAGATTTTTCAATTAAAAATTTTACTAATCTTTTCTCAAAACTATTGAGGTTTAAACTATTGACAATATATTGGGTGGAAGCAACTGCAAAAACCTAGTACCTATATAAAAAGGCTGCTTTTCAAACAAACTGGTGTTATGAAAGATGGCAAAACGTGATTTACATCTAGTGTTGCAGTAGGCATGGTCACGGATTTCAGCCTGTCCAAAGACACTTCTTCAAAGATAAATAGACTGGGTAGTGTTAGGATCCCTAGATTTTTGAAGCACTCTCTACAATGAGAGGCAGCCTCGAGGCCCGCGACGAGCCTCACAACCCTATTTTACAAAACAAAATGTCAATTGAATAATTTTTTGTTGGCCCCACAGTATCACCGAGTACCGGAGGTGAGTCTCAATGAGACCATGATAGACCAGTTTTGAGAGACTTCTGATGCCAAGACTGGAAAAATGTCTGAGGGCGAAGATTGAAGATGAGATTTTAGAGTGAACTTTTATCAATTTCAACTCATGTTCCCACGACCGGTTTTTCCAACAAACATAATAAATTTATATTTTGATTAGAATTTTTGCGGACATTTGCCATCACTGATTAGTAAAAAACAAGTTACTAGGAATAATAAATTTAATACAAGTAATTCAAAGAGGTACTTTGCAAAACGTGTTCAGGAATTTGATGGAGAGAGTATATAACTTTGTATAAATGTCAATGGCGGATTGTTTGACCACAAAATGTAATCTACACGTGATCGAACTTAAATAATAGGTGTATAAAATGTAAAAGTTGAAAAAATACTCATTTTATCATTATATGTACATTATTCAATCTTAAAAATGGGTTGCATAGTAAAAAAATATTTAATTTGCTGATTTTTGTTAAATATAAATGTTTTTAAGGATAATAGAAGAAATACATAAATATGTTGGACTAAAATGAATAAACAATATATTTTGAAATATGAATTTTTACTAATTTAAATCATATATATGATTTAAACAGGGTGGGCTCTAAATTAAAAAAAATCAGCTGAGGACATCCTATCCCTCCTATCCCTGCCGCAGCCGCGCCACCTGTCACGTCGCCAAGAGCGGCTAGTTCCATGTCCTCCACGCTGGAGCGCGCCAGTTGTGGCTCGTTCAATGCCAACAATACCTCGTCCGATCTAGATGTGTATAATCAATGGTTTAACCTAGAAACACCAAATCAAATTCCTCCCTCCTAATTTATATATATGAAGAATTCATTCCAAATATTCTCAATGTGTTTTATCCATAGGATGTTCCAGAAATAAAGGTGACAGGTTCAAATCTCAAAATTTTCAGGTGTAAACCTACAAATTTTGTACTTTACAAAAGCCTATAAGAGAAAAATGAAACAAGAAAAATGCAGTTTTTATAGGACTGTTAATAACATATGTATATCATGTTACTATTTTCATATAGGTATTTATTCATATACTGTATATAGGGTGTTTATGAAAACCCCTTACAGACTTCAGGATATGGTTACTTACCGTACATCAAAAATAAGAAAAAAGTTCCTATAAACGTGGGTCCTAAAATGCTCGTCATCCGTCTGTCGGTCTGTATGTGTTTTTAACATGATTTTATATAACTTTGAAACTACTAAAGATATTAACTTCAAACTTGGTACGGATATGCTAACCAACAGGACCTATTTTGGCGAGGAGTATCAAGTTTCTACTTTGTACCATTTCAAAATGGCAGCCATTTTTATATTTGAAAACTTAATATTTTAAAAACCGTAGATTTTAAAATTTTTTTAAAAGATACATAAAAAGTTGCGTAATTTTATTTCCTACAAAACCACATAAAGATCATAAAGATCTTACTACAATTAATGGAGTTATTGCATTTTTTATCCGAAAATTTGCTATAACTGCCATAAACAAGCATGTATTCTGTTAGAAAAATTGCAATAACTCCATTAAGCTCCAGTAGTACGATATTTAGGATCTTTATATGGTTTTAAAGCAAATAAAATTACACAGCTTTTTTTGGCTCTTGTACAATTTTTGTAAAATCTACGGTTTTAAGATGTTACGTTTTAAAACATACAAATGGCTGCCATTTTTAAATGGTAAAAATTAGAAACTGGATACTCCACACCAAAATAGGTCCTATTAGTTAGCATATACGTACCTGATGTCTTTAGTTCCTAAGTTATGCAAAATCATGTTAAAAACACATACAGACCGACAGACGGATAACCAAGCATTTTAGGACCCATGTTTATAGGAACTTTTTATTTGATGTAAGTATCCATATCCCGAAGTCTGTAAGGGTTTTTCGTAAACACCCTGTATATTCTTTATATGCATGTCTCACATAAGCTGTCTCAAACTGATTGTAAAAAAACTTATAGCCTTAACAGGGTTGAACAAAGTTATTCCCTACCTCTGATCCCAGCTCCAATGTATCTCGTAGTTGTCACCCCCAAGTTTACTTGCATTGATGAGGTGTTTGAATCCAAAATGTCTTTTTTGATGTCAGAGGAGATGAAATCCTTTTGGCGCAAGATCCTAGTTGTTTGGGGGATGGTCAATGATAGTCCATTTCAACACATATAATTAAAATAAAGGTTACATTACCTTTTACCTTTTTAATCATATACTTCACACAATAAAGCTGACATCATATTCACTCATCATCATAGGCTTGAGTTTTATACAAAACAAACCATCTTATATGGGTTCAAATTTTTTAGCAAATTTCCCCTATAGGGAAGAAGCTATTACCGTAGGTCTCACAGTAAGACATAAGCCCGAGACCATGATAACTCTTCATTTTGGGGCCACCAGAAGCAAAAAACACCATTCGTTTGAATTTGTGTGTGTGTGTGTGTGTGTGTGTGTCTGTCTGTGTCTGTTTAGTGTCTATTAGCACGATAGCGGCTGCAAAAATGGTACGATCTTAATGAAATTTGGTGCAGACATGTAAAGTGGTAATCAATTGGACGAGTTCGTAAACCAGCCTGATCGAACCACCAGAAGAGGGGGTAAAGGGGGATAAACCTCCCCAAAAATGGCTTTTTTTGGGTTTTTAACATAGAAAAATAAAATTAATTAAATTTTGGTTAGGATCATTGAATTCAGCTCAAAAAACAAACTCATTAGTATTTTGAATCATTGCTCTATGTCCATTGGTTACCGAGACACTGAAAGTGGTAAACACAGTGCGTTGTCCCAATGTTAATCTTATAGGAAATAAGTAAAATTCTATATCTCGCTTATTTCTCATATCTTAATGAAACTTGGTTTGTGGCTTCATCTAGATGAGATCTAATGTATATTAGTATAAAATCCCCGATATTGATAAAACTTGGTGTATGGCTTCTTCTAGTTCAGATCTAATAAATATGGAATTAAAACTACCCAGTTTTAACATACCTGTTGCAGTAAACCTACATACTCATTCCCCATGTTATTCTGAGCTTATCAAAATTTTGAATATGACTCCTTGAAACTTTGACTAGCTGCCAATTTTGATAGAAACACGTTAGAGACCTCCAACCTCTGCCATTCACCTATTTTTTTAAAGCTCTTTAAAATGAGGTTTCACTCGAAAGAGGTGTGCATTTGAAAATTTTGAGTTGCCCCCAAAGTCCCCCATTTTTGGGAGACACTCAAAATTTTAAATATCACACCAAAAGAGACCACTTTTTCATTTAATAACATTTTTCCCAGGTTCATTTCATTTTTAAGTCACCAAAGGTGAATTAAAACTCCAAACATAGTAGACGCCAGGTTTCAAGGATGTGTTGTACTCAGAACTTTGACAAGCTGTCAATTTGGATAGAAACATTAGAGACCTCCAACTTTCACCATTCACCTACCTTTTGAAAGCTCTTTAAAATGAGAGGTCATTCATAGGGGGTTTGCATTTGAAAATTTTGAGTTGCCCCCAAAATCCCCCATTTTGGGGGACACTCAAAATTTTTGGTAATGTCAAAAAAAATTTGGGTGAGTTAGCATCATTCCCCAAAGTTTAATTGTTTGTCTTAACAAACAAACAAATTAAAGAGGGGGGACACTTTTTTTACACACTGTATATGTTAAGTTTTATATCCATTTTTAAAATTTAATAAGTATTCTTAAACATTAATTTTATTGTTAATTTTATTGAAACCTTTCATTAACAATTGGTCCAAATCACATAATTGAGTGGGTGCTGCTCTATTTGACCAACAAAGTAACACTAAATTTGCTAATCTAAGAAATTTAATTGTAACAATAAGGTATTTTTGTCTGGATCAAAAAATATTGAAAAGTACGGGTCCGTTATGGCCCAGTACTGATCGTTTCTGGCCCAATAGTTGCCAGTACTGGCCCAGTACTGGCCGATTCTGGCCCAGTACTGGCCGGTTCTGGCCCAGTACTGGCCGGTTCTGGCCCAGTACTGGCCAGTTCTGACCCAGAACTGCCAGTACTAATGGCAGTCCAGTTATGGACCACTAATGGGCCAACAAATTTTTTCACATGGGGGGCTCAACACCCAAATGGTGGGGAACTATTCATGAATAAAAAGATGAGTCCTTGCTAGGGTATAATTTCAGTATTTCTTGGGGGGATGCAATATTTTCAGTATGGCTCAACTAATTTCAACCCCCCTCACTTAAGAACGTCTTAGGCAATGAATTTATTGAATATGATTTTCAATTTTACGGCCACAAAATGAACATGAGATTTTCACAACACTACCAAGATTGCCAGCCAAGATTAAACAGATATACTTTTATTGTAGAGATATGACCGAGAATTTAGGCGAACTATAGCAAAAAATCCGAGAGATTTATCTCCAGTGACATGATCCCAATTTGCCGGCCACAATATAACTGAGATATTTTTGTAATGCTGAGATGTATCCATGAAATTTTCTGACAGCGTTTTTTAAGCCACAATGGAATTGAGATATAGTTTTACAATGGGACTGAGAGATCTAACGAAAAATTACGATCGAGAGTTCTGCTAATGCTGGTAATGACCAATTGATTTGTCAGCCGCTATAGAAACGAGGTATTTGCAGAGGTTTGATTTAAATAACTGATACCATATTGGCCTGTTGGCAACGAAAAGACCGAGATATTTTCCAGCCACGATTGGATCAAGATATTTATATTTGGCTTGCGATATGACACTGAGACTTACAGCTGCAATACAACCAAGAGATTTGAAGGCCAAGACATTGCTGAGACCGTTACTACCAAGAGATTTTCCACCCCAAATAAAATACCCCCGTTGCAGCAGACCTGCATACTCAGCGAATTTCAAATGCAAAACAATATATTTCAATCAAACATAGCGAGATTTGACATGTTTTGGTAAGCTCCTTAAGAATAACATGGGGATTAAGTATGTAGGTTTGCTGCTACAGGTATATTAAAACTGGATTGTTTTAATTCAATATTGAGTAGATCTGAACTAGAAGAAGCTGTTTACCAAGTTTTATCAAGATATGTTGAGAAATAAGCGAGATATAGAATTTTACGTATTTCCCATAAGGTTATCATTGGGACAACATACTGTGTTTACCACTTTCAATATCTCGGTAACCACTGGACATAGATTGATAATTCAAAATACCAAATTGTTTGTTTTTTAGAGCTGAATTCAATGGTGATAACGAAAATTGGATTATTTTTGTTTTTCTATGTAAAAAACTCAAAAAACCCATTTTTGGAGTGGTTTATCCCCCTTTAACCCCCCTTACAGTTGGCCGATCGGGCTGGTTTACGAACTTGTCGGAGTGATTACCACTTTACATGTCTGTACCAAATTTCATTAAGATCAGACCATTTTTACGGCCGCTATCGTGCTCACAGACACACACACACACACACACACACATATATATATATATATATATATATATATATATAAATTCAAACGAATGGTATTTTTTGCTTCTGGGGGCCCCAAAACAAAAAGTTTTTATGGTCTCAGGCTTAGGTCTTGCCATGAGACCTACGGTAATAGCTTCTTCCCTATAGGGGAAATTCGCTAAAATCATTTTGGTTTTTGCGATGTTATTAGGGGGCTTAATACGATGTTTATTGCAATTTTTCTCATATTTTTTGGGGGTGTCTGAGCCCCCATCCCTGCTGTTGGGACATAATATTACAACCACATGTCTTAATTTAATGATTTAATCACTATTCAACACGTTATGTCATCTTGGAACCAACCCCTTCCCCTAGGACATAACCTTACCTTTTATTTTGAATCCCCCCCAATTCCACATAACTTAATTTATGGATGGCTCCCTACGTCTACGTGTGATATCACTCTCAGAGTATGTGTCGATGAACATAGTCTAACTTCTAAGACACCCATGCTTCTATATGACATGCCACGACACATCACATCACTAACACACAGTCAGCACACTAAGCACTATCTATATTAGTTGATGTAGTTTTTGACTGATTTGCACAATCATAAAATTAAATGCATGACTTTGACTGAACGATTCAGTCATCGTGTGATTTCGTCAACACCTCTGTCATGGTTCAGAGATGAAGTCGAAAGCAACCTTCAGTGAGTCACTGCATTTCAATTTTATAATTACTACAATGTTAAACAGGGGCGTAGTCGAGTCTCATGAGGTGGGTTTGGAGAAAAGTAAAGATTCTTCGAGTTTTGCATAAATTTACTTATCCTTATAAAGTACAACTACATTAATGGTAGATTTGTATAGAATACTCTTAAAATCTTAAGTAACACATGGTGATAAGGATATGAATGTTAAACAACTAAATAACGAATAGTTTGTCTTTAGCCTCCCTGCAGTAAGTCGTTGACACAAAACAAGAATAATTTAACTGATTTACTTAACAATACATAACTCAATATGAAAAAATTAAAGTGACTAGCTACAAAAAAAATTAATCGTCAGCATTCAGAATATACTTCATAATATATAAGAAAGGAAGACAATAAACTTGTATAGAAAGCACAACAGATTTAAAGAATAATAAAAAATCCACTTTCAGGGAAATATTCAAACATTCATAGATTTAAAGCTATTATAACAATAATATCCTATAACATATTCGTGTGTAACTACAAATATATCTTAACACTAATATTAAAAAGGAAATATCTATAACAAAATCTGAAATGTCTCATAACAAAAGAACAACTTCGATATAAATAAACTTAAGTTATTGTGCTTTACATATCACTTCTTCATAACCTCTTCTTTTATAATGTAACGGTTATAAAATACAAATTAAATAATAAAGATTACATGACAAAAAACAGTAACAGTTCTAAACCGAGAAAAATGTAAATTACATCAAAACGTGTACAAATGAGTGAAAAAAATATGGATTTGAACCGTGATCTTTAAGCGTGAAGTTCTGGTGAATGCACTGATAAAAGCACGTTCAGAAACAGAAAAACTCTGTTTCTGAAACAAAAAACGGGCCAATTGTGAATTTCCTCTTGTGCGGCACTGCCCCGATTCTCAGTAAAACCCCGCCAGGTTATATGAACCGGGCGGCAAGGCAGTGGCGCCAGGAGGAGAGTAGTAAAACATTGTAGTAATTGCCGTGCGAGGAGGGAAAGGTAGGAGGGTGCAGCGTAAGCATGCATACTCACCACTTACGGTCACGACATCCACACTGAAATTAACAAGACAAGTGTGCAGAGACTCGTTAAACAAGTCAAATGTGGTCATTCAGCTTTCTATCCGAACCGGAACAAATAATTATCTGGATTAGCACAGGCTGTTATCGCTTTCCTTAATCTATAACACTTTTGATGCAAACGACATGTACATTTAAGTGAAATATAAAACACAGGGTAAAATATTTTCTAGCCGATCTATCTTTAAACAGTTAAAGTCTGCATAAAGAAAGAAATATTGCTATCGGACAAAAATTCAGTCCTAAAATCATCACAGTCAAAAAAAGTCATGCTGGAAATAATACAGTTAGTTACCTTTGTCGCATGCAACTGAAGGGTAAGGCAAGCACTACATTGCAGCGGGTCTCGTCTTCATGTCCGAGCGGTGCTGTGCTACATCCCCTGCACTACATTCTCCACTTAAACATGTTACATTCCATCAATGACATACTAATGTTTAGTATGTTTAGTTTGCTACCCCAGCACAACAGACTATAGTTCTCGTGGTGCATGGCATCTACTTTACAATCCAGTTTTCATTCTGTTAGTCTAATATTTGCTGCAATCGCAATGATGCAACAACTAATTTACGATATTCAAATTTATACAACTTAACATGGAGACAGCCTGACACTGTAAAATGATGTCGCATTTAATTTTGCATAAATGCTACAAGAGAATTCATAGTCATTCTATATAACTGTGGTAAGATGCAGTATTAGTATTATATGCAGAAATGTATTGAGCGTTATCATTCTGAAATGTTTAAATCCATAATTTTAGTCCCTGAGCTGCAGATATGATTGTAAGACTATATTACTTACATCCAAACAGCTCAATAGTTTTCATGTTCGGTCAGAACATGTTTCGATGTGAATACATCATCTTCAGCTGGTACTATCCATGAAGTTAAATTTATATTCCATAATATTTTATGGTCTTGCCATCAAAATTTAAAACATCACAATACAGTATATATATATTTACAACAAACAGACTTACACATGAAAAAATTATTAAAATGATAAAAAGACAGGCCTGTCAACATGTTCACTGGCAGACAGCCAGCATGTTCACTGGTTCTGTCCCCTGCCCTCTGCCAGTGAACATGTTGACAGGCCTGCCTTTTTATCATTTTAATAATTTGTGTCATGTGTACGTCTGTTTGTGTGTAAATATATATGTACTGCATTGTGATGTTTTAAATTTTGATGACAAGACCATAAAATATTATGGAATATAAATTTAACTTCATGGATAGTACCAGCTGAAAATGATGTATTCACATTGAAACGTGCTCTGACTGAACGTGAAAACTATTGAGCTGTTTAGACGTAAGTAATATAGTCTTACAATTCTGGAATGTATGTTTGGTTTGCACCTAATACGATTTCTCCAGAATAAAACTTTTAAAAAGGGAAACCCAACTAGGATCCGCAAAACCCTTGGAAGAAAGCAGGGTTGCCATAAATTTAAATTTTATTCTTTGTTGAACTAGGGAATATTGAATGATTTTTTGACTTACATAATTTAAACATAAACTCAAAAAAGACAATATCTGTTAAAAAAAACAAAAAGAAATGGCCTGGCATCAAAAATAAAGATGAGGAAATTGAAATAAATGAGGAGGTGAAGTTCTTGGGGTTAATTCTGGATAACAACCCATCACAGGAGTTGAATTCAAAACGTGTTTAAATCAAATTTATCCAGGCCTTTTTGCTACAAGGAGAATGACATCCCTAAGTAAGCTACTGAAGTTTTAAAAATTATTTACTTTTCTCATGTACATTCACATAGATCATATGGTATTTGTATATGTGGCGCCACTTCAAACTATAATTTAATTGAAATCTTGAAAGTTCAAAAGTCAGCGATTAGGGTAATTTTGAATTTAAATTACGTGCAATGCATTGGTTCAAAATCTGTTTGAAGAAATTAATGCCCTCACTGTCTCTGGGTCTTATATAATGGTCTCTCATGCTTGATAAAACACAAACATCAAACAATACAACAATCAAAAGTCACAACTATAAAACTTGTCAAAAAATATTATGTAATTGGCCCCCATGATTGGGAATTATTTATAAAAGGCTGTTCATGCTAGAAATGATTTTTTTTTAATAAAGTCTCAATGATTTAAGAAATTTAAAAAGACATAATATTTTTAAGAAAAAGTTAAATGAAAACTTTATAGGCTTCTCCCTGTACTCTTTAAATTATTTTAAAGCCAATAATAAATAAATCTCTTGAGATGTCTTACCTTATTTTTCAATCTAAAAATTGTATTTCGTGTTTTAGTAGTTTAAGAATGTTTGGATGAATTTTTATGACACTATTCTTGTACAAAATGTATGTCAATGAATATGAATAAAGAATTTTGACTGTGACTATGATTCTATTCAGCCGATGACTTTCAGTGAGGGTTGCTGGTCTCGATTGCTGAGCACCCTCACATCCTCTAGAAAGACTGAATTCACAGTTGATGTAATCTAACTCCACTTTAAACCGATTTAATATTTTTTTTTTTTTGCTACAAAATATTTTTAGTTTTACATTTAAGAATATAAGAGAATAACTGGCTTACCGAGTTCCCAAAAATTATTTTGTAGTTGCAGAAATTATCCAGCAAGGAAACCATACCAAAAACTTCAAACTTCTATTATCTGCAACATTATCATTTACAAACAAACACACTAGGAGCCAGAAAGTTTGAACAAAGTCGGCTCGGAAGACTTATCACAACTAAATTCCTAAATGAAAGAAGCTACGGTAACACAACATAGTTGAAATCCATGGATTAAAAGAGCATTATTGAAAATATATTGGAGGTGTCACCATAATAAGGTGACAAACATATATGATATACATTGCTGTATAGTTCTTAGGTTAATCAGTGAAGAATTTGGTATTATTACGATATGGAATACTTTCGTTTATGATAAACAACAGGAAAAATTAAAAATACAATTTTTTAGTTAGGTTAAAGTTGCTGAACCCATTAGTGATAATTGTTAAAATTCATTTTTCTACATACTGCAATAACATTTTGACAGTAAAACGTACTGTTGAGAACATGACAAATTTTCATTGAAACTACAGTGAGAAACTGAAAATTCTACTTAAAAAGCAAACAAGTTGATTACAACTAAATTATAAAAAAATAATAAAAATGTGTGAGTTGGAAATTCTTTTTGAAAGTAGAATTTCAGTACGTTTTTTAAGTAAAATTTGAATCATCAAGGAGGAAAAGGTTCTGAAACAGTGACTTTTTGGTTCAGAGAGTATCTGAATTCATTTAAATTGTTTGCTGAAAAATTAATTTTAAATTTAAGTAAAAAAATTACTAGTGCTATTTTTTTTAAATCCATGTGTTGTACTCGACCAAAACTATTTTAAAGGCAGCAAGTTTCACAGCCTTTACGAAAGGGGTGCTATAAGAGACAATTGAGAATGTTGAGCAAGATTTATGAAATTAAATCAATCAAGGCTTTTATAAAAAATTGGGAAGTAGGAAGACTAACTTGCTAACCAGGAAGACCAACTGTTGTTGGCTATCGTGTTCATCAAGGGTAATTATGTAAGAAAAGTGGGATACCTGGAAGGGGCCCATTCTACAGTGTGATCCAGTAAAGCATAGCGGGCTGTGCAGATTAGATTCTACATACAAAAATAAGTTAATGGGAAATAAAAAAAAGTTATACTAAATATTCAACTTATTTTTGCATGTAGAGTCTGAATCTGCATAGCCGTGCCTTGCAAACCAATGATATAGTAAATCATCCAGTCTGAGATGAAAGATTACTATATTACTAGCTTGTAGTTAATTGTGCAGTGGGGCCCGACTTAAGGGTGTCATCCTAAAATTTAAGTTTGCAAGGAACTTATAGCAAGGAATGGTTTGGTTATATATATTAAAAGCAGTATTAAGATGAAATTATTATACCAGGTGCAAACGAAAAGACCTTAAGAGCCCTAGACAAGTAAAGATATGAGAATATAAAACGTAAAACAATTTGGTAAGCATGATAAGACACAAATTTGTTTGGACATTAAGCTAGTTTGAATATAATACTATCCAGTTTAAAAAATACTTCAAATTTGTCGTAAACCAGTTGTTGCATCATTGAAAGCATTCTAACAACAAGGCTGTTATTCAATCTAATATCATCATCAGTGCTCAGTATGTACACAATTCACCACCATGTATGGCAGCTGCATTATCTATCTAAAACAAAACATGTTTTGGAGTGATAATCTGAAAAATGAGACATTTTTTATCATCGACATGACAGAAAAAATACAAATAGATAATACACCTGAAGGATAGTAACTAATTTTGAATTAAGACAGGTTAGTTTGATAACAAAACCTCCAACAAGTTTTTTCTTTTAGAGTTCAAACAGATTTTTGAAATAAATCTTAAAAAAATCATCAATAATTAATTGTTTAGGTGAAACATTGTTTAACTATCATGCCATAAATATTTGCTAACTTTTCATCTAGAAATCAATTAATGTTCGAGTTCATTTGGCCATTGATAGCCTTGTGATGAAGCAACCCATTAGTTTCGTTTTTATGTGTCGGGAGTGGCTGACTCGCACACAAGTTGCTCCTGCCATCGTAATGCTTGGGTGTAAGTTCAGCTCTCGGTGGGGACGGAATATACAGTACGTTGCCTGCTCATCCAATAGATGCCAAGTATTACTTCTGTAGCTTCAGTTTCCTGAGGAGTGTGTTTCTGTTGTTATTAAATTGTGTTTTATTTACCAGGGTGTGTGTTTTTTAGACTTTTATGTTCAGAACTTTTATAATCATTCAGAATTATTAATCATGGTTAAACACGAAACTGAAAACATTGAAAAACAGTTTTCTGGTGTGTCGGTTCAAGGGACGACAGTTCTGAAATTTCTGACACTTTTGTTATTAGTCCTACTTTTCTACTGCATAAGTAATTTATTTTCATGATAAAAGTGTATAACCATCTTTAGTCATTTGTTATTGAGTATACCTATCATTTCATACTGATTACGCTAGTAGTGATTACGCTAGTGTATTACATCGGGTAATTGACCTACTTTCAGAAGCTGTTAAATCGGATGCGAGTCATGATGTGATGTCATCACAACTCCAGGTGTTTTGGTGACATTTAGAGGTCAATTTTTGAAAAGAAATTAAATCTACATTTTTTAAGGTGAACACAGCACGTTTTCACGGGTTGCATTGGCTTTGTTGCAGCCAACGTGTTAATTCATTTCTCCAAAAAGGGGGTAGCTATTTTTGATATAACACATTTTTTACATAAATATCATGCAAGTCGATTTCCATGCAGTTAGACTCCAATTTATACACAAAATTATAAGAATTATTCTCTAACTCAGCATTTAGAGTCAAGAGATAAATTTACTCTTCAGATTATCATTTCAAAGCAGTGAGTGATCACTAGAATCCGATCGCTTCTAATAAGCCTACTGCAGCGACAATGTTGTTACATACCCCAGCCCCACCATGCACCATGTATAACTTCCAACAATGCACCATACATAACTTCCAACAAACTGACAAGGCACACTCGACTCCTACTGACTCAGTTCACAACACTTGGGTGTTCAACCAGTTACTGCCAGTGAGACCAATGAGCAATGATTTTCAGATTCACATAAGTCAGGTCGGTTGTCAGGTCTAAGTGCTTTCTTCAACACATACACACATATTAAAAGCCCTTGCCTCCTGATGTCTTGGTTAGGATTGGCTCTCAAAGAAAATCAAGAGAACCTGAACAAAACAAATATATAACAATTCCATGTACTTTCTCAGTGGTAAGAGAGTAAACACTTCAGAATAACGACACTCACTACTACTCCATTTTGTTGCTGCAGTAGGGAGTGTTTTTTTTTTTTTTTTTTTTTTGGATAACGTTAGAGGGCTCACATTATGACAAATCCCTGTCAAGAATTTGTTTCATATTGAAAAATGTTTAAGGAATACTATTATATATATTTTGGAAACGGTGAAAAGGAATCCTAATATAATAACTCCCTCAATTGAATGAATGAATGAAAAACATTGTTTATTCCATAAAGAACTTAAGCTACTTCACAGTACAAATTAAATGAAATGTTACTTATTAACTAAAAATATTCTTATGCAGGCAGCTTTAACTGAAAACATTTCATTATGTAGCCTTTATTTATCTATTGATGGCCTAAAAGGAACCAGCAGACATAGGCAGGAGCTGCCTGTGCGTCTGCTGTTGAGTTGCATTAAGAAAAAGTTAAGACCGTAATTAAATGGTAGGTACAGTCAATTAGAATGTCAAATTGTGATCAGTTTCTCAGTTATAGTTAGTATAACCTACATTATGATTTGCGAGAAAGTAAAGTTTTAACATTTAACAAATTATATATTTTATTTATGTTTTATTTTATTTACAATGCAATTTGCCTACTTAAGCAGCTATCACGTTTACAATATGTTGCTTATTATTACCATTTTAAATTATTTAAAGTACAGTAAACCCTCACTTAACTTCTATAATTAGTATCTTTTGTCTAATCCCTTTAAAAACCACTAATATTTGAAAAGTAATACACCTATGATTCTAAATGTTTTTACCAATAATATAGTCTCTAAAATTATAATATTTGAGACAAATCCTAGTTTTTGAGCGACAACCATGATGGTGAAGAGATGGAAGACGTTGCCGAAGTTTTGGACGCGATGCAGCAGTCCATTCTTGAGGTGCATTCCTACACTATTTCAGCGCCTCGAGAATGGACTGCTGCATCGCGTTTGACAGGTCAGCAAATACTTCCATCTCTTCATCATCGTGGTCGTTACCTGAAAACCAGGATTCGACTCATGTATACTTAGACCATGGAAGCCTGTCACAATGAATTACAACATTTGTTTACTCAAGCTTCTAGGATTAAAATTTTGTCGCTATCATTCGAAACGTTGCCTCTAAAACCTCTACGTTTCTTAATGAGACCACCATAACACTCTAAAATTTGAATTAAGCACAAAAAAAACGAGTCTGCTAAAACATGATACTGATGTGTATTTTGTACTCTGAATCACTGATCAAAATGATTTATACAGAACTAATTTTTGCGAGTAGACAAGCCAGTCAAGCAACATATGCCTTGCAAGGCATACAGCCCACAATGGCAATGTAAAAATTTTGAGAGAATCTGAGATTGGTCTTTGTATTCGTTGTGCTTCCCATTTTACTAATCGTTAGTTCATCGTTACCGTTGGAAAGCCCCAAGGCCTGGGGACCGACCAGTTCATTGCTCATTGGAATCGCTGCTCATCGGAAGACAACCAACTAATTTTTTACAAAACTAATCAAAACACTACATAGCTTTAAAATGGGATTTACCTCCCTTAGTGTAATGCAAACTTTAAAACTGTATGTCTCAATGAAAAATTTATGTTGTTTTTGGCGATACTGAAAACAACAACATCGATTTTACGGCTGAATAAAGAACACTTATAATAAAATAGGTTCACAGTATTTTTGATGATTTAAGTGATTATTCAAGTTTTACATCCACTATTTCCAAGTTCCATTCCACTAGTTTTGGTGAAATCGACCACTTGAATAATAATTTTGGGTGGAAATTTTATTTTAACAGCTCTCGGTAACTATTTTTAAGTTCTTAGAATGAATACATGGTGACAAAAATTATTGCGATTTGAAATTGACTGAGGTATCATTTAAAAGTAGGAAAAGTAAAAATATTCCGAAATAATTACAGTTAAAAAGCGATCTTGTTCATGAGAATTTGAGCCGAAACATGCAAGTTAGTTCAAGCTCTATCTAACCACTTGGGGGATCATGCAAACCAGCAAAAGAATTAGGAGAGGAGAGAGGGGGGAACTGGAATTGCACATGTCTTCCTCACAGAAACACATATGACCCGTTCCCGTACTTTCCATCATGCAAACATGATCCACCATGAATAGGTTTATTTGTAACTGGGATGTACACGTTCTACGAACACTCTCATAAGCTGAAAAAAAGAAAAACAAAATTAGCGTAAATATTTCAGAATTTGCAGTGTTTTTTCTAAGATTTAAGTTCTTAATTTTAAAATGAAAGGTCAATAGCGATCAAAAGTGCAATCTACTGTTTTCATTACAATTTTCATTATATAAGCGAATGAGTACAGCTCTATCTTAAGTATAGAACTTCTAATTAGAAATAAATAGGAAAAGGAAAGCTGAGTAAAAGCTATATTAGACATTAAATGGACATTGGAAAAGATGGATCAAAACAAAGCTAGATGAGCTATTTACAATTATTTGCTGTAATTAATAAACCACGTAGTTCTAACAAAAACCATTCAGGGGGTCTGTGGCACCTTAAAACACTACAATACACTTGACAACTTTTGACTCTTGCCCTTCTTTCATCATCCCTTCCTTAATTTTTTTTAATGCAGTTGTCTGCAGAATCCTTTCCCTTGAATGGCTGTCAATTTTGAAGAATACAGTTGTAGATTGAGTGATTACATAGAAAAAAATCTATGAGTATGAACTATATACTTTTCAATTAATTCACTAATTTTGTATGTGATTCAGTCCTTCGATCATAGCTATTACAAACTAAACGGGACAGTTGTTGATAGGCGTTACAACATAAGCCGATTCACTAACACAATCGTCAATCGTCCTTAAAATCAACTAAATACTATGAATAATATAATTCATAACTCGGGTATGAAAACGGATCATTGACCTATTGGCGATATCGATCTATCGATCCATCAATATCTACGGACTTGGGCCTTGAGTAAGCTGCCACCATGAAACTTACAGTTTTTTATTCTTATTAATTTTTACTTACGAGATCGGGAGTTGCGGACCATCTTGACGCAACAGCCGTTGCAGGTCATAAGCGGAGGCTGGTCTCGTGGAAGGGCCGTGTAGTTGAACGGATCCTTGCATCGTGCATCCTTCCAGCTGTCGCACTCGTAGCAGTAGATCGAACGAGCTGTGTACACATACAATCGTAACTTTAATCACTTGGGCTAAAGTACTATTTTACTAATTAGTGGACATTAGCCCCCTTAAAATTTAGTGAGAGAATTTTTAACCCCCCTTCCCCCCAAAGATAGTGAGAATTTAATACTTCTTAGGACTTAACAAAATCCTAATTTACCATAACAATTACTCTTTTGTTCTCATTCTTTTGTATTGGTTCATGATTTTTTAACAATTCCTCAGATCGTAATTTGCTCACATAAAATCTGCATATCAAGTAATTTTTCATGTGGTTCTCCTTAAATTTATAAAATTAGATTTTTAATGTTTTTCATGATTTCCTTTTGGTTGCATAAAGCTGTAATCCTCAGCCGAACGAATGCATGTTTCTGAACTACACAACCTACCTGTTTCTACATATTATATATCTGGCCATCTAGTGAGTTAACAGTATTCTATAGTTTTCATTATTAAAATAGAAATACAGTTATTTACACTGTTTTTCTACTCAAATCACAAGATTAAATCAATCAAACATGTGCAAGGAAAATAAAATCAAGGAAAAGTTACTAGTCTTAGAGCTGATTTTTTATGAGGTACCTATATTTACCTGTTTTTCTTGCTTACCATTCTTCACCAAAATGATAATTACTTGCTTTGCTTGCGATAGCTTGTAATGTGAGACTACAAGATAAAACTGTACATGTTTTAAGCAAATTTGAAATATAGATGTTTTAGTATAACTGATATGGCAAGGACCTGGGACCTCAACTAACTTCCATGTAAGAGTGAAAATTTTTAACCATTTGTTTAAATTTTTAACCATTTGTTTTCATGTCTCTGGCATCTTCTTCCTCAAATTATGTTTTTTTAGTGTAACGTTAGGTGATTTTAATAAAATTTAGATTGGGGGAAAAATTGGTGAGGCCATGCCGCCCACAGTGGTAGCATAGCCTTCCCACAGACTGACATCCGCACACCCATGGGTGTGTGGAGTGTTTGCCCCTGCAGCCAATAGTGGTAGCATGGCCTTCCCACACAGATCATCCGCGCACCCATGGGTGTGTGGTTTTCCCCTGACACCCGCAATGGTAGCATAGCCTTGTCACAGTTTTGACAAAAAAGACGTAGACGCAGTACTTTTAGTATGAACTAGTTCATGGTAATAAGTATGTACACTACTGTTTCTTGACTGTGAAATTGTGTTCATGTACATTACTGGCCGGTCAATTCACTGACTATTAGTACCAGGGGCCCGTTTCAAAACAGGTTTCATAAAAACAAGGTGCAATCAAGTCACAAAGCGAAAGCAAAATATTACTTTTGAATAATGTTTAGTGTTTGCTTATGGTATTTTTATGTGTTAACTAGTAGCTTACTACTTATGTTTTCTCGGTTCTGGAACAAAATCTTAATATAGTATTTATTGCAAATTATGAAGACAATATTATTAATTTACCGACATTGTTTTAAAACAGGTCCCAAATTATTCCCAATTTCTTATTAAAAAAACTCTTGGCCTTTATTTTTAAGACTACAACCATAATGTTTGTGTTTTACTTAAAATGTCATTTTAATAATAATAACTCTTTTTTTACTACCCTATACTATAAATTATCTACTGAAGGCCTAGACTTATTTATTTATTCATACTTGTAGCATATAGGATCTTTTACTCATTCAAAAAGGAGTGACCACCATGTATTGTTTTGTAAAAACAAAATGACTGCAAGTTCCATTGAAAAATTTTAGATATAATATACTCTCCATTTCTTTTCACTTTTCATTATAATCAAATTAAAAATTTTCTCAGATTTTTCTGAGGCAAAGTGGATAGTTAAAATATAGTTGTGCAAGAACGAGGGTCATCCATAAAATAAGGACATCCGGGGTGCACCATAGAGTGGCCTGAACCTCTACTCCTGGCCCCAATCTGAGCCAAATCTTGTAGCTGACCAACCATACATTTCATTCTCACAGCGTTTCAAAATGGCGGCATCCTTCAAATATCCTGTAAAATGTACTTGACCTAATAATGTTGCTTCTTTCAGTTCCTTACCATTTTCAAACACTTTCCCTAAAAATTCCCTTAACATTGAAAAAAATCTATTCACGTATGGCCTGGTAAGGGTTACACGATTGTCTGAAAATGTCTCACTTGAGGCAACAAAGTTCTGTGACGTTGCCGCTGCTGCGTGGGGCGGGCACCGTGTCGGCTTGGATCAGCAACACCCTCGCCTGCGATTGGATTTAATGAAATATGCGTGATCGGCCGGCAAAGAGATTTGGCTCGAATTGAGTCCGGGAGTGGACCTTAGGCCGCACACTCAGTCGCGGTGTTGGGGCAACAGGGCTAGATTTAGTAAAAAAACATTCTTTACTTTCTGGACGACCCTCGTATTATTAACATTTCTCTTAACTGTATAAAAGGTAGTCACACCTCAATTACTTATTTGAACTCTCATACCATATACTTGGCTCACCAAACTACACTACCTCCGGGGGCCCAAGCTTACAATACAGCTCTAACGATTCGCAAAAAACTACAAACACAAATTTTATATTATTACGACTACTTTAAAGCTAATCTATATTAAAAGATTGAAACTATCATACTTAATACACAAGAATTAATAGCAATATGCTCAACATGACAGAGAATTATTGCATAGTTTATGTCTGACATATATTATTTTTGCAGGAACAGGATTTTTGTCCCTAGTATAATAGCAAAAAAGAGATTAAAAGAATTAGCAGATCTCATGACGGACGGATGCTTGGTTTGACTAAAAATTGGGGAGAAAGTAGAACAATGTAGTACACTAACACAGGCATCACTCTGCCTTTCTTGGGCGATGGAATGAATAAAGTTTTGATAGGAAGTTTGTACCATCTGTTGTACATAGCACAGTATATCATGGTGTGAAACATAAACAAACCAAAGTTATGTATAATTCATAGAAGAACCTAAGAGTTGTCGTCGAAAAATATCATGGTACAAAATGACTGAAGTTACACAATTAATTATTCATAATTACTGGAAAGAAGAGTAAATTTTTAAAGGCTTAAGCACTAGAAGCGGAGGAAGTTAATTCCTCAAGTTGCTGAGGAGTCACATTTCCCCACTCATATTTAACTTTCTTTCTCCTTCTCTCAGACAAATTTTAAACAAGCATGTTTTTTTGTGTAGCTATCCTTCATTCCTAGCAGTCTAGGGACAAAAATCCTGAGCTCTAATTTTGCATCCCCAAAAATGTATAGAAATTTATCCCAGGTTTCACTGTGAATCCCGGTACACACACTAAGTTGTGACATAACTGAGGTAAGGAGCTCAAACAAATAGTTTCATGGGGCCCCTGATATGTCTCCTTCCAGGTTTACCGCCCCCAAACTGAAAATCTATTTTGTCCATCGCTAAAATACAAAAATAAAAACTAAAGTGTTTGACATTGACATGAATTTAAAGGATATTTAATATTTTCTAAATTATGTTAGAAGTTGAAGTTAGTGAAACAGAAGGTCTAAAAACCAACACAAAATGGTCGATGCTGCTGATACTTCAACAACTACTTACCTTTATCCTAGATTGCTGTCTAAAATTTAAACTTGACATATTTAATTTTAAGCCAGATATTGAAGTAAGATATATTCCTCTTACAGCCTTTTCCTATTTGGGAATGAGGCTACAGTGGACTTCCTCTTATCCGGACACCTTGGGACCGAGACCCGTCCGGATGATGGGTCGCCCGATTAAACCCGGCGTTATCTAAAACGCGTTAAATAACAACTCTAATGCACACTGTATAAGCCAAAACTCTGATTTAGACTTGTTATCTATGGTCTACAATCTTTCCCATGAGAATCATCGATGCAGTATGGTTTATTTCCTGCCGGTCGGTCACGTCCGGTTAAATTGATATATTGGTAAAAACCGTCCAGTTAAAAAGATATCACATCCAAGAAGTGTAGTCGGGTTAAACCGATTCCCTGTTATAAGGTGTCTGGATAAGAGGGAGTCTACTGTAATTCAAATAAACAAAACTTTGAAAAATGTGAAGTTTTTATCAACGAACAGAACATGAAGGTTTTTTAATTCCATTTGTCTTATGACTTAAAATTTAAGCTTTTAATTTATGATATATGTTTCCAAGTCTAGTCTGGTGGAGACTCTTGAGATAGTATAAAGAATAATAATAACGAACCTAAATTGTGTATTCAAAAGGCTACTCTATTATACTAGAGTTTAATTACAATAAAAATAAACACAAAAATTTTGGAAACCTCTTCCGTGTTATATTGTTATTATTGTTAATCACTTCTGCTTTCTAAGCAACAGTCGTGTCTTTCAGGTAAAGCAAGACATTAAAATAAAACCTAATTATTATACAGATCGAGATAAATGAATGTAAAACACAAATACCTTTATATAAAAATGAATAATAAAGGATTATTTATCATTAGTGTCATAAAAACTCCAAAATAAATTTTAAGAACCAAAAAAGGTCATCCATTAAATAAGTTATATTCCTTGTCTTTATTTGTTTCAATGAAGCTGTTTCATATTATTTTGAAGTAGATAGCAATCCTCAAAAGAAAGTTTCTTTGGATATCAATTGCAGAGGCCTATGTCATGGAAATACAAAAACAGCTCTTGAACCTTGGTAAATTACAAATTGGGTTGAATATAATATTGGTTTAGCCGAATAACTTTGCCTCTAGAAATATTCAGCCGGATGACTTCCAACTACATTAAATTTTTGATGACATATGTTTATACATCGGTTTTTGTTTTTGCCACTATAAAATCTAAACTCTGTCATTATTTTATGTACACCGAAAAGTTTTAGATAGAAGTATATTCTTTTACGATTTTGGCTTTATTTCGATTCCATTTTCTGGTGCTCTTCTTATCATCCTTCTTCAAAAGGTTCCTTGTACTTGCTACACAACAGAAAGCTTTTAAATTTACTCCACAAAGACAGCCCTACGCAAGGATCACCATGGGTTCAAGGACTACTCACCAATATACATCTACTCAAGCAAACAATAACAGATGTAGCTCAAAGCACAGCGCAGCTATGATTTATACTTACCACCCTGTTGATGTTGAATAAGTCATCAAAGTCAACTCAAACAATACTTATTTGAATTTTTAGAGCATGCGTAAACTATAGAAATAAAATATTCATAACCGATATTTCAACATACTGTATTCTTCCCAGAACACATTAAATTATTCGAGCTTTGAATTATTCTAATATTTTACCTAGACATATCACACTAGGAGAATCAGTCTGTGAGTTGAAAAGTGGATAGTTTAACATCCTCGATCATTAATTATTATTTTATGTTTTATACATAACAAGTTTGTTCACAATTTGTGGGATATTTACAAACTGATTTGAAATAGCAAACCGGATGCCAAACTGGTAATAGTGTCAACGTCAACATTATCCTTAAATATCTACGCTAACCCACTTTATTTCGCTGTTCCTCATGTCCTGAGCTTCACTATTAAAAGATGAATCTATTTATATTTTACAGCATTATAAAACATGGTCCACTTGTAACAATCGTTATCGAAATACATAAGTTATATCGGTAAATTTGTAGGATCGCTGCCACAAACAAATAAAGTAAAACATAAATAATGTCTATTTGTTTTAAAATATGACATTATTGTCAGTACAGTCACCTGAAATATTAAACAATGAAGGGCTACTTATACACAGGGCTGTAACGACTACCGGGGCAATCGGGGCACCATCCCGGGGCCCCCGGGGACAGGGCATAAAAGCGAGCATAAAACCAACCGGACCCAAACCTGGCCTTGTGGCAACCATAGGTTAAATCAGTGAAAAGGTGACTAGATTTTCAAACAACTTTTAGACTGGAATTTTTCTCTACAACTGTTTCTATTTGGCCGTATCACCATTAATTTTAATAATGTAATAAATATTTTAGAACCAAAGGCTACAGAAACTGGGACCACATAAGGGATTAGGAGGCTTGGTCAGGTATCCAATAGGTAATCCAATAATTTGGGTAATAACTAAACCGAAGTGATTTATTTAATTTGTGACCGGAAAATCTCTTGACTGCTTTGTTGTGGTCTGAATTTTCCTCTATTGTTTCATCACGATCATTTCCCAGCCATTTTGTAGCTTCCGAAGCTTCCTTTTTTATGTCAGCCGTTTCGTAGCTGAGAGTTTCTTGGCTGTATCGTGGTCATCAAACCTCTATAAATCCTTTGCAGTGATTACCAGTTGGGAATTTGGAAAAAAATTAATAAAATTAAACCTTTGGTCAGGTAGTTTTATACTGGTGATAAGAAAACGAAACGACATAGGCGTCTTTGTCATTGTTATGATTGTCGCGGCCGGAAAATCTCCCGATCAAATCAAAACAAACAAATATTTTGGGTAATATCGCTGATGGGAAATCATTAGTTGTTTACATCGTGGCCAACGGTTCCATCGCGGCCAGAAAACCACCCACTCAATTTACAGCCTGCAAATCTCTCGGTAGCATCGCTGCTGACAAGTCTGACTCTTTCTGTGGCCGTCACATCTCTTGGTGTAAAGCTAAGAAAACTGCTCGCTCGTTTTGTGGCTGGAGAGTTGCACGCTCATCCCACGTCTGGAAAATGACAGATTTCTTGATCGCATTGATGCTGAAAACTCTTTCGCTCTTTTCGAAATTGCCATGATTTGGCCACATTGCGGATGGAAAATTGGGTGCTTATTCCACGGATGGCTAATCTTTTGGTCAAACTACAGATGGAAAACCGCTTGGTCATATCGCGGCTGTCAAAGCATGGTCGTTTATAACAAATCTCTGGTCATATTGCAGCAAGAAAACACTCAGTGTTTCCACAGCCAGCAAATCTCTGCCGTCAAATAAATATTTTTTTTCAAAGATTGTGTTCAAGTATTTGTTTTAGGAGGCAACATGGCCAATCAAATTGGTTAGGAATGTTTGTAAAGGCAAGAAAAAGTCGGTAATGTCATATGTGAAATCTGGTAGACAGCCTGCTTTGGTTTTACAGCGGCCAGCTAATTTCTCGGTCACATTATGACAATCAAGTCTCTTGGTTAGGCTGTTCACTGATCTCTAAACATCTATTCCATCACGGCAAACAAAGCTGTTGGTCATATAGTGGCTGTTAAATCTGTCGGTTCTATAGCGGCCGTCAAACCATCAAATCCATCGATTGTATTGTATGTAGAAAATCTCCATCGTATTTGTAGACAAATGCCTCGATTATTTGCAGCTGACAAATTGTGGTTGCATCACAAAACAAAAGATATCTTTAGGATTTGCAGCATTGGCAAATTTTTCTCTGTAACGTTATGGTTGTATCATGGCTGGAAATCCCGGTTGTGCTATGGCCAGTAATCTTGTATCGTGGCGGACGTTGTCCGCAGTCATCGAATCTCTTTGTAGTCTCACGTCATTAAATCTCTCAGTTGCATTGCTGTCGGTGAAAATCTCTCGAATGATCAGATCTCTTTTTCAACAAAACAGTGTCTAACAAATTTTTAAGGGAGAGGTTGTAATTTAGCTCTAGAATAGATGTCTGGAAATCTTGACCCCCTCCCCCAAATGCTGAAGCTATGCCCATTGGTGACAGTTTTCAGCCATAGACACTCTCTTCAACCAATTGGACCACCGCTTTCAAGGTATGAAAGCACTTGTGGACACTTACAAAGTAGTTCAACCAGATTACTAAGCAAATGCTTCAGATAACGACATTTACAGAAAAGACACTATTGATGACTGTCTGCACGAAGGCACAAAGAAGAAAACAAATGTTTCGGTAATAAAATGATATTTTGGTAACTGTATGTTGCAAAACTAACGGAAACAATAAAAAGATTGTAAACATATTGAATGCTTTTATATTACTATCTGTTAAATCCCTGCACTATTTAGTTTTTACTGATTACGGTATTCGAAAATTAGGTTTATTATTGAAAAACTATAAATACTTATAGTCACCAAAAATGGTAAAGGAAAATGATTTTGACACGCGCATGCACACTCTTGAGTAGCATGGGGGCCCCACCGCCCAGTCTTGCCCGGGCCCCCAAGTTTAACGTTACGGCCCTGCTTATACTCTGAAATCACAATATACTCATTTCAACTTCATTTGGGTTTTTTGAACATCTAATCTTAGATCCGAGCGATTTCTACAAAAATATACATTTCAAATTTCTTTATCGCTGTAACACTATAGCTCTTGCGAATCTAGGAAGCTTTTGCCAATCGCTTAGTTTATAAAACAAAATTAAAGGAAACCTAATGATCTCAACTTTAAAAGTACAGTCGCTTACTACAATCGAGATATCAATCGCCTCGATTTATAATTTTAAAACACATAAAAACTCAAATACACAAATAATGAGGTGGAAATCAGGTAAAGAACTTGTAAAAGCCCTACCAGAAAAGAAAGTGGAGTTAGTATCGACTTACTTTGACACTCAGCATGAGAGGTATGTACTGCTGCGAGGAGGATCACTGCAAATAGCCAACAGGATGTAGAGAGACACATGAAATGTTAGTCAAAATCAGCTATAGCTAGGTTAGAGAGACGCCGAGCGGCTGCTTGGCGTGGGCTGCCCTTCTGTTGCTGCCGTTCTGCCCTGCCTTCCAAAAATCTCCTCGCTCGTACTAAATTTAAAACATGATATTCATTTATAGGTTACTCGGCTCGATGAGAGACAATAATAATACCATCCAATGAACGGATGATGAAAAGGCTGTGATAAATTCTAATTTTTTGTGGACAGAACGGCAACTCACAGAAGCAGAGCGACAGCGACAATTAGCGACCAAGTAAATAGCTTACTCACTAGGAAAACATAAGTCCGCATCAGTACATGCTAGAGATGTGAGCACAACAACTGAAAACAAACATATTCAGCTGAAAACAATAACTACATATGAATTGAGGAACATATGTATATGATCTAAACAAATCACAATAAAATTTACGTTAATACTATGGAACGGAGTACCTTGATAATCCAGGTTCAAAATAACCATTGGGAGCTTGTCAGGATTAAAATTTAAATCTACATTTCTGACTGTAGGTTCTAATGAAAATGAGTTAAACACACGAAACCTCCTTCAGGAGATCACTCTACATATAGAATGATGCTTAACCCTCGAGCGGGCGCATGCGGAGGTTTCCTCCACACGTTTTTATCAAAATAAACAGGCATAATGGGTGTCAGCAGTCGTAACCCCCTCCATACCTCATGCACCTCATTCCAGGAATCTCCTTGAGCTATTTATACCCCCCACCACCCCCTTGGTACTTAGTTGTTTGCAATTCAGTGATGCCGTGTCAGTTTGTGGATCGCCCTTTCCCATAACACCGAAAATGATACCTTATTTATGCTAGAAACTTACTTCCTATGATCAATTGAAATATTACACCTATTAAGTTAAACAATTAATTATCAACAATGAAATGTGATTCCTGATGAAGTTTGTCAACATTTAAATACAATATTTTGCCATAAAACAAGTAAAATGGGTTAAATTTGTGCGATTTAGTGTTGTGGAGTAAAACTCCACATTCGTCCTTTGCCGTTTTACAGGTGAAGCGCCCGCTCAAGGGTTGTCTTCTTTTTAAATTATGAGCAAAAACTAAATTACCTGGTTCTATCAAATGATCCTACTTCTAGTGATATGACTGCAGCTGTTTTGTGTCAAACTGACACATCTTCAGGTCGAATATCGGCTGGAGTTGTTAAATATCTATTATCATTGTTCCAACTCATAGACACAAACACTAACATGACACTTATATAAATTTAGCAAAAATACGAAATTTCAGATTTCATTTACCTCAAACTCTTCAATCTTGTCCATGTATCTTCCATTTTTCACTTTCTCTCCCTTATACATATTACATGGAGAAAGTATTGTTTTTGTCAAAATGTTCAAATTTGAGTTGTTAGTGGATATATTTGTTTTAGTGCTCCCTGAATCCAAAAAAGAGGTTTTTGGAGTAGTGTCTTTTAGCAAGTGTTCTTTAAATCTGGTGACAAAAGACTGAGAAGCTGGTTGATACAAACTAGGTAGGGCAGTCATCACAATTTATTTTATACACCCCAGTATTATTCATCTTGTTATCTGACTATGATTTCTTTGGTTTAAGTATAGATCCTAGCTTATTTGTGCTCTTGAATGCCACGACAAGCTATTTCTATTTTAGCCATTACTATTTTTAATGCTTTCCTAAGCGCTAACCCATGCTGCAATATTTGATTTCTTCCAACAATCACAAGGAAAGACAGATCCTGATAAGGTAAGAGAGGGGGAGGGAGCTATCACTTTAGGCACATGGCAGTCATGACACATCAGTTAGCAACGTCATATCTATGTCACAACATAGACACTGTTAATGCCAGTTTGTGTTTGTGTCTATACATGGGAACAATTTTACTTCGGTGACAACAGTGAAAATGGATAGTTAACAACTCCGGCTGACGTTAGACCTGAAGATGTGTTAATTTAACACTTAACATCTGCAGTTGTATCACTACAATCAGGATCATTTGATAGTACCAAGCAATTTAAACCTTTATTATACTAATCTACGATCCATAGGCTATCCATGATGAAAAACTAAACATTTTTGAAAAATAATTCTTTTGAGGTAATGTCCAGTTTTTTGAGGTCTTGACCCAAAAAATGAAAGATATCTCTGCAAACAGAGAGTGATCTTGAACTCTTAGGAACTCTTAAAAGTTTCCTGTAGTCAGTCATAAAAAGGTCCCAGAGCATAATTTAATAAAACAAGATAAATTAAATAGCAATGGAAAATGTTGACACATAAAATTCTCTGACCTTCTATCCCTCCCCAGAGAAGCCTACACCCTGGCCAGTTGGCAAGTAACCCTAATCTGATCTACTCAGGACCACGATGACTTTTCTTTATAGTCAGGTCCCTAGATTCATAAAACAGCTTTCGTTCAAAACTTTATAAAAAAATATATATTATTTTGGCCCCTGATGAACCTATCTTTTGTCTATTTGTCATCAAATTTGGTAGGAACATTCCATCCTACAATCTCTTGGCCAAGTTTTTTTGGAATAAATAAATGCGTTTAACTGAGATAAAAATTAAAAAATTGAGAACATTTTTGAGGTGCACCCCCATCATCCACACCCAGAACAAAAGCTTTTAGTATTTATTAGAGTAGCAATAAATGAAAATATTGAAAGTGGAAAAATACAATATTTCCCCTTGGTAAATCAAGGTAAATAGGTTTAAAGAATAGTTACAGTTTGATAGTTTAAGGTGAAGGACAAAAAATGTAAATAGTTTGGTATACATACCTAGAGGTATAAACCTCATAGCTCCAGATATGTTACTGATAATTACCAATTTACTGGTATGGCAAATAAGTTTCAAATATTACAGAGAATAAAACTGGCCTGCTCAGAAAAGCCACTTCCCTTTCAAAGTTCAAAGTTTTTTGCCACTAGACATCAGAAAACCACTAGTATCATAAAACCATCGATTTAAGCATACTGAACAAGTACTGTTGCCCAAATATGAAACTATCAATAAGTATTTAGTACATGGAAGAAATGCTAATCAAAGCATGACAAGTTTATGCTAATCACAAGCTTATTATTGTTTGAGAAAGTTATTATCATTATCATTCAAAATTGATTTCAAAGTTATCATTCAAAGTTCATCAGGGCCGCCACGAGAAGATTGGGGGTCTCGGGAAAAATTTCTGGTGGGGTCTTTTGCTGTCATGTCGAATACTGTACTAATCACTCATTACAAATGTGAAAATTTGTATCAGTGAAAAGTATATCTGTGCTATGCTCAGATAACACTTGTTAAAATAACTATTGTATTCATTGTAAACTCATTTACCATTTTGTTGCCAAAATGTAAAGCCTAAGATAAATTATTTCTTTGAAAGTTAGCATAAACAGAATACTATATGTGTACAGAAAGTTTTATTTTACATCGACCTTAACAAGACAACATTACTATATGATATTCATTGCATTTTGATAAAATTAATCTCATATTAACTTGTAGACTAATCATGTGACTCCTGAAAATGAACATGTAGAATACATAAGATCTGATCTAACTTAATATTATAATAAAGAAAGTTATGATCTGAATCTCTGAATAATTCCTTTTCTGGCCTTAACCATTGCAAAATCATTGATTAAGACATCAAACTTGATTGATTTAACATAATCATGTACAATACTTAATATTATTAAGTGATCTGAATTATTTCCGTCAATTGCGGAACGTAAGTTATTTTTTATTAAGGCCTTCTTACTTGAAGGTGGTTCTCCAGAGGCAATGGACATTGGCAAAACTATTATGAGTCTTAAGGCAAGACAAATTTAGAAAACCCAGGTTGAAGTCTTTTATCAAATATTTGATCAAGGATTTTTAACGCTTAGTTCACACTTCTACCTAGTTTTATTACACCACCATTAACTGTTTTCTGGTATATTCTTAATTCTTGGGTTGATTCAGCCTGGTCTAGTTCCTTTGCATTAGGATTTTGCAAAGCTTCTGCAGTGAAGATTAAAAGTCTTGATTCACTGTTCACTATAGTTTTTCTGTATATAAAACCGAATTCTTAAAACATGCAAAAAAAACCACATCATCTACTGTAAGCAGAAAGCAGTATCTAATATAGTAATAGATACAATCGGTCGACACACGGTCCCAACCCTGACACAACGCAACTCAAGAACGTGCAGGAAACGCTGAGCTTAGTTATAACGACCGAGTCAGTGGTGCCAGTGAAAACAAAACTCAAAAACATTATTCCTCCAACTAATCCACTGACTGAAGAAGGCTAGCCCGGGAAGATCTACTTACTTGAATGTATTTAAAAAAATTGATTTTTAAAAACTTTTGTTTCCTGAGTGTGAAAATGCTTTTTTCTTCACAAATGTTTCAACGGTATGCTGGTATTTAAACAAACATGTATAATTCCCACGGGGCCAGGGCCTCTTGGGGGCCCCTGGGAGCCGGGGGCCTGGGGCAGACTGTCCCCGTTGCCCCCCCTCGTGGTGGCCCTGAAGTTCATTTTCATTATCATGAAAGTTATTATCATTAAAATTTCCTTTGTGACTTAAATCTTGAAATGTATTTGCCTAAGATTGTGAATAAGTTTCTATTAGATATCGTTAGACCGTATTTGTTGGTTTAGACTGATGCTCTTTTTCAAGTTTTGTGATGAAATTTCAAAATGTACATATGAAAAAAATATAACTACTGGTGTTCAAAAGCTGTAAGGTACCAAATATACCGATATAAGTTCATTCGCTCTTTGTAACAAATGGTGTAGCAAAAGCAAAAAAAATATGCAGTTGGAAAAAGGGGTTGTTTTCATTAATCAACATAAGAATAATATTTTGTCATTCAAAAAATTAAAACATGTCCTCAGGAATGCATAAAATTATTGATAAAAATATCAATAACAAACCAAACAACACTGCTCCCTCACATATTTGAATATTCATCAAACTAGTTTATTTAAATCATGTTAAACATCAACAATGTTCAAAATAAATACATATGATACTTTAGTTTTGAAACAAAGTTAAGGTAATACACTAGCCATAAATCTATCCTTTCACCCCTTCCACAAACAATACTGTTAAGAAAGGAAAACTGTCTTAATCTTAATCTTTGTCACTTCATGTAAGACTTAAAATGTTGAGTATTATGAGCTAAGGCACTTGATTAGTAGATGTACGATCCACAATAATGCTCAGGGTAATTTGAAATGCAAGCTTCTTTGATTAACTAGACTCGAACCAGTAAAACAATCAACTTTGCCTCATAAAGTAAATTAATACAAGAAAATAAAAGAGAACAGAAACAACTTGACAGAACTGAACACTCAGACTGACTGAGCTATTTTGGGACTTGTGAAAATAGATCATCACACTCTTCCCTTCTCTTTTCATTGTTGTATTTCGTTTATTGCTTTATTTTTGGTTTATTGTATTGTGTTTATTTGATTTGTACTGAATTATTATGGCAATGCACGAATTAGTTTTTTTATCTAAAGTTAGAATTATATACCAATAAGTTGGTAACAGCATCTTAGGTACAATTACTTTGTAGTTATTACAGCTTTTTTAACAAAGGGAAGAAATTAATTATTTTTCAGAAAATAATCAGTCAAGAATATAAATTATTTAAGTTATATACTAAAAATCAACAATTATCGAATACTCATTTTCATCAGTGTCTATGTGACAATTTTATACATACATAATATTACATCACAACTCAATGATAAGCATTTTAAGGTGATTTAAAAAAACTGAAGTTAAAATGAGGTGGGACCTTTAATTTTTCGAATAAACAATTTGTTATCCAAAGTTTTTATAAATCACAGAGGAAGGTTAATTCATATTCATATATTTTTATGGAAACAAAAAATCACATCCTTCAAGTAATTTATATTATTGTGTCCATGAGTAATCGAACGACAATTAAATCGTAATAGCCGTGCAGGTGGGGACAGTACTTTGACTATTTGCCAGACATCAAATAATTTATTGTTCTGATTAATGATCACTTATGTTCAACAATGATAATCCATTTTTAAAGTAGCTCTGTTAGTAGTATTTATTTACCACTTGGATAGTATTTATTGCCAATATATCAGGATGGGGCATCATTTTAACCTATGCAGGGTTACCAACAGCTATCACTGTTTAAACTAATGACCCGCTAATATATGGTTTCATGAAAAAATTAGTGCTTTTACTTATTTTTATCAATATTATTTACATTTTTCTTAAAATTGAGAGTATCTTGTTAATTTTAACAGCGTGTGTTTAAAATTATTGTTTATTTCAAGAATTGATCCGTAATTTTGCCTTAAAACTAGCTAGTTTGCAATTTTCGCTCTAATGTAAAATAGAAAATGCCCTCCACAACTTTCTTGGTATTCCATCAGACAGGTCTGATTACTCTTATTCCTTCGATTACATAGTCTTGCATCGCCTCATAGAATGGGAGTGAAGGGGAGGGCATACTGGAGTTCCAAGAGCAAAGCAGCTTCCTTTTCCAGCAACAATTGCTGCAAGAGGGGGAGTATGCAGAGGAGAGGAGTATGCCTAGGAATTGGCTTTGTAGTCTGAATCACAGTTTTGTTGAACTGGTTTGAACAGTCCATTTTAGTTTACTCATTGGGGAATTCAGATTCATTCACGCCTAACAATTAATTCTTGGATTGATTACAACCAGGATAACTTAATAATAAAGCCTTGTATTATCAAATCAATACAAGGCTTTCTTTGATATAGGCATATATAATTATTTTGTTGGTAATGTTTTGTGGTCCTGGGGATGGTTTGGTTAAAATAATGGGTAAAATAAAAATATTAATTCTAACATACCTGGGACTTGGATGTACCACAGCATACTCCTTCTTTCCTACAGGTCTTCTGACGACATCCTTACTGTGTTATTTCTTATTTCTGAAATGTAAAATACTAAATATTTTTATAACCTTCATAAATGAAATATATTGGATAAAATTAAAGGGATGTTTTGTAGAGGAAAAAGGAAGTAAAGGAATATTAAATTAAAACATAAGATATGCTCTAATTATATACATTTTTGTATTTACATTCAAATATTCCAGCAATGTGGTGGAGCAGGAGTGCATGGGAACATTTGCTCTCCTCGGTAAGAATTTAGCCAATCACGGAATACTGATCGTTAAAAAAAACTATTGATGTACATAATAAAAAACCCTGGTGCAACAGACCTGCATACTCAGCAAATTTCCAGTGCTTAAAAGAATCATATTTCAACCTGACATATGCCATACCTACAAAACATTTTTTGTATTATCAATAAGAATGACATGGTGAATGAGTGTGCAGGTTTGCTGCTACAGATATTTCAAAACAGTGGTTTCAAATCAATATCCAGCATGAACTGTAAGAAGCCATATATCAAGTTTCATCAAGATATGTCAAGAAATAAGGAAGACATAGTATTTAATTGATTTCCCTTAAGGATAAAATGGGGAATGATTTTGCCGCCATTTAATTGTAAGAGTGGGGTAGGCCTATATTAGGCTAAAATACAATTGGTCCAAACCATATTAATACACATATTAAGTTTTATTAAGATATGTTGGTAAATAAGAGACATCAAATTTTATTTATTTCCCGTAAGGGACGATGTACTCTCTATTTACCGTTTTCAATATCTCTGTAGCCAGTAGACTTAGAAAAATGGGTTTAAAACACTTAATTGTTTGTTTTTGAACTTAATTCAACAATGTAAACCAAAATTTGACTATTTGAATTCTGTATGTGAAAATAATAAAAAAAACCCATTATTGGGGCATTTTCCCCCTTAACCCAAACTATATTAATACGCATATTAAGTTTTATTAAGATATGTTGGTAAATAAGAGACATCAAATTTTATTTATTTCCCGCAAGGGACGATGCACTCTCTAGCTATTTACCGTTTTCAATATCTCTGTAGCCAGTAGACTTAGAACAATGGGTTGATCGGGCTGGTATTTGAGCTCGTTCGAATAATTAATTTCTCAATTTAATCAATATCGGACCATTCTTGCAAGAGTTATCTGCTTATAGAGATATATTACAGTGAAAATTAACAAATTTTGTTTTTGTTATCTTGGGACCCTAAGACAAAAGCTATATGATAGTCCAGAGCTTAGGTTTTACCATGAGACCTATGTTAATAGCTTATTCCCTATTGGGGAAATTTGTTAAAACAATACATCATTTGTAAACTCGATTGATTTTGATATTAAATATATGCAATCCAATTTTTAAAATAACCTTCCTTGCATCGTGTACTTGCTTAAGGTATTGTGACCAAGTAATTCAGAGTTTGCCGGGCTGGTGATATAACTTATACTCAGACAGACATACTTGTCAATGATTCATAAACAATTTATTACATAAATATATTTTTGGGATTTTTTCATATAACATTTATGATAATCTGGGATAAGGTATATAAGGTACCTCATATATTTAAAACTATGAGGTTAAGATATCTAGGTAACCAACATTTCAATTACGAAAGTAAAAATAGTTGACTTACAGTAGAACCTTGATAAGAAGACTCTCAAGGGGATTCTGAAAACAGTCTTATTGCTATCAAGTAATTGTAACTTATTAGACATTATAATTTATAAGACATTAATTAATTGTAATCATAGTTTCGAGGAGATTGGAAAAGTGCACCTTTTATAGAGGTTTTTTTTGTGATCGAGTGTCTTCTTGTCAAGGTTATACTGTATGATAAAATAATTGAGTTGGTAAGTCTTCTACTTAAAGCTAATATTTCTTTGTATCCTTTGTCCTTCATTATTTGGCAAATATAATCCCCTAAATAAAGCAAAGATTCAAAGAGTGTCTACCTACTTTCTAGATGCTCTTTTACCTTTAGGCATTCTAGAAAATTAATCACTACAATATACTATGATACTTTCCTTGCAGATTTTTTAAAGCAAATATTCATGGAAATATGCATTCTAAACATAGGCGTAACGGGGGGGAGGGGGCGTCGCAGGGGGTGTTGTTGTTTTTATGTTGCATACCAACATAAAAAAGTTTATTTTTGTAGCCACCGACAAACAACAAAATTCAAAATAAAAATTATTTCCTACTATTTAATAAAATATTTCCTCCATTCAGTCATTTAAACCAATTCTTTTCAAGAAAGTTGTTTATTTTTACCATATCCATTGTTAACATTTACTTTATTTTTATATTTAATTCATTTTATTTTTATATTTAATCATTATTACATACATTCATTTGATATGAGATAAATCATTTGGATAAACAAAGAGGTTGGACGGAAGGGTTAGACATTCGTTGAGTATGCGCTGTATTTTATTCGGCGAAGGTTGGTCAACCTGTGGCTGTGTGCCTTCATTCTGTCATCCACTCCCCTACCTCAACACTCCATCCGTCCTCAGTCTAGCCGGCTTCTGCAGTGAGCTCACGAGTATGGTGTGGGACTGAGATTTGAAGGCGCCATGCAACAGCCAGTGATCTGGTTGTGTTGGTTCGGGTTGCATAGTTTTGGTCCCAGAAACGTGCAACTAATAGTATGAAGCGCGAGAGAAGGGCATTTCTTTTGCCAGCGACAGGCATGTTCCACTTGTAAACGAACGAAAATCCATGATATTAGTTCGCAAGATCACGCCAAGTATATTAGCTGGAGCATTTAGTTTATTTTTGGCCCGATGAATTTTCATATACTGGATGAATCATTTAGTTTGTTATTGTTTTTATCTTGTTCTAATAGTTTTCTGATTGTCCACTAGATAGTTTATTGAATTCAACCTTCAAGCTGCAGTTGAAAATGCCACAAGAATGATATTTACAGTGAATAAACAGCCAGGAAAGTAGGGGAGTTGCAAATAGCACAGTTGTTTTTCGACTGCCTATTTTTTTTAAACAAATAAAACAATAGCTGCAATGGTTTTGAGGTAAACATATCAAGATGTTCTTCAACATCAGTCACAAAGTTCAAAATCTAAATAGTAGGGATGTTGAGTTTTCCTGCAAATTCACCTTGAAAATTTTAAATAAACTAAGCTTTTTAATACTGTATATTTCACAGGTTCAAAGGCTTAAAACCCCACTTTTAAGTAAAAAAAACCAAAAATCTTTGTACTCATACCCCGGACCCCCGCTATGAGGGTTATTGCATATCCCCCTGACCCCCCCAAAATGATTCTAAAATTAATTTTGTAAGGAATTTTATTACGGCTACTATAAAAACTTACCATTATATATATAATATCATTATTTTTTTACTCCACTTGCAGTGCTGCTAAAAACTTGGATACAATGTTAATAGTTCAGGTTTTTACATGAGTAAATCACTAAAATTGTATTAATATGTTGTGCAGTTGAGTTATTGATCCAGTAAGCTAAGACCACAAGATACCTGACAACTCTGTATGTTTAATAAACACTTCTACATATGCTAATTATTACTTGAAAAAATTCCTTATAAGCTGGTAATCCTCCTCCAAGCTCGTTTTCACCGACTAGTCTGAATTTCGATAAATATCAAGCACACCGCAATGCTGTACAATCCCCTCCTAACAACAATGCAGTAATAATTGGGGGGTGGCAAACTGCGCATGATTTTAAAGGGCAGCAGGAAACTGGGGTTGGGGAGGATGGAAATCTATTTAAACCAAAGAGTAGTCTAGTCCTGGCAAGTTACCTCATACTACTAATAGTGTATATTATATTACTAATTGTCAAAGAAATATATGATATAACATACTATCATAAATATTTTAACTGTTTTATAGCACGGCGTGATATGAACAATGACCAATAACCTGCGGGACAATATGCACGATCCCCTATAGAAATAGAGGAGAACAGGTCATGCGAGTAAATAATAAATTAATTGATCAAACCTAATTTGTTTATCAGTTAATGTCCAATAAAGTTTGCTGATGTAATTCTATTCCTACAACTTTCGAAATATTTTGGAAGTTTTATTCCCATTAGTTAAATTTATAAAGATGACAGACGAATTTGCCTTGTATATTGGAAACCTTTTTATCAGCACGAGTGACATGAGTTTCTATAATAGGCAATAATTTTCTCATAATAGGCAGTGTAGAAGAGAAGATTGTACTCAAGTGTTCCTGTCTCCCAGTTGCATATACACACATTTTTCTAATATCTACGAAAAAATGTGACTGTAATATCGGCATTGATTGGCCATATCCACAATCCACAGCCATTATGACCTATTATTTGTTCCTCTTCCATGTTCATTGTCCATACGTCACAGATTTTAATTTGGTATTAGGTTATGTTGTTATTGCAAAATCTTTGTAAATACGAATGTACTTTTGTACTTGTTATGCTCAGTTTTTTTTATAAAAAAGTACATAAGATTCCTTGTTAATCAATATTTTTTATTTTTATACATCCAAAAATAATAGGTAGCATACCCTTGACAAAAGTATGCAGTTGTTTGGCCTTGAAAATGAAGTTGTTTTTATTGCTTGTTGTGGGATTTCAAGATCTGCAATGAGTGATTTTCACTGTTATTATTGATGACCATAAACATAATTATGTCCTTTAATGTATGTGGTGTTTAAAGGAATCGCATAAATGAGGTTTATTGTAGGCGTGACATGAAAAAAGCAATGGAAGAGTCTTCCAGGTCATATACAACTTCACATGAATACTCCTTGGTAGGTAATTGAATTGGTAATGTTGGACAAAAGTTTATGTTAAGTTTAGAACTAATCATACCCTATTCATTACATTCAATTCTATTCGGGCCTTTTCGAATTTTGAATCAACATTGTACGTAGGCTTAGGCCTACCTATTACCAGCCTATTTACCGCAAGCAGTTTAGGTTGCTACTAGGTCTAGCCCAAATCTTGCCAGGACAGTTATTTTGTGGTACCTCGTCGAGGTGAAGGATGTCAAGGTCCAAGAAGTCGGGTATGGTCGGAAAGACGGAAATAAATAACTTTTTCCAAAACGGGTCATGTAGGTACTCAAATTAACTGGGAGAGCGAGCTGAATGCAGCCAGCGTTTTATTTTGTATTCTGTAAGGTGTTGTTTGGTCTTTGGTGTGATGACTCCTATTAAGTTATAGCCTATGCAAGAATTTTCAAGATAGATCCAATAGATGATAACAGATTTTGGGCCGGATAAGTGTTGGGAGAGTCAATGAAAAACTTTTGTTAAAATATGTAATGTGGGTACGCAAATTAACGGAAATTGCCAGCTGAAAAAGAATATGTCAAAATTGTTCAGTTCAATATTTCTTTATTCATATACAGTAATATATACATATAGGTATACGTGTATGGTGTCAATGTTAATTAATTAACTCAGTAGGTACCTCAGCTTCATATGCAAAATGCAAGTGTCTTACAACTAACTTATCAACTAACCAACTAATCAACTCATTGGAGTATTCAAAGTTCCCGCAGAGAATTAAGGGCCTTTTGAATTAGGAAAGCTTTTAACTTCTTCCTAAATAGTGATTGACCACCTGCAACTGCAGACCGCACAACTTATGGAAGTTTATTGTAACATTTTGAGCCTAAACACGATGGTTTCTTTTCAAATAAATCCAATCTATGAAAATCCAAAGAAATTTCTCCACTATTTCTTGTGTTATAATTATGACAATCCCCTACCAATTTTAAATTGTTTGATATAAATTGTAATGACTGAATTGTCTCGAAGACATACATTCCGTATACTGTCATTATATTTAAGGATGTAAAGTTCTCTTTTACTGAAGTTTGCGGTTTTAGATTTAAATTCACTTGAATGGCTTTTTTTTTGCAATTTTAAAATGTTATCTAAGTTGCTAATGGTTGTGGACCCATAGAGTGAGATTCCAAATTAAATTATTGAATGGATATATGAGAGATAGACCGTTTTTAATGTATCAGGATCTAAAAGCGTTTTTAATCGCGTTTAGGCATAAATTCCAGATGATATTTTTGAAATAACTTTTTCAGCATGCAAATTTCACGATGGGTTTTTATGTACTTCTAACCCTAAAAATTTAATATGGTCAACTTCATTTATTACCTCCCTACAAATTTCAATTTAAGGATTGATGGGTGTTTTTGTTTGACGTGTCATGAATGTAATGAAATTGGTTTTATTGGGATTAAGCAGAAGTTGCTTATCATTAAAATATTTTTTCAGTAGGGTCAAATCGACATGGGATGCTGATTCTAATTCCTTTTCCGAGGAACCTGAAACTTTAAAGAGTAGCATCATCTGCATAGAAGTACAATTGGTTTCAAGTGGTCAATTTTGGTAGATTTCCTACATAACAAATACGTATACAATAAAGGGCCAAGGATAGACCCCTGTGAGTGGCACTCCATGTTATACTGATCTGACTGTCGATTGATCAGATACTTTTATTTTGTTTTTGTTAGTGAACAATTTCTACATATTGCTGTATATTGCATAAATATATTCTTAACCGGTTTAGAGCATTTTTACGAATACCGAGATCATATAAAATTGATAAAAGATTTTCGTGATTCAGTGAGTCAAATGCCCTAGTAATATCCATAAATACACCTACTACCTTTTGTTTTTCATCTAGGCTGTCAAGAATCGACTCAGTAAATTCCACAGCTGCTGTTAAGACTGATTTTCCCCGCCTAAAGCCATGCTGACAACCCTCTTGAGGCTGTATTTTTCTAAAAACTCTACCAAATGATTTTGCATTGCCTTTTCAAATGCTTTTGATCTAACATACAGTACAGTAAAGGAGATACAAAAATTATGTAACCTAACCTAACGACTTTTGGTTTGCCTAATTTTGGTTATATTTATTTAGGCTACATTAGATTGTAATAGTTTGGATTAAGACAGGTTATGTTGATGTAGGTTGGTTTAGATTAGGTTTGGCTGTATAGGTAAGGTGAGATGGTATGCTACATGTTTGTTTGGTTACTTTAGAATTGGTTTATAAGCGTTAATTTAGGTAAGGATAAGGTTCATGTGGTTTTAGCTTTACTCAAGATACAATCACAGCTAATGCCAATTACAAGAGGAGTACCCCAGGGGTCGGTACTGGGTCCAATGCTGTTCATCCTACTGACAAATGACTTCTCTAACACCTTGGGAAACGTATGTGATCTTATCATGTATGCGGATGATTCAACTCTTATCCTGGCTGAAAAGCAAATTGACACATTAACCGACAGAACAATCACAGCATTAAACATTGCAAAAGAGTACTGCCTACATAATGATTTGATCTTGAATGAAGCAAAAACACAACAAATAATTTTCACAACAAAAACAGAAAAATCTGGAAGGGACCCCGGGACTCAAGACAACAGATACCGCCAAATACCTAGGTATCACGATTGATAGCAAACTTTCATGGAATCCACAAGTCGACATAGTGTGCTCACAACTCAGCTCAAGTGTGTATGTAATCAGGAGATCAAACAAATCAATACCATCGAAGCAGCCAAAGTTGCCTACTTTGCGCTATTTGAATCAACCTTGAGGTATGGGCTTATCACTTGGGGAGGGACCACGGTAACCAACATGCAAAGAGTCCTAGTTGTGCAAAAACGAGCCATCAGGGCCATAAAAGGGTTAACCCAATTAGAAAGCTGCAGAGAACACTTCAAGGAGCTCAAGATCCTCACTGTAGTATCCCTCTATATTTTACAAACAACATTATACACACTCAACACAGACAATGCCAGACTTGCAGACCATCACCACTACAACACCAGAAACGGACAAAACTTTGCTCTACAAACACACCGTCTCAGTTTGTTTGAAAAAAAACCCTCTTATCGAGGAACGAGGTTTTTTAACCTGCTTCCAGAAGAACTAAGAAGCCACACACCAAATCATTTCAAGAAAGCAATGACAGAGTGGTTGCTGGAGCATTCCTTCTACTCATTAGAGGAATTCTACAACTGGAAAACCTGAAACTGGAATACCTGAAGAACAACCAAGGCATAACATCACACCAGCATTCTTTTTTCTATTAATTTTGATTTTTAGATACAAACCATGTTTGTAGATTCTTTTAACTTACAGAACACACTATTGCATTGACCCTATTGTATTTCTCCAAGAAATTTCAATAAAGAATATTGACTATTGACTATTGACTATTGACTCCTAGAACATAACCAGACATTATCTAACTTAATTTCAAACCCATATTAATTAACCAAAACTAACCTGACATAACCTATCATTTAACTTTTCCTTATCCATTATATTTTAACCCAATCTGTTCTAACTTTACATAAACTATCTTAGCCTAACCTTAACAATGAAAATCTGACCTAAAATACCCAATACCTAACTAACCCTAAACAAGCTATTAATTTTTTGAGGTTTCCTCTGTTTTCCAATGCTTTTCCAGCCTACACTCTGTTATCATCAATCAGATCTTAAATTTTTGACTATAGGTAAACACAGAAGGGAGTGAACATTTTTTATTGTGCCCTTTCAAGAAAAACATTTTAGAATTTTTTCTTTTTTTAAATGTTTTTTTTTTATTTGATTGACATTTGAAGATTCATAAATTATCCATGGTAACGCAAAATCTTTTGTTTATACTTAATAATATAGCATCTTTCATGTAAGAACACAAACTTTTGTCACTGACCGCAACCAACATAAATGCCCCGTTGCAGCAGACCTGCATACTCAGCGAATTTCAAATGCAAAACAGCGTATTTCAATCCAACATAGTGAGATTTGACATGTTTTGGTAAGCTCCATAAGAATAACATGGGGAATGAGTTTGCAGGTTTGCTGCTACGGGTATATTAAAACTGGATGGTTTTAATTCAATATTCAATAGATCTGAACAAGAAGAAGCTGTTTACCAAGTTATGTTAAGAAATAACCGAGATGTAGAATTTTACCTAATTCCCATAAGGTTAACATTGGGACAATGTACTATGTTTACCACTTTCAATATCTCGGTAACCAATAGACATAGAGCAGTGATTCAAGATACTAAATTGTTTGTTTTTTTGAGCTGAATTCAATGGTGCTAACAAAAATTGGATAAATCTTACTTTTCTATGTAAAGAACTCAAAAACCCCATTTTTGGGGGGGTTTATCCCCCTTTACCCCCCCCCCCCCCCTTCCGGTGGACCGACCGGGCTGGTTTACGAACTCGTCCGAGGGATTACCACTTTACATGTCTGTACCAAATTTCATTAAGATCGGACCATTTTTACGGCCGCTATCGTGCTGACAGACATATATATATATATATATATATATATATATATTCGAACGAATAGTGTTTTCTGCTTCTGGTGGCCCCAAAAGGAAAAGTTATCATGGTCTCGGGCTTAGGTCTTACCATGAGACCTACGGTAATAGCTTCTTCCCTATAGGGGAAATTCGCTAAAATAAAGACAAAAAATATTTGATGTGGTTTGATAAATATTGCTATAAACAGCTCGTTAAGCCTTTAATAAATTTGGTATTTCTAAAAAAATCGAAAAACTAAAAACAATCAAAAAAAGCTAATAAATCTCTTAAAGTTTGTCTAGCTCCAAGCAATTGTTCCTGATACTAAAAACCTTCATGTCCTCATAGGGGTGTCTTTTTTGTGTGTGAATACAGTTTTATATGATGATATATAAATTTTTGTATTTTTTATGACCTAAATCATGAAAGGAGCGGTCAGGGACAAGGGATACAATCTGGCAAAAACGAGAATCGCCCGTCGTATAACTCAATTTCTTTAATGCCTTTGTCTTAAATTATCATTTTAAATTATCGGTGGCACTTTAATGGAGCAATACCCTGGTTATTTGGGAGTTGAGTGTACTCGATTCCACAAAACTTTATAATAAAATATGTAATATTTACATATTTCAACAACTACAATTTTACTTCTTCATAAATCTTTCAATTGTACTGTCATAAGATAAAATTGTGTTTCACTTCAACTGAATAGTGCAGTTTACAATGAAATTTATTATGATTTTCTTGACCGCATCCCAGTACAATCGATAAGGCTATTGCGGTCGTGAAGAAAACGGTTGTGGTTGTTAGAAATGCGGTCGTAAAATCACAATATATTTGGCTCTGATATGGTGGTAGCGCTGCACCTCGTGTTTGAGAAGACAAAGTGGCCTTCTAAGTTAACGTAACTATTAAAATATCATATCAACAAAAATTAACACCATGTTTACTGTAACAAATGACTTTGTACGGACTTGGACACATCAAAATTGCCAAAAACACAAACTTACCTTTATTAGTATTGTTATTTCTTAAAACAAATAGAAATTACGGGCACAACAACAAACACTCACGTCTTCATTTTGTCTCTAAAACCAACTGACGCTATCGCCACCAGGCTCACCACTATCATGTTCGAAAGTTCCAAATTTCGCCGTTGTGGTCGGGACTTAAAATCAAGGGACAGACTTATTTTATCGTAATAGTCAGTTCGCAATAAATAAAAATTATTAAATTAAAAGGATTTTAAAATATATTATCTCAAAAGGCTAAAATAGGGTATATTATAAAATTCAAGATGGCGGCCATTTTTTTGTTTTCAAAGCATATTTTCTAAAACAAAGCAGGGCTTTGGGCCGTGAACTTGACTCAAATATTCTTCATAGCCACTAGATACATACTAATGAAGGTTTTTAAATGCTTTCTCTAAAAAAGCTACAATATAATAAATTGAAAAATTCAAAATGGCGGCCTTTTCAGTTTTTAGAGCTATGATTAAAAATTAAAGACTGAAGGTCTCTAGAATACTTTCAAGAGGCAAAAAAAATATAAATTCCATCCACCAAAAGAATAGACCATACAAATGACTACGGTTACCTTCTATTTATATTTGTGAGATACCATGTAGGTTTCTCGCGTTTACGGATCATCCGCAGTAATCAAACTAGAATCTTGAAACTCTTCTACAGACATTCCGTTCTATCATTCCGTAATTTTTATAGAATTGGGGTTATCAAAATTAGAAATTTTAGGAGGGTTTGTGCGCTTGCCGAGAGCGATTTAGGCCAAGTTCAAACAAATTTCTACCGTACATTTTCGCCTCCAGCTTCTAAACGAGTAATCTTATCTTCAATGTGATTGAAAAACATTTTGGGGAATTAAGTTTCCACTTTTTGGTCAACACGTTAATTTTATTATTTTTCTTACAGTTTTGGTCTATTAATTAACATACTAAATTCATATGTTAGACATAGAGTCCGTCCTGTGCCCATTGCTTTATTTACTGTCGTATACGTCAGTTTTACATCATATGCATCTTATTTTCATGAGTCAAATTGGCCAACAGATTTTAGGGGATAGCGTGGCGTAACGAAAGTTCTGATTTCAAACCCCTGGAGTGGATTTTTATTCAAGCTACAGTATTAGAAGCACAAATTTATAAGTTAAATAGTAGATTAACTTGGAAATTTCAGTATTCTTAAGACTAAACTTAAAAATTAGTTTATTACATTTGTTATTACATGGTAGCCAAGCCAACTCATGGGCTATGGAGGGAAAAAGGAAAATTCATCGAGGATACATTTCATCTTTTCATTTCAATCTGGGGTGGATCACTATTTGCAACCTTACGGGTTTTATTAAGTGCTTAAGACGTATTATTTAGATAAATCATTTAAATTATCAGTCAATTTGGAAAATTGCAAAAATTGCACATTACTAACAACGTGTATTTGAACCAAATATTTTTTATCCTTTAAGCGAGCGAAGCCGCGGGTATAACTACTAGTGATGATATAAAAATATAGCATTATTTATTTTGTCAGGCATTATTGGTCTAAAAATAGCGTGAAAGTTGAAGAATGGACCCTAGGGACAAGTAACGGTCGTGAGATTTGTGACTTTTAAAATACGGAAAAAATACCTAGAACCCATTAACAACCAAATAAATTTAAAATGTTTGCCCGTCCCAAAAAATATTAAACCACATAATAAGATACTACATAAACAGTATCTCTACAAAATAAGAGGCCAGGGACATTAAAGGGCACGATAAAACATTTTCACTCTAGGCCTACATTGCCCCAATGTTAGCCTTATGGGAAATAAATAAAATTCTATATCTTGCTTATTTCTTAACGTATCTGAATTAAACTTGGTAGTGTATATGGCTTCATCTAATTGATAGCCTATCTACTAGACTATTGCAAAAAAATCTATCAATTTCACACCTCCATGGTAGCAAACCTGCATACTTATTTCCGATGTTATTCTTATGGAGAAAATTTTGGTATCCTCATTTTAGGATTTAAGTTGATTTTCCTCGATTTGAGTCTCTGTCAAAATGATCATATAAGCAATTGAAATTCGCTGAGTATGCATGTCTGCTGCAACGAGGGTATTAGAATTATGTGATGAAAAACAATTTCCATTTCCATCTTGTTTGGGATAATAGTCTTCTAACCATCGACTGGTCCAACTTTGAATCCACGGTCGTCAGGGTGGCATTAAAATTTAGCAATTGTGCTTGTTAGAGATTAATTTCATTCTTGCTAAGACAGTAGCTCAGAGTTAAATGAAAATTCTTTATTTTACCATGCAAAGTTAGGGCCACATGGCCCTTTCTTACACTGCGCTAGCTTTCTCAAAGCGCTAGCTTCAAGTTTCAAACGTCGCTGGTTCGATCCCAGTGGGCGACTCCTGCTCCATCATGAGCGGTCACCTCTGGCTGACCTTTGTGAATATTGCTGCTACGATACCTTGCTGTCTTTAGGTCACCGCACAGGCTTATTGGCCCTAGGCGACGGGCAGTTGAGGTATTATTAAAAAATAATAAAAATCTTACTATTCACCCAAAAAGTATGTAATTTTACAGCAATCTTTGGGTTAGTCCAATTAAAAAAATTTTTTAGTCTTACAGCTGATTCAGTAACAAATATATACAATATCAGTTCAATTCTTTAACTTTTTAATTACTGGTCTCTTCGGATGGTTGGACTTCTTTAAGTTTGTAGTTTTTATTTATAAGCAACATTTAGCGTGTTCTGACTTATTCTATAAATTAATAAGCCTAATTACTTCAATGAAATGGCACACTATCAAAAGCTTTGCTAAGATCACATAAAGCCACATATATTCTTTTCTTTCAAAGGCCATTAGAGAATGGTTAATTATGTCAAGCTCAGCTAAAGTAATCTACTTTAGCTGTCAGAAAAAAATTGAGTAATAGAGAGTAAATTATATTATTCAAAACATTAGTACACTAGTATACTGATGGTATACGAATGCTTTGGGAAAATGTGAACTAGTATTTTGTATAAATATATTGAAGCATCTTGAAAATGACAGTTTTAAACGATTTGTTACATCTTTCTTAACAACAGGAGTCGTTTAGGATAGAACCTTAAGAGATAGTGCAACATAACTTCTTTCATGGATTTATCGAATACAAAAGCTATTGGTTCGTCATTAATCAGATTTATAGTTATTTTTTTATATTAGTATTTGAACATTTTGAAACCGCTTTGATTATGTCTGATGGTGTGGCTACCAGCCAAGTAAATTATTGAGTTAATGGACCCCTACCCCTCTCAGTATCTCTCCCTTGGTGTAAGAACTATATGGAATTAATTTAGTTCTTTAATTGAATCTAGAAAATAGATCAGCGTCAAGTTTGAGACACCATGACGTATCTAGTAGGTTCTGGCAGAATTGAGTTTTACACCAATTGAAAGCTTGCAGGGTTAAAAATCGAAGGACGATGAAAACAGACTTTCTTAACAGCAACCGTTTATCCTTTTTTTTTAATTAATATTCTTCTTTTTACAGACATGTGCAACTGAAAAATCTGAAAGCAGCCCATCCAAAAAGAAACACAACATGGTTCTGAACCTTGGAACTAGGAGCTCTAATGTGTTTGGAGGTGAGTTGGTTTGACGTGAGTCGGTGGCGCAGTTGGTAGCGCAATCAGCCTCGGAACTGTGGCCTCAAAGCGTCGCAGGTTCGAGACTCGAGCTTGTTGCATACTTTAAGCAGTAATGTTCACCCTTATACTGTACCGGCTCACTCCTTGTCTTTGGTTGATAACGTCCATGAACAGATCAATAGTCTATAGACTAGATGTAGGGGGGGCAAAGGCAAGGTAAAAATGAGGCCGCCATCCTCTGAAAAATAAGAAAAAGTAAAGGGTAAGTTTGAATGCTGAATTTCAGGATTGCTAATTACTCAAAACCGGAAAATTCCGACTTGAGGTCCCTTTTCACTCTCCGCATAACATTTGAAATTCGCTGAGTATGCAGGTCTGCTGCGACGGGGTTTTTTTAATATCGCATTGATTTAATTTGTAAATTTATACTTTTACCCAAACCCTCCCTCCCTACCACCCCACACTGCCCTATCCTCCCTCCCACTATACAATCATTTCCCCAACCCCATTTACTACCCCTCACCCAATTTCTATTAATTATGTCTTATGGTGAATTGTCTTTTTTAATGAAAACACTACCTGACCAGTTAGCCCCCAGCGAGCCGAAGACAAGTACGAATATGATTTTTAGAACCATATATTACTTAATATACCAGATCAGAAATATAGAAATTCTGAAAAAGGTACAGTCCTGATAAGTTTTGATGATTAGAGAATGAGTGGTATATGTTAATTGACTTTCATTTAAGGTTAAATAGAAAATACCTAGTGAATTTCACTGTTTTGGTCTTGATAACTGAAGTTCCTTTTTTGTTTATATTGGTATATTAACTCAGGTTTTCAATTATTCCCTTAAAGTTTTGAGTGCATCGAATTACTTTAACAAAAAAAAAGTTGGCATATCAAATTTATACTCTTCGAATAAAACTTTTATGAATTTTTGTTATATCAGTAAAACCTACCTATGTATAAACTTTGAGGAAGAACTGGAGAAGGGACCTTGAAGTTTTCTGGAAAATATAATTCTCTTATTTTATACAATGTCAGTGTTATTTTATCTGCTTCTTAGTTAGAAGTTAACCTCAGATTTAACTGCCATAATTTTTGCCATTAGCTATTATTTTTATAATAGCATGTTATATATTAAATCAATTTAAGTTTTAGGTGCTAAACAAATTGTTTACCTTATTTAACCAGGACAATATTATAGGTTTAAGGTCACAACCTATGATTTTATTCACCATATTTTCGCCTCTTTTGTTTTAGTTTTACTTAACTGAAAAATAAATGTTACTGTTTTTACTTGACTTTGCTTATATGACTAGTTCTGAATTTATGTTTTCCATAAATTGCCACACCAGGTACCCAGTGACAACAGATTGAGGAAACTAATTATCGACCTTGATCTTTTCTTGATTTCCCCTTTACCAGTTAGTTCAGTAATAAACAATCCCTTCAAGTTAAGTTTTAATTGTATTTGGCAGTAAGTACAGTCCCGCAAACCTGGACCAATGGGGACTGAACGGTGTCCAGGTTTGTGAAAATTCTGGGTTATCGTGGAAGGAGTAAAAATCACAAAAATTACAAATAGTTTTACGTTTTTCCTAAAAAAAATTAATTTATCACATAATACATGATAGAAAAACTAAAGACTTAAACCTCATCTGTCAAAAGAAAATTGAAAACCGGACTGTTATGAAGGCCTCATTGTAAAACTGTTTGTCCTACTCATGACTCATTGCACGACCGGCCAATGCCACTGCTTCTAGTGCCTTGAATCTCAGTGTGCTTTATTGCTCTGACAGGCTTTACGGATTTACAGTACTAATATATTACAACATTTGATAGCTAGAGAAATAGGCCTATTCTGCTTAGTCTTCTGCATTTTCTCCCTCTATGGAGAAAGTATTGTAAAGGGTGTGGTTAGAAAATACAACTTCTAATTACTGTAGATACTCATATTTTAAGTTCAGACCAAAGTCTAATCTTGGTACTGCTTTCTTGTTTTTTTTATGCCTGAGAGAAGTAGAAATGTTTTGTGTACAAGTTCAGCTAGATGGGCTCTTAGTGGTGACTTCTTTAATGCTGGATATGTCTTGCACCCCCTTATTTTTAGTGAACTTTTTGGTAAGGAAGAAAACATGTTTTCTGTCTTAACTTTTAAATGAAGGGAAACAATTTGAACAATTTAGAGCCAATTTTATTTGGTTGTTGATTTTGTTTATTTGGGATTCATCCAAGGCTTTTGATTAATCTATTTTACATGTTAAAGTTTGCATCCAAATAATGTCACATAATTACATTTTTGTGTCAATTTGAAATTCCCTAATTATTTCCTAACCAACAAACTAATCAAAACAGTGTATAACTTGAAATAGGCTTCCAAAAAATATCCACTTTGAAAAGATGAATTTGATAGATTCTCAAAATATTTTTCAAGTGATGGTCAGTAATGGTATTCTAGCTGATTTCGTTATAATATTATAAATAGATTGGTACTTAATTCGAATGAACTATAACATAAAACACGAAGGGGTCGTTGTTAAATAATAGAAATGGCTTCTCAAAATAAGCCTTAAAATGGACCATTTAAATAAGAGTTTGAATTTTGAATTTCAGCATACAGTGAATTTCACCAAATGTATGATATTTCACCAAATATCATATATTTGGTGTGCTGGCACTGGCACCTCAAAGATAATTACCTAAACCTGCCCATAACAAATTGATAAAAATAACAGTTTTTGCTTTAGCTTTAATTGTTACTAGTGGCCTATAAAGTTACTGAAAGGCTTATTCACTGAATACATTAAAATAACAGTGAAATTCAGTGATTGGTTGATTTGTCTATATTATTAGCTAGTAATTTATTGTAAAATTGGCCCCAGGGGAGGCTGGGCTTGACAGTAGGGTGGGGGGGAGGTGTACTGGCGACCAAGATGAGGGCCACCTTATCCCTTGAGCCCCTGCACCTTCATCCATTGGATAAAAGTATACGTTTGCCCACCCAGTCGAAGCTTGGTCGAACCTATTCCTATTCCTTTTTGCTTTTGCTTCCCTTGTATTAATCTACCAAAGGCTTAGGGCCCAAGGGATATTTAAAGGGAAGATTCCTTTCCTTTCCGGCAGCCATACAAAGAGACAAAATAATGGTTGAAGTACCCTCAAAGGATTTTCCTGTGGGGTGGGGAAACCCAGACTACAAAATCCCCCCTACAAAGAAAATCAAAGCAACAGGTTAATGTTGTTGTTACCCACTATCTATTAATTGGTTTTTAAGTTTAATTAAAATTTTTATAGGCCTACTTGAAATAATAAAGCTTCAATGGGAACAATAAAAAAGGGGTTGTGTATGGAAAAAACTTCCCAAATGTTCATAAAAAAATTTCTTATATTCACTTTGTGTGTATAAATGCTATAGTAGTTTTCAGTGTTTTGATCGCAAATAATTAAATTCTTTATTGGAGGAATTAATTACATATTCATATAAAAAATTAAATCGGACAGCATATATTCCTATTGTGGGTCTTTCTTTACTATATTATCATAGGTGAGATTTTCTTAGGAAACATCATTATTAATTCACAGCCCATTAGCAAATGGCAACATATCCCTTTTTCGGACCTGGTCAGAATTCCAACCGGTGATCTTCAGACAAAATATCATACTCGTTGAGAGATTTGAAGGGGTCCCCCATAAAACATTCCAAGCACCAAAAACCTAGTTTCGAGTAATCAAATGTTGAAAGTTCAATTCTAAAATTTACGGATTTTTCAAGTTTAGAACTTATAATAATGTATAATTTTTTAATACCCTATTTATAACATCATAATGTAGCCTTATATTAAAGTTTTACTTGCTATTAAGCATTATTAAACATTTTACGTGTTTTTTCGGGAGTTATAACGTTCTAAACGACTGGCGCTTGAAACGTTCTCTGACGGACTGCTCTTCTGATTTGGAAGAAAATATAGGGAGTGTATGAATATCAACGTAAACAAAAATAAAACTCAATATAAAACAATTTTATTGATATAAAAGTATAAAAAATGTAATGTTGTAACATAACGTGATACGTAATTTTGCTAAAAGTTATCCAAATGTGGTGCTTAAAACGTTATTCTACCCACTTCTTTTGGGGGCAATTTTCCAGGCCTCGACTTCTTAGTTTTGAAATATAGGGTAATCTAGTGTAATACCTCGGCCGTTCTCCTCTTCTTTTGTCAGGTTTTGGGTCGAGCGCGGTAAAAGATAAAACTCACAATTTCACCTAATAGAATTTATTAATAAAATATCTCAGACAACACTATAACACAAATTTAAACTAATTGAATTGACCCTGATCTAATACTCGAATTTAGTTTTTAGGAAATTACAAAAGTTAAAAATGAGAAATTTTAAGAGCCAATTAAGTGAGAGGAACTAATCCGGAATCATTAATTAATCACATCCGCGGTCAATTTCCAACTGACTCGATTACCGCTCATTAACCGCTTCCCCTCCCTCTTCGTCCGCTTGGGGCGCTGTTTCGGTGACCGGGAGGTGTCGCCCCTCGTGGCCGGGGCGCGAAATTCCTAGGCCGCACGCAGCTGCTATATGTGATATCTAACGTGATATCAGCGATTTCGGCTGCCGTGAACGACCGCTTCCAGCTGAGCCAAGCTTCCTAGGTTTGCAATAACAAGAAGTGACCTTTGCTCAAGTGTTGGGTTGCAACACGTGCCGGTTCGATAGCCTTAACGATGTCGTGGTTTCCTCACTGGGCTCATCCAGATAATTTTGGATTAATTTTTGGGGGGATGGATGCCAAACATATGATTTGGTAAATCATTGATCATCACTCAATTTGGTGATGATGAATCATCATGACGTCCGTCACACTAGTTATTCTATACATTCCTGGTCTTATCCCTCCACTTTTCAATATTTACTTCACGTTTTTTATTTTTATTTATGCGATTTTGGTCGCTGGGCGACAACGCAACGACCGGTGGGTAGCCCATCTTTTGGCAAATAGAACGTTATTCCCCAGAAAGTTTGTGCACGCGAACGTGCAAACTTTGACAGATGAAATCAGGGCTCTCAACTCAAATATATTCAAAACAAAATACACCACGATGTAGCTTGTGTCCTAGAGAATCTTTTTCAATGAATATCTCAGATTTTGAAATTTTGTCGCTTAGAACGTTTTATGGGGGACCCCTTCATTTAACAAATTTACAGGTTAAAAATTAGGATGAAAAGGATAGAGAAGTTTTTATACCATATGTATTGAAACCAAAATGTTGTCCAGCTGACCAGACCCCGACTCCCACCCGTTTCATTCGCAACTGTGAAGAAGTCGGACTCTTTCAAGATTTACAAAATGTCAACCCATTTGAAGAGACATTCAGAAAAGCTGTGGAGTCTGGAAAAACTGGCAGTTTAGCTTTACAGGTCTGTGATCCCATCAGTGTTTTCTCAAGCATTAAAAATATTGGTTCCGTGAGAGCATCATTGACTTTTTTAAAATTTTGACTCATAGCTAAAGAATAATTGAAGGTATATTTATTTTAAACTATTCGTCTGTAATTACAGACAAAGAAGATTCACATTAGTCTAAACTGGAAGTTTTCGTTTTTATTTTAATTTTACCAAAATGTATTCAGTCATCATATGAGAAAATAAAGGAGTAGATCAAGATTTAAAACTAGGCAGGCAGAGTGAATATTTGTACTTGTCTTAAAGTCTAAAAAAAGTCTAAAAAAACTTTAGACTACAGAAACATTTCACAGTACGTAAACTTATTTTAATATAGGAGGCCTATTGATCTTTTAACTATTTCAACTGATATTATTGGTGTTAATGTTCTGTACCTACATCGAGTTAGTTAGACCTTGTTTTCTAGTTTTTGCTGATTCAACAAATACATTAAGTTAATACAGTAGACTCCCTCTTATCTAGACACCTTTTAACTGGACATCGGTTCAACGAGACTACACACCACAGAAGTGACACTTTTTAACTGGAAGAATTTCATCAACACTTGGGTTCAACCGGACATCATCGGCAGGAAATGGACAGGACTATATCGACGACTCTCGTAGGAAAGATTTGAGACTACATGATCACAAGACTAATTCAAAATATTGGCTTATACAGTTTGCATTTGAGTTAGAATTTAACGTGTTTTAGGGAACGTCGGTTTACCCGGAAAAAACACCCTCCAGTCGGGTCTTGGTCCCGAGGTGTCCGGATAAATTGGGGTCTACTGTATCTAGTTAACTATTTAATAACAGTAACTATCTAACAACTCTCATTTTCAGAGCACAAGAATGCATACCGTAGCAGATGACACATTACACACGCCTCATGTCTTTCCCCATATCATAGAGAATGATTCTGTTTGCCGACAAGAAACTGCATCAAAGCAACCAGAGCAGAACAAAATAGGTATGTATTTTTCCTCTCATAGAAACATAGTCAAACACAATTATTCTCTGAAAAAAATGTTCTAAGCTATTATTAACTTTGACCACAATTATAATCCTGTTTTACCAACTTTAGTTGAGAGCTATAATGAAATATATAAAATATTTAATACTTTTGTATAGTACAGTAAGTTATGTTTTTGCTGAAAAATTGTTTTGCTGTTAAATTACTTAAGATATTAACAAAGTAGGTAACAGAGAATGAGAGGAATAGTTAACAGTTAGTTCGCTGATCTCTCAAATCAAAGTTATGTCCACAGTGAATGGAGGCAGTGCCGCTGAGAGGGACGTTGGTCTCAGACCCACGCCTCCAATTAAGGTGATAAGGCAAGAGGCAGACACTTCGCAGCTGAGGCCCATCGCACCGTCCAACTCTAGGTCTGTCTATGCAACTGTGTAAACATGGACTAGCTTAGGGGTTAGGTTAGATTAAACTAGGTTAAGGCAACATGCAGACACTTTGTAGCTACGGCCCTTCACTAGGTCTGTCTCTGCAACTGTGTAAACATGGACTAGCTTAGGGGTTAGGAGGTTAGATTAGATTAGGTTTAGGCAACATGCAGACACTTTGTAACTACGGCCCATCACTAGGTCTGTCTCTGCAACTGTGTAAAAATGGAATAGCTTAGGTTAGTTTAGGTTAAGGCAAGAGGCAGATTTCCTATCACTAGTAGTCCAGGCGGTATCTGTTAAAAAAAGCACATGGTTGGGTAAATCGTACAGTAGCCGAGATTTTTGTGTTAATGGCTTCGGAATATGATTAAAAAAGAAAATTTCACTATGCGTACAAATATCAACCTGTGCAAAATTTTTTATCGAGGAAAATATTAAAAATTAAACAAAAAAATCCACGTCTTACGCCTATTTTTCTAGGATATCTCCAAAACTATTTACTTTAGACAAAAATAAATGGCACCAAACGTTTTATTATGAAATTCTACATTGAAAAAAGTTATTTTAAATTTGGTTTTTCCTACAAAAAGCGCATTTTTTATCGAAAAATGTGAAAAAATAGTAAAAAAAATCCTAAAAAATTATGTTTTTCGCGATTTTGTTGGAACACGATGACTCAACCAATGACCCTCAAACTTTTCACTGTACATGTTTGTATTGTAAAAAATAATTACACCAAGTTTCATAAAAATCAGCCCAATATCTTCAGCACAATAGTCATCTAATAATCGTACTGCCAAAATATTGAACAATTTTCATATCCATCTAAACCGCAAAGTACGATCCGCAGATACATGAAATTTGGACGAAATATAAAGGAAAATTTTATCTTTCAAATAAATCTTAAAATAATAAAATCGGTTCTCTAGGAGTGCCTAGGCAGGTGTTTAAATATAGTAATATTTTTGGCAATTTCTAGCAATTTAATTAATTGGCATAATTTTCTATTAAAGTATATTTTTAAGCTCAAAATCATTTATTTCAGGCCTGAGTGGCCTTAACATCGAGTCAGACCTTCATTTGTCTAAGCTCGGCCCCCAAAAACGCAAGGGGCGCCTTTTATTAGCAGTCCTCGTACAACGTGATCGAACCGACATTTGCATGCATGAAGCTCGGCCCCCAATGGCATAACTCCCTTATGCCTTCCTTCCCTTCGCCAAGCTCGGTCCCCAAACTGAAAATTTTGCTGATGGTGAGCAGTGCACGGTCCCTCATGGGGAATTAGTACAAAATTGAGATTGAGTAATAAAAGAATAAGGGTATACAATTACAGCTTTCTGCAGATTGAGAATCAAGCTAGGGATTAAGAGGGTTCCCTACCTACGCCAAAACATGCCTAAAACACGCTCCGCGCGGTGTCATTTAGCGCATACAGTTTTCAAAATAAAATTTAATTTAACATAGCATTTCAAAGATAAAGAGTTATAGAATGTTATTTGCTAATCCAAAATCGTTCATGTTAAAGTATTTTGAAGATACATTCCGTTGAAGTTGACCAACTTTAACGCCATATATCTTTTTAAAGAGAGAGCATAAACGATTTTGGAGAAGCAATAAACACTCTGCAACTCGGTATCTTTGCAATGCTATATCCGAATAAATTTTATTTTAAGATTTGGAGACGCTAAATGACACCGCGTTTACCCCTGCACCGGCTTGCGCGGCGAAAAGTGCACCAATTTAACATAGGCTCTTATGGAGCCGCAGTTCCAAAAGTCGCCGCTAGTGTCGCAGAAAAACGAAAATTGCCGTTGGTAGGAAACCCTCTTAATGAGAATCTATACTAATTTCCCACGAGGGACCGTGAACTGCTCACCATCAGCAAAATTTTCAGTTTGGGGACCAAGCTTGGCGAAGGGAAGGAAGGCATAAGGGAGTTATGCCATTGGGGGCCGAGCTTCATGCATGCGAATGTCGGTTCGATCGCGTTGCACGAGGACTGCTAATAAAAGGCGCCCCTTGCGTTTTTGGGGACCGAGCTTTAACAAATGAAGGTCGGACTCGATGTTGAGGCCACTTAGGCCTGAAATAAATGATTTTGAGTTTTAAAAATATACTTTAATAGAAAATTATGCAAATTAATTAAATTGCTAGAAATTGCCAAAAATAATACTATATTTAAACACCTGCCTAGGCACACCTAGAGAACCAATTTTATTATTTTAAGATTTATTTGAAAGATAAAATTTTCCTTTATATTTCGTCCAAATTTCATGTATCTGCGGATCGTACTTTGCGGTTTAGATGGATATGAAAATTGTTCAATATTTTGGCAGTACGATTATTAGATGACTATTGTGCTGAAGATATTGGGCTGATTTTTATGAAACTTGGTGTAATTATTTTTTACAATGCAAACATGTACAGCGAAAAGTTTGAGGGCCATTTGTTGAGTCATCGTGTTCCAACAAAATCGCAAAAAACGTAATTTTTTAGAATATTTTTTACTATTTTTTCACATTTTTCGATAAAAAATGTGCTTTTTGTAGGAAAAAACCAAATTTAAAATAACTTTTTTCAATGTAGAATTTCATAATAAAACGTTTGGTGCTATTTATTTTTGTTTTAAGTAAATAGTTTTGGAGATATCCTCGAAAAATAGGCGGAAAACGTGGATTTTTTTGTTTAATTTTTAATATTTTCCTCGATAAAACATTTTGCACAGGTTTATATTTGTACGCATAGTGAAATTTTCTTTTTTAATCATATTCCGAAGCCATTAACACCAAAATCTCGGATACTGTACGATTTACCCAAGTAAAAACATATACCGCCTGGTCTATAGATCTGTCTCTGCCACTGTGTAAATATAGACTAGCTTAAGGGTTAAGTTAGATTAGATTAGATTTAGGCAACATGCAGACACTTTGTAGCTGCAGCCCATCACTAGTTCTGTCTCTGCAACTGTGTAAACATGGTGTAGCTTAGGGGTTAGGTTAAGTTAGATTAGGTTGGTTAGATTAGATTAGGTTAGGTTAAGGCAAGAGGTGCACTAGGTCCGTCCCTGCAACTGTGGGCTGGCTTAGGGGTTTGGTTAGGATAAGGCATCTCAAGGTCCATCCCAAGACGTCCAAGAAAACATGTCTCTTTCAATATCCGAATTCGAGGCCTGGTTATTAAGTAATAATCTCCTTTTGAACCATGATAAGTCTAACTACATCCAACTTTTAAGTAGAAATAAAAGCCATTTGGGCCTGAACATTCTCCAGTCTTCCATAAAAGCAGTTCTTCTATTAAGTTTTTGGGCGTTACGCTGTATTCTCAACTAACGTGGAATCATCATATTTCAGATTTTTGTAAAAGGTTAAGTAGAGTGAGTTTTGCTCTGAGAACATTATTTCCTTTATTGAATGTACCTGTTAAAAGTATATTATGGCTGTTTGCAGTCTATTTTATCTTATGGCATAGAAGTTTGGGGTGGTTCACGCCAATAAAGCATTTTTAGAACAGAAAAGAGCAATTCGGATATTGTCTGGCTTTGCTCCCTCTCAGTCTTGTAGAGGAGCTTTTAAACGCCTTGGGATCCTGACCCTTTCATCTTTACATATTTTCAAAGTAGTTCTGATGGTCAAACTCAAAGCTGGTTCACTTTCGATCGTGAGGGAAGGCCACAGATATCCCACAAGACGTGGCACAAACCTCCTTCTCCCTCAAATCCGTCTATACTTGAGTGAAAGAGAGGCGCTGCATGCCGGTATTAAATTTTTTAACACACTGCCAAATAATGTTAAAGAAATCAACAATTTTAATTTGTTTAAAAAATGAGGCCCACACTATAGATGAATTTCTCTTTGCCTGACTGTGACATTCTTTTTCAGAGTAATTTTATTCCTTTATTTTACTGATTGTTTCAATTTGTATTTTATTTTGACGACTGGGATATCCAAATGTAAACTTTGTATCTATTCAGATTCAGAGAATAAATGACTATGACTATGACTATTACTATAAGGCAAGAGGCAGACACTTTGCTGTTGATATCACCTAGATCTGGGACTAGCTTGGCAATTTCAATTTAAAGGACTTAGAAAATTTTATTTTTTACCAGAGAATAATTGTTCATAAATTACACAAATGTAATAATTTGTTAATGTTTACCTACAATTTCCAAATCATTTAATTGATTTAAATGGAGATTTGATACAGCATTTAGTTTAGTATTTTTGTAAGATCTCGTTTTGGTTTAGACTTTTTTTTAGGTCAGATGAGGGTCCAGTCCCCAAATGTCCAAATCAGAGTGAGTCTAAAATGCATCAGTTCATTTTTCTTAATTTCTTCATTAAATTTTAACTTTCATTTAATTTTGAATTCAATTCCGATTCTGAGGTAAAAAAATAGCCATATCGAGTGATGGTCAAACACCATCACTACTGGTTCATTGTAGTATAAATTAAAAAAACTTGTGGCTGAATCTGATCTGTATTTACCACCGACGTTATTTTGTCAGAGAGCTTGGTTTTACTGTTGTCTTGGTCGACTTTTATTTTTTTTGTAACCGAACTTGGTGGGATAGACCCAGGACGGTTAATGATTCAAAAGATGAAATTTAACAAACTCCTCTCTCTGGGAGACAGAGGTAGGTAATCATGTCAGCATTGACTGTTAATAAGGGCCTACAATACATTTTGAAGAAGTGCTACTACAAATAATCTACTTAAACTGTCCACATAGTACCTTTAGTTAAAGTATTGTTTGTTCCTGGTTCAGCAAGCCGGGGGCCAGTGGGTACCAGCCCGTGCAGTTGCTGCTGAAGATGCCGGACGGGCGGCTGATGCAGCTGAATGCCACCCCCGTCGACTCTGACAAGAAGGCCGATCTCCAGGGACCCGTCGATCTTGTCGTAAGTCTTGATTTACCACCAGATGTCTCTTGTTCTCATGATAGATTTAAACTCTTAGCGAATTTCCCCTATAGGGAAGAAGCTATGACTGTAGGTCTAGGCCTAAGCCCGAGACCATCATAACTTTTTGTTCTGAGGCCCCCACATGACAAAAACATTGTTCGTTCATTTTCATAAATAAATGAATAATATAAAGTGTGTAAAAAAAAGTCCGTCCCCCCTCTTTAAATTTTTTGTTTGTTTAGACAAACAATTAACCTTTGAGGAATGATACTAACTCAACCCAAATTATTTGTTGACGTTACCAAAAATTTTGAGTGTCCCCAAAAATGGGGATTTTAAGGGCAACTCAAAATGCAAACCCCTTTTGAGTGACCCTTTATTTTAGAGCTTTAAAAAAATAGGCGAATGGTGGAGGTTGGAGGTCGCTAATGTGATTCTATCAAAATTGGTAGCTTGTCAAAGTTTTGAATACTACTACTTGAAACGTTGGCTCAGACAAGTTTGAAACTTTTTGAAAGTTTTGAAACTCTGAATGAAATTTGGCTCAGACATGAAAAGTAATAATTATTGGGACGAATTCGAAAACCCCGATAGGTCTATTGGAAGGGGGGTAAACTTCTCCAAAAATGGGTTTTCGGGATTTTTTATGTAGAAAAATATAAATTATAAAATTCTTTTTGGACCATTGAATTCAGCTTAAGAAAACAAATAAGTATCTTGAATTGTTGCTCTATGTCCATTAGTTACCGAGATATCGCTAGTGGTAGACACAGTACGTTGTCCCAATGTAATCCTTATGGGAAATAAATAAAATTCTATATCTCGCTAATTTCTCAACATATCTGAATGAAACTTGGCATATGGCTTCATATAGTTGATATCTACAGGATTATTACAATAAATATCTAAATTTTAATAAATAGGTGGCCTCAATAAATTTGTACATTTTATTCCTTTAGTAGATCGTTTATAGTACCTTTTCTATCCCCTGAAAATACTCTATACTATATTCTATGGCCGCAATTTTGAATACAGTATTATGATATATACTCTATTTTAGCTACCTGATTGAGAATTTCTTAAAAATTTTTATTTTTTGCATCTAAAGCCTACAAAGAATATTTGTGCCAAGTTTCATGGCCCAAAATCTTGTATTTTTTGAGAAAGGAAGCTTTGAAATCTAAAAATGGCCGCCATTTTGAATTTTGTAATGTAATATATTTTTGCCATTTGATAGAAAATATTTTAAAATCCTTTCTTGGAATGCATCTAGAGCCAGTAAAGAATATTTGTGCCAAGTTTCATGGCTCTAAGCCTTATAGTTTTTGGGAAACTGTGATCAGTCAGTCAGTCAATCGGTCAGTCAGTCAACCATTTTTGGCTTTTAAAGATAGTCGCTATAAAATAAATAGTCGATTATCGACTATTTTTTCAAAGAAAAAATGGTGTGCAAAGTTTAACTCATTGACTGCAAGTGTCTAAGATAGTCTACACCCTACTCTGCATGTGTTGCATACTCTTAACACATTTGCGGCGGCATGGGAGCAATTGCTCCCATGGAGAACCCTGATGCCATCCTGGTGGGAGCGATCACTCCCAAACTGCAAAGCGTTACAATAAGATTTATTTTTAAACCATAATCTGAGCTTGAAATCGGAAACTTTTAACAGCACTGCTCAATAGTATATTGTATTCTGAGCAGTGGACAGTGCTGCTGCCACGTTAGGCGTGGCAGTTACAGTAACTCTAAGTCAGAGCACCAGGAAGGCGGCGAGGAACACAGAAAATCGTGCCGCCGCGAACGTGTTAACTACATGCTTAAAACTAGCTCTTAGGGTTTAACAAGGATGAAAAAGGAAAATATTTTTGTGTTATTTGTAATACATCTTTTTCTAATTCATGATGTTATTTTATAGGCAAGAGTCAACAAAGAAAAAAATGAAAGTGTTATTTTACATACGAGTCCAGAAAAGAAACAAGACTCAGATAATATATCTCCACTTATCAAAGAGGTAATATAGCACCTTATGGTTTTAGCCTATAGTATAAGAGTGAAACTAGGGTGGTTGGAAAGCGCTGAAATTGACTTTTTGGCCTGTTACTTATTAATAAAGAATAAAAGATGATGAATAAAATACTGATTGGAAAACCCGTTAGCCGCTAGCCAGCCTTAAGTCTTTTTGAAAAAAAAAATAATATCTCAAGAACCATTTAAAATACAGGAATCAAACTTCGCATGGACTTTTAATGACTAAGAAAGTAAAGAAAAATATCAAAATAAATCCAAAAAAAGAATATTTTTAACAATTCATTTCGGTGTGTAAATATCAACTAAAAAAATACCTTACGATTGAATCGCAAATAAAATCGCCTTTTATAGCACTTTAATTCTTTTGTAAATTTTATTTAACACGACCACTTTCTATATACAGACTACTATTTCCCAGTGCATTCCAAAAGGGGGAAAATAAAACTTTAACTGGTCATATCTCCTGAACCATTGGGCGAAAAATTACAAAGGATAAAAAGTTCCTAAAATTAAGAGTTGAACATTAAATACAGGATGTTCTATGAGAAAAATCAAAGTGGTCTGCCATATTGGAAAGAGGTGACCATTTTTTAAATTTTGATGTGACTCCAAAAAGCGGCTTTCAAAATAAAGGGAAGTCTCCCATAAGAAGTTCTTTGTCAGATTTATGATAAAAAAGTTATTGGTTCACTTAAGGTGAGACACCTGGCATATTTAGTAATTTATAGAGGTGTGCGGATATCCGAAAACTCGGATCGGATTTGGATTGGATCGGATATCCGAATCCGATCCGAGGGTTTTATGACTATCCAGTAAGACTGACTAGATATCCGACTCTATCGGATAGACTGCACATTTTGGGGTAAATTTTAAAGAAGGATCAAATTTTCAAGTTTGGAAAGTCTTCCAAACAAAAGAAGTCACTGCCGACGAAAGTACATTAGTGAAAGAAAACATGGCGGAGCAAAAACGATGCTTTAAAATGCGACGGTTGCAAAAGCGGATAGAACAACGCCTCAACACGATGGGATTATGTAGTGGTATGCATCAATCGATGTATTTCGGTTGCTGATATTGTGACTCGTGATTAGATCGAAATCGTTGTATACGATCAGAGTACTGCGCAATACCCGACACGATAACAACATGTTCTTAAGATAATTCTTGAATCGTAGCATTAAATCAGTTAACAAATAATAATACATCCTTTATTACTTTTGTCTCAATCAGTATCCGATACCGACGAAACATCGATTGTTATGAGAGAGAATCGCAACTGAGACAAATCAGAGTTCGCCATTGACCGACATCCGGCAGTGTCCAACATCAGTCGTCTTCAATTGCCAAAATGAAATATCCTGTAAATACCCTGTAAATAAATAGTCGTGTTGATGTTTCGCACGACTATTTCAGGCCGTAATAAATACTAACTTAAGCGGCCTGTTGATAAGATAAAATAAAAAGCCTACAATAATTTTGGGCTGCCAAACAGTTGGCGTACCTGTTCATTTCATTGTTTGTCTTTTCATCTTACTTTGTTGTTGATTTTGAATGTCGTTGTCTGCCGTCTGCTTAAAGACTGAATTAACTCAAGAACGTATTTCTTTCAATTGTCAGATTACTTTATTTTTCAATTGAGCAATTAACTACCTAGAAATTGAAAGTTGAACGATCAAAAATAAGTTTTTAAGTATTAATCTTTGTCGAATTAAGCCGAGTCAAGGCCGGCCGTATTTTCAATACGTGATTAAAATGGACATTCTTAGATAACAGTACAATGCTGAGTTGACAACCTACGCCTATGAAAATAATTAGTGAGTTTGCTTGTTGTTTGTTATCTTATCTAAAACAAATAGACCTGTTCTAATTAAATGCCCAAGCTTTAATACTGAAACCTACAACGTTTGAAACATATCTTGAAATTTAGGTTAAGTTTACTGCTCAGACTTATTTTGTTTTTATAGGTATAGATTGTAGTGAATCAAAATCTTGGTTGTCAGGCATTAATGCATAAATGAAAATGTAAAGCTTTCTTAAAATGTGAAGTGATTGGTTAATCAAGTTTTATATTTAATTCTTTTGTCTAATTACTTAGGCCTAGTCACTGATGAAATAAGGAAAAGAGCAAAAAATACAGAGGCCAAATAGTGAACAAATTTAGGTTGCATTGAAAAAGGAATTTTTAAGCTGCAATTCCTGAAATTGATTTAGGCCTACTAAGCTAATTTCATTACATACTAGAAACAATATATCACAACAATCAACAACTCAAGCATATCAAGGCAAACCTTACCTTACACATTAGGTTAATATGGTAGTTCCTTGCAATTACCTTAGGCTTATGAGAAAACTTAAATCTGCTCACTATGCCGCGCCGTAAATATCCGAATCCGGTATTATCCGATCCGAACCTCTTGTTATCCGATCCGAAACCGATCCGAACATAAGCTATCCGATCCGATCCAAAAATTCACTATCCACACACCTCTAGTAATTTATTATATGAAATTGATTACATTGTTATTTATGTTACTAGCTTCAATGCCCGTTGAGGTTAAATACAACGGTCTCTAGAAAAATAGTACATAGTATATGGGGTTTTCTAGTGAAATGCTAGAAAGATAATTAGATTTTTTCAAAAATAAAATTGTTTTGAAATAAAAACATGATCAGATAATCAGCTGTTAATGTATTCCCTATAGAAAACATGTTTTTTAAACTTTTCCACCATAAATCTAACAAAAGTTAAATTATCACAATTATTTGTAAATCTACAGGGAGAAAGCTTTCCAACGTCTGCTTATTAAAATCTCTGGTAGAACTGTGGATTTAGCTGTACAAAGTTTTGCAAAAAATCTCTGACTCACTATTTTTTATCACTATAAATTCGGAGGTTGTTTAGCTATTTTGCAAATAACTTTAAAATGCTGAAGAAATCGACCAAAGTCGTATTCTGAAAGAGAATTAAATTTCCCAAAATACATTGAAATTTATTTCTTGAAAATCCTGATAACTGACAGACAAAACTTGGCTACAAAGGAACTTAAAACCCCTGACTTTATGTATTTTTTGTAGGAAGCATGTGGGTATTTACAATTTTTCTCCATAAATCTTGAAAAAATCGAGTCTTTTTATTATTTGCAAATCTAGAAGGAGAAAGTTTCGTATAGAACTGTAGATTTAGTTGTACAAAGTTAAAAAAATATCTCAAACTCAATATTTTCTCACCACTATAAATTCGGAGGTTGCTTAGGTTTTTTGCAAATAACTTTTAAATGGTGCATAAATCGGCTAAAGTGGAAGGTAATATTCTGAAAGAGAATAAAATTTCCTACAATTTGGTACTATGCTTTTCTTGAAAATACTGATAATAGGCAGCCAAAACCTGGCTACAAAAAGAAACTTTAAAAAAGCTGTTTTTAAAATCTATTTCTTATAGAAAATTTGTGTTGTTACGTTTCCACCATAAATCTTACAAAAAAATCTATCTTTTATAATTATTTGCAAATGTAGATGGATGGAGCTTTCCAACGACCTGTTAATTATTAAAATCTGTCTGGTAGAACTCTAGATTTAGTTTAACAAAAATATCTCTAATTCATTATTTTCTCACCATTATAAATTAGGAAGGTTGCTTAGGTTTTTTGCAAATAACTTTTAAATAGTGCAGAAATCGGCTAAAGTGGAAGGTGATATTCTTAAAAAAAATTAAATTTACTACATAAGAATATTAAGCATTTATTGAAAATTAGAGGTGTGCGGATAGTGATTTTTTGGATCGGATCGGATTCGGATCGGATAGCTTATGTTCGGATCGGTTTCGGATCGGATAACAACAGGTTCGGATCGGATAATACCGGATTCGGATATTTATAGCGTGGCGTAATGAGCAGATTTAAGTTTTCTCAAAAGCCTAAGGTAATTGCAAGGAACTACCATATCATCCTAATGTGTAAGGTAAGATTTGCCTTGATAGGGTTGAGTCGTTGATTGTTGTGATATACTGTTTCCAATATAGGCCAAATGTCAATTATTAAAGTATGCAAAGGCTCAACTAAATATCTGTTGAGAATTTAGAAATTTGTTGATTCCCCTTAAGCATAGGTAGTATATAATTAATTGAATAAGCTTATTAGGCCTAAATCAATTTCAGGATTTGCAACTTAAAAATCCTTTTCCAATACAACATAAATTTGTTCACTATTAGGCCTCTGTCTTTTTTGTTCTTTTCCTTAGCCTATTTGATCAGAAACTAGGCCTAAGTGACTAGACAAAAGAATTAAATATAAAACTTGATTCACCAATCACCTCATATTTGAAAAAAGCTTTACATTTTTATTTAGGCACTAAAGCCTGACAACCTAGATTTTTATTGGTACTACTTAAATAGTAGGGCACCACCTACTTGAGTAACTTTAACGTTCTTAATGGATGTATTTTAACTTTAAAGTCCGAGCACTAAACTTAACCTAAATTTCAAGATAAGTTTCAAATGTTTAAGTTTCGGTATTAAAGCTTGGTCATTTAATTAGAACAAAGGTCTATTTGTTTTATATCACAAACAACAAGCTAACTCACTAATTATTTTCATAGACGTAGGCTGTCAAGTCGCATTGTACTGTTATGTAAGAAAGTCCATTTTAAAATTTTATTCACATATTGAATATACGGCCGGCCGGCTTTGACTAGGCTTAAATCGTCAAAGATAAATATTTCAGCAAAATAAAAACATATTTGTGATCGTTCAACTTTCTATTTCTAGGTAGGTAATTGTTTAATTGATAAATAAAGTAAGAAGAAAGACGTTCTTGAGTTAATTCTGCTTTTAAGCAGACGACGACATTCAAAATGAAGTGATTTGGAAAGACGGAAAGACAAAACAATGAATGAACAGGTTTGCCAAATCTTTCACAGCCCAAAATTATCGTAGGCTTTTTATTTTATCGTATCGACAGGCCACGTAAGATATTTACGGCCTGAAATAGTCGTACGAAACATCAATACGACTATTTGTTTATGGGGTATTTACGGGATATTTCGTTTTGGAAATTCAAGACGACAGACTGTTGGACACTGTCGACACTGTCGGTCAATGGCGAACACTGATTTGTCTTGATTGCGATTCTCCCTCGTACCAATCGATGTTTCGTCGGTAACGGATACTAATCGAGACAGAACTATTACAGTTTGTACTACTATTTGTTAACTGATTTAATGCTACGATATAAGATTTTATCTTAAGAAAATGTTTGTTATCGTGTCGGGTATTGCGCAGTAATCTGATCGTATACAACGATCTCGATTCTCGATCTTATCACGAGTCGCAATATCGGCAACCGAAATACATCGCTTGATGCATACCACTACATAATCGCATTGTGTTGAGGCGTTGTTCTAGCCGCTATCGCAACCGTCGCATTTCAAAGCGTCGTTTTTGCTCCGCGATGTTTTCTGTCACTAATGTACTTTCGTCGGCAGTGACTTCTTTTGTTTGGAAGACTTTCCTTACTTGAAAATTTGATCTTACTTTACAATTTACCCCAAAAAATGCAGTTTATCCGATAGAGTCGGATATCTAGTCAGTCTTACCGGATAGTTATAAAACCCTCGGATCGGATTCGGATATCCGATCCGATCTGAATCCGATCCGAGTTTTCGGATATCCGCACACCTCTATTGAAAATACTCAATAAAGGCAGCCAAATTTGTCTCGAAATAAAAAGTGTGAAAAATCCCGATGTCAATGAATTTTTTATGGAAAACATGTTTTTTTTTACTTTTTCACCATAAATCTCAACAAAAACAAACTTTCATAATTATTTGACAATCTACAGGGAGAGAGCTTTCCAATGGCCCATTAATTGAAGGGGTCCCCCGTAAAACGTTCTAAGCGACAAAATTTCAAAAACGGAGATATTCAGTGAAAAAGGTTCTCCAGGACATTTTATTTTATTTTATTTTATTTTATTTACATGCTTCAAAACAGGTACAACCCAATTATAAAGAAGCAGTTCACTATATAAATTAACATATATTGATTTTTGAGGTCGAGTCTCTTTTAGTCTTTGATCTTCCACTTTCAAGAACAAATTTTGAACCAGCACTGAACATATAAATGCAATGTTTAAATATACCAATCATAACATTAATAAATACATGACATGACATATTTTGACATAATAAAGACATGAGCTACACCGTGGTATATTTTGTTTTGAAGATATTTGAGTTGGTAGCCCTGATTTCGTCTGTCAAAGTTTGCGTGCTTCGCGAGACTGCACGGACTTTCTGGGTAATAACGTTCTATTCGCCGAAAGATTGAATCCCCGCCGGTCGCTGCGCTGTCACCCAAGGACCAAAATCGCGTAAATAAAAATAAAATACGTGAAGTAAATATTGGAAAGTGGAGGATAAGGCCAGGATTAAATATGGAAAAGTTGGATTACCCTATATTTAAAAAAATAAGAAGCCAAGGCCTGGGAATTGCCCCCAAAAGAGGTGGGTAGAATAACGTTTTAAGCACCACATGTGGATAACTTTTAGCAAAATGATGTATCACGTTTTATTAACAACATTACGTTTTTGTAATTTTACATCAATAAAATTGTTTTATATTCAGTTTTATTTTTGTTTCTGTTGGTATTCCTACTCTCCCTCATGTTTTCTCCCAAAGTAGAAGAGCAGTCCGTCAGAAAACATTCCAAGCGCCAGTCATTTAGAACGTTATAACCCCTAAAAAAACACGTAAAATGTTTTAAAATGCTTTATGGCAAGTACAAATTCAATATAATGCTACATTATGATGTTATAAATAGGGTGTTAAAAGATAACACATGATTATAAGTTCTAACCTTGAAAAAACCGTAAATTTTAGAATTCAACTTTCAACCCTTGATTACTCAAAACTAGGTTTTTGTCGTTTAGAACGTTTTACGGGGGACCCCTTCAATTAACAAAATCGGCCCAGTAGAATTGGAGATTTAGTTGTCTGGAGATTTGACTAAACTGAATTATTATTAGAGTAGATTGTTATCATTGTTGCGATCAGCTTTTTTGTCTTTTGATTATATATTGGAAGGTTTTACAAGTAGATATGTTTATTTTTGTTGTTAGGTATTGTTGTCTTCTTGCATTGTTCAATCTTGAATGTCATGGGCATGAAATGTAATATTTTTTAGTCTTCTTTGCGTAATAGTTTTATACAGGGCCGGATTTTCCAATAGGCCCAGTAGGCAGTAGGGCTTAGAGGTGCACTTCCAAGCAAAAATAATAAATATACATTTAGTTTTTTATGCTTATACCCATGGCTGGTGCAAAATCCAGTTGAACGTGCGGAGGAGTGTCAACGAGGGACAGGCGCCACTGCGGACGCTAAACCGTGCCAGCTTTGCCGACGTGCGCAGTGGCGCCTGTGAAGACCTTTCAAAAGGTTCAAAGTGGCCCGGGGAAAATTTTTAAAATTGTTCAACTTGCAAAGTCATGTTTGGTGGTGCTCTCTGGCACTCGTGGAGCCTCTTCATTCTGTTCAAACTGCAAAAAGTGATTTAATGGCGCTTGCCAGCACTCGTGGAACGTTTTCAAATTGTTGTAAGTGCAAAAAGTGTGTTTTGGTGGCAGATTGTCACCCCCCCCCCCCAGAAATCCTTTTATCTTTTTTACAAAATTGGGATTTAATTTGATTTCTTGACAAGTAACATTATTGACATTATTCTTTAAGAACGATTTATGGACAACCTCCTTCAAAACCAAAGGGCAGAAAGAAAAAAAAACTGGGCCTAGGGGTACCCAAATGTTAAATCTGGCCCTGGTGTATTATAGGGTCTTTACTTTACTTTTACTTTCAGATTACAGTTAGCATGTCCATCTTGAAATCATGATTTTTTTTATATTAAACAATCAGGATCGGTTCACAGAATTAATAGAACTATGAAGTGCAAGAGAGAGGAAAATTGAGGGCTCGGCTCAAATGTTGCCAAGGCATCCAACAGTAAAACCACACCACAAATATTGTCAGCTGTTCACATTATGTGCAGACGGTTGGCAACAGTCGAATCGGCCAATTCCGTAATGCTCTGCATTATCCCTTTCGCAATTCATAGTTTTATTAATTCTTACTGCATATTTGGACTTACATGAAAATAAATTTGTTACCATGAATTCTAAAAATTTGTTGCAGAAGCTAAAAGCGAGATTGGGAAGCACCAGTGCAAATATTCTGATGGAAAATCCACTGACAAGTGACCACAGGGTGAGTGCACAGATTATTTAGTTGGCAGAGTTACATTCAAATTACTTTATCTACAAAATGTAATTGGTTCCATAATATAATTGGCTCAACAATTATTCCATTTTTTCTTATAGTGTTACTCAGTGCTTGATTTGTGACGGAAGACGGCGGAGCGGCGTTCCAGGACCTCTTTCTACCGTTAAAGGCGATCAAGCATTATTGGGGATAAATCAACTTTTTCGCAAAAGATGATCGCATGTGAGCCAAATTAATTTTGCCAAGAGAGTAAATAAAAAATCAAATTGGGGATGAATATTGTTAAACCCTATGTTAATCAAATATCTAACCAAAATGTATCAACTAAAATGTATATGTATTAAAGAGGTCATAGGGATTCCTTTACTCGAGTGTTTCCCAACCAGTGGTATGCATACCAATGGTGGTATGTGAAGTCCTTTCGGGTGGTACACAAAAGATTGAATGAGTACTAAAAAATAAAACATTAGGTGTCTGAACAAATGCTGTTCCGTCGAACAGTAAAATCGACTTAATAAGATGTTTTCAACTTTATCAGGATCTGTTGAGGGCATAATTTGCCAGGTTTCCTCCCATCTTTTAGGACAAAATTATTTAGGGATTAGAAAATGCAAGTTTTTCAAGCAGAAGGGCTTATATCAGATATAATGATTCTCAATTGCAATACTTGTCTCAATATAACTTAGAGTAATAATAAAAAGAAGATACACGTAGCAGAAGTGTCAAGACGTATGTCACGGGCTATGGGCTATGATTAGCCCACACCGACTATGTAAAAGTGGGGAATATAATAATATTTATTTGACCCTTTCCTTGGAGAATCAAATACTTTTCACCTGCTAACTCTCCTTGAAATGTAAAGTTGTTCTACAATGTATTTGATAAGTTGTTTCTTAGAACGTGTTTGGCCATTGTCATTCGAGCAATTTTTGTGCGGCAACTGCGTTTAGTTATCAGATTCAATCAGGCCTAATATTGCTACTCTTTCATTTTAATAGTAGTTCTTTTTAGCAAATATTTTGGCAATATAAAACATTCTTTTCATTGGAGAAATAGTACCAGTTTTACAGTGCCCATTTGGTGGTGTTACTATAATTCAATCTGTCGTATATGGTTTTGTAATAGGCCTAAATTACAAAATTACAGTTTAGGTTAATTGTTGAAAATGCAGCATACTTTGAATGGCTCTGATATATTTTGATTAGGATTTTTGCGGACATATGCCATCACTGATTAGTGAAAAAAACAAGTTTCACGACGTTTCGGGATCTAATCAAAATATAAAATCACCATCACCATCAATGAATTTCAAACAAAGAGGAGGCTCTGATATGTTTATTTATGCTTTTTTTCAATATAAAATATGAGTGTTATGTAAAATTCCAAATAACAGACAGAGATTATTTTTCCTCGATACCTAAAAATAGTTTTACATAAGCAAAATTCAGATTTAAATTCAAATTTTGTTGTCTTATTAGCTATAAAATTAATGAGCCGTGCTGAGGTAAAAATATTATGATTTATGTAAACATATTATTACACAGGGTGTTTTTTTTAAACACAACCCATATGTATATTAATTTGTAAGATGGAATAATGCACACATAAATATGAAATGAGTTTTATTTTGTTAATATTTCCACTTTATACAACCTATTATTTAAGTTTGATCACATTTAGTTTACATTATGTGTTCAAATAATCCGACAATGGCATTTATATAAAGTTGTGCTCTCTCCATCAAATTCCCGAGCACATGTTGTAAGGTACCCCTTTGAATTTCTTGCATTAAATTTGTTATGTTTGTTCTGAGGTGTTGAAAATCCTGTGCATTGTTATCGTAGGCCTTACTTTTTATGTATCCCCAAAGAAAATAATATAGTGGGGTCAAATCCGGGGATCTTTGGGGGAAATAATCCTTCACTGATAAAATAAAGTTTTGGGTTGCGTTTGAAAAAAAAAAAAACGCCCTGTATCTGTGGAGAATTATTCCCCCCCCCCCCAAGATTCCCGCATTTGACCCCACTAAATAATTTTCTTTGGGATACATAAAAAGTAAGGCATACGAAAACAATTCACAGGATATTCAGCACCTCAAAACAAACATAGCATATTGAATGCAAGAAATAGAAAGACGTACCTTGCGACTCGGGTTCAGGAATTTGATGGAGAGAGCACAACTTTGTACAAATGCCAATGGCGGATTATTTGAACATATAATATAAACTAAATGTGATCAAACTTAAATAATAGATCTTATAAAATGTAAAGATCAACAAAACAATAGTCATTTCATATTTATATGTGCATTATTCAATCTTAAAAAACGGGTCGCGTTGTAAAAAAATCACCCTGTATATTAGGATTTGCCAAATGTCCTTAAAATAAAAGCACGATTTAAAAATGTATAACGTGATATAATATAATACATTTAGCTCGCAATAAGAAAGCTGCCAAAGGGTAATTATGAACCTTGTTGGAGGGGATTCCTCAGTGGTGGGGAGGGGGGAGGGGGCAGGGGTTCCTTACAGTGGTTCGCCAAAATTTTGTAAATGTGGTAGGTGGTATGCGAGCACCAAAAGGTTGTAAACCACCGTTTCACATTATTATGTATACTTTTTTATCTAAGACATTGTGTATATGCTTGGTGTGGTTAATTTATTGAACTCATCATTAAAATTTATCTCATGAACAATTTTTTAAAGCCTTTCTTGGCTATAATTTAAAAGTACTCCTTTAAAACCTAGTTTCCTTAAATTGAAATAAAAATTGCAATGAGCCAAAAGGGGGGTAAGGAGCAGATAGTGTGGTTAATTTATTTTTTCATCATTGAACTTTATATCTTATGTAGAATTTGTATAATGCTTTTCTTTCATCATATTAACAGTTTACTAATTCAAAACTGTTTCATTAAAATGAAATAAAATAGCGCTAAGGAACAAAACTAGAGCTTAGAATGCACTTCAAAATGTTTCTTTTGATACTACTGTTCCAAAAAGTCAGAAACAATTTTTCAGATTGGTCAGTAAAATTCAGGAAAAAGGCCTGTAAAGTTCTTATGTCGGGAGTTTGTATCTTAATATTTGAGGCAATTCCACAATCTTTGTACATGACAGGGTCAGACATGACATATACAGAAAAAGTAGTGCTTTTTGGCCGGAACTCTCAACACTATCTAATTTAGTTTGAAAGTCATTAATCTAGTCCACGACTTTAGGGGCACAAGATATAAAGATGCGAGATTTACTAAATGTGTTACATAGCTAGAGATGTGTTACTTGGTTATCACTTCAATTTTGTTCTATTTTCTGATGTTCAGTCAAATAATATGACAGTTTAAGCCACTACTCCGCCCAACTAACGTCTTGATAGAGATCTAGTACAACCTCAAAGCTAAATACCAAGGAAAAAAGTTTTTCCAAGTACCAGTTCTAAAAAATGATTCAACAAACTGCTTATCAACACTCATTATTTTCTTCTTAATTTGGTTGAATTAACCTTGTATTTCGAACCACATTTAAGGTCAGTGAAGGATTGCAGAGAGACGAAGGCTCTCATGGAAAACGATTGTCAACAGCATCGAACGCAAGTAACAGCGAAGACGATGAAGAGGCTAAGAGACGCAAGTTTCTTGAAAGAAACAGGTCAGCTAAAGGCAAGGCATAGATTTAAATACATAAAAAATCACAAAACTTATTATACACAAGATATTTATCCCTCCAGTTAACTTAGTCTTACATTTGTGTTCTAGCTCTTAATTATTTGGAAGGTACAGGGCTGTATTTCCCAATAGGCCCGGTAGGCACAGGCCTAGGAGTACACGCTGCTTGAGGGCATATCCCTTCCAAATAAAAATTAAAAAGAAAAAAATACTGAGGCATTTAGTTTTTTATTCTCATATCTAGGGCTGCTGGCGCAAAGCCCATGTAGAAAATGCAGAGGGATGGGGCGCCAACAAGGAAAGGGCGTGAGTAAAGCTGGCACAGTGTAGAGTCTGCAGCGCCGCCTGTGGAGCCCTTTCAAATGGTTCAAAGTGGCAAATGTGTGTTTTGGTGGAGTTTTCGGCGCCAAGGGAGCCTTTTAAAACTGTCCAACATGCAAAATGTGCGTTTGGTGGCGTTTGCCGGCACTCATGAACCTTTTCAAATTGTTCAAAAAGCAAAATTTTTGTTTTGACAGTGTTAATTGGCACCCAGGTAGCGTTTTGAAATTGCCCAATGTGCAAAATATGTGTTTTGGTGGCGCTTGCTGGCACTCATGGAATCGTTTCAAATTGTTCAAACTGCAAAATAATTGTTATGGCAGCATTTGCCTGCAACCAGGTATCCTTTTCAGATTGCTCAAAATGTAAAATGTGTGTTCTGGCGGAGTTTGCCGGCACCTTATTTTTCTCAAAATGTTCAAAGTGCAAACATTGTGTTTTGCTGGCAAATTTTCTGCCCCCGGGAAGCCTTTCAGAATCGTTATAATAGATGTAATGTGGTTAAAATAGGTGTAATTTCATATCTTTACATTATTCCTCAGGAAGGATTTATGGGCTGCCACTCTCAAAATCTAAGGGCAGAAAAAATCAATCTTAGGGGCGCCCAGATGTTAAATCATGCCCTGGGAAGGTAGTGATAAAAGTGTTACAATCACATTACACCTCTTTGCAAGTCATAGGCTGCTAAATCGACTATTTTTTAATATTTCTCAGATTCTTATCGCTAAAATAACCTAATGAATCTGTACAGGAAATATTACGGAATTGAAACCTAAAATTCTATTTTTGACCCCATTTAACTAAAATGCCCGTACCGTAAAATTTACTTCAGCGACTTGAGGTCCCTTTTCACTTTCCGCATCACAATTTGTCTAATTTGTTTAACAATTAAAAAACTTTATTAATATGATAATGGGCTATTTTGTATTGTTTTGTTCAAATAATTAGAATTAGGTTTTGTAGTATTAATACCTTCCAAGGATTGTGGTTTCTGTTAAAACGTGCATGTATTTATTTTATAAATGTTTTGGTAGTAAAATTGAAAGGTCAGTCATACCAAACACATCACAATCAGTTATTTTCTTTCCTTCAGTCAATTGTTCCAAATCATAAAATACTGCCAGTTTGTCAAAAAAATGCCTGTTAAAAATTGAAAACTTTTTTTGGGCTGTGTACATTTTCTCCCCTCTATCCACTCCATTCTGTCAGTAATGACGACTGACAGGTTCCCTTGGAAATGTTGCCATCGTTTGTTATTTATCGCATATTTATTTATTGTTATTTGATATGCTTTTATGTTTTAGATATTTAATTCTTTTGTTTCTCTAATGCCACACAAAGGCCATAGAAATGAAAAAAATTGTTTTTGGCTCAGATTACAATTTAGAACTATAGAAGAAGGGTTGAATAATGTCAAATCCGTCTCGAGATAAAGTAACACTAGGTTACCACATTGTTTTGTTGCTCAGGGCACCATCTTCAAGGCAGTACTAAGAACGTATTCACTCACTTCGAGGTTGTCACACATTAAAAATTTCAGTACCAGCTTGAAGACACGCGTAGTATCCTAGTGTTACTTTTTTTTATCACAAGATGGAATCAAGGTAATTTAACACGTTGGTTTCAGAAAACTCAATGTGTTGTACTTCTAAAACACGGACATAATTTTTTACTCGGTTACAGTTCAAAATTTCACAAAAAACACCTAAAATATCTAAATAAACCCACCAGACACCTTATTTCCAGTGTAGTTATGATGTCACATCTGTGATTTGCACTCGAGTCAGCAGCTCCTGGAAGTAGGTCACTGACCCTTCAAGCGTACACTAGCATAACACTGTTAAAGGTTAGTTTTACTCAATAGTTAAAGTCAAAAATGATTATGAGTCGTTTTATGAAAATAAATTACTTATGCAGTAGCACTAGGAAAGTAAAAAAAATACATAAGTATCAGAACTCTCAGGACTGTTGTCCGTCAAACCGGCCCCTCCATGAAACTGTTCTTCGATTTGTTCACATTCTTCCTTAGCCATAATTAATCATCCTCAATGATTATTACAAGTTCAGAATATAAACAGTCCAAAAAAACACACGTAAAAAACACCAATTGATAAAACACACGTTAAAAATTACAAAAACACACTGTGCGGGAAACTGACGCTACCGAAGTAACATTCGGTGCCTGTGGGACAAGTGAACATCATATTGTCTCACCCTCCCAAGAGCTGAGCTCACACTGAAGCATCACAGTGGCAGGTACACCTTGACTCGAGTGCCAGTCAGCTGCCCTCAACGGTAGGCCGCGAATAGTTTGGATGCACGCTTGCGCAAGTAAAATGGTGGCGCAAGCTTGCGCAAGCAGGCCATGCCGATTGTGTGGTTATACTTACAGCAAGTTTAAGTCGCAAGTTACCGTATAGACTTCCAGTAGAGAAGTCAACATGGAGATGTCAGAAGATGAAGAGGTTGTGCTGGAAAATGGATTGTTGAAATTTTTATTGGTAGAATCTGAACGTGTTAGAGAGGAGAGGGTAAATGAATATTTTTTTGGACAGTGATGAAGATGGGGAGTATGCAAGGATTTTTCCGGATCTTCTGAGTCAACCGAATAAGTTTTATGAATACTTCAGAATGATGCCAGAGACATTTAGGCTTCACTATTCATTTAAACACCTTTAACACGGGAAATACACAAAACAACAGTTTTCAAATCCTAAAAATATAAGATGCTACTGGATCAGCAGACAGCAGCGAACTGACAACTGGTGCAAGCTTGCATATAGAAACCAAATTTTTTTGGTTCGCGGTTGGAGGCGTGGAAGCTTGTGCAAGCGTGCGCCTCCTAGTGGCGAGCACTGTAACCATTGCTGGGCAAGTCCGCCATTGTTTCCAGTGATCTCCCACAATTTTGTTTCTAAAGGCAAGCTTGGTCAAGCGTGCGCCACCATTTTACTTGCGCAAGTATGCATCCAAACTAATCGCGGCCGTAGGGTCGTGTGACTCGCATCCGATCCATCCGCAGCCAACGTGTTAACCTTTCTTGTGTATTAAAATTTATAATCTTTCTTTCTTAATTTAAAAATATATTGAATTTAATATTTGTATTTCTTTAATATCGGAATACTTTTTGGACTCGGCTGATAAGTCGTGCGTTGTACAGGGCAGCGGCGATGCGGTGCAGGGAGAAGCGCAAGTTCTGGGTGGCGACGCTGGAGCGGCGCGCGGAGCAGATGCTGACGGCCAACCAGCAGCTGCAGCTGGAGGTGGGGGCGCTGCGGGCCGAGGTCGCTCACCTCAAGACGCTCCTGCTCGCCCACAAGGACTGTCCCGTCACCCAGGCCATGTTCAGCGGTGAGCACCTCGTATCCGGCCCCCATGGGACCAAACCTAGGCCGGATAATCCTTCCTGTTATGAAAGCGTTTTAAGTAATTCTTAATACGTAGCCAACGAATTCAGTCCTACGAAAAGCTTTAAGTGTATTTTTGAGTTATTTAAAAAATACACGGCCTAGTAAAACCGTTGATAATATTGCGGTGAGCACCTCATATCCGGCCCCCACAGGATCGAACCTAGGCCGGATAATTCTTCCTATTTTGAAAGCGATTATTTATAAGTAGTTAGTAATATGTTGCCAACGAATTAAGTCCTTCTTAACGCTTTAAGTGTATTTTTGGGTTACTTAAAAAATACACGGGCTGGTAAAACCGTTGATTATAAAGAAAAAAATAAATAGTCCGAGCGATGTTAAATGTTGAAGCCAAAAACATAATCGTATGTTACAAAAATTAGCGCATTCTGGTAGACAATTTTGGTACAAAAGAAAAATAAAAATACCTTTTTTAACCTCTCTTTTACTAAATATAGGTTACTATACCTTATCTCTCCGTCAGCAGTTCAATTTTCTTGTCAAATTATGTTGACATGTTTCGGTTTTCAAAGAACCATTCTCAAAACACAGTAGCAGATAACATTCTGGTAATTGTCACATCAGTTAAATTGCACAAAACACATACACGTACACACTTAGACATTTAAAATTTATATAAAAAACGAATTGATAGGCCTATCTAAACTATCGGTCATGACGCGCACGGGTCAGGATGCAGACTCACCCGACTTTGAGTCTGCATCCTGACCCGTGCGCGTCATGACCGATAGTTTAGATAGGCCTATCAATTCGTTTTTTATATAAATTTTAAATGTCTAAGTGTGTACGTGTATGTGTTTTGTGCAATTTAACTGATGTGACAATTACCAGAATGTTATCTGCTACTGTGTTTTGAGAATGGTTCTTTGAAAACCGAAACATGTCAACATAATTTGACAAGAAAATTGAACTGCTGACGGAGAGATAAGGTATAGTAACCTATATTTAGTCATATTCGCAGTTCAGGGGCTACAAAATGAATTTTAACTCTCTTTTACACTCCTAGTTTTGAACTTAAACAAATTAAATCCAATTTTTTATCCCTATGTAATATTTTAGCCTGGGTATAAGCAGAAATATTCCATTTCAGGAATACAAATCTTAAGCGTGAAATCACACTCCTTACGCAATCTCTGATGACGTGTGCTGAACTACTTTCATGAGTGCTAAATTTCTGGTTTAAAGTCATCCAGAAGCATGAACAGTCTCCTTTCTGTAATCAAGTCAATGGTAAAACCAACACGACATGTCACTTGAATACCGATTGATCTAGTATTCTTCACCCAAGGTATTGTTTTAATTTTAATCTAAATCGTTTCCCTATTTGGTAGTATTCGCTACCGCCACAGCTTTCATATATATTTGTATGCCTACCATTTGAAGGGACTTAAAGAAAAAAATTTGAAACTGCACTGGACACATAATAAACGACAGTTTAGAGACAACTAGTTTTACTAGTAAAGTTTGACTTATTGGCTGAAATTCACTATTGCCGAATCGGAGCGGTGCCTTAACATTCAGCGATCGATGTGGCGCATTAGGCCTTCCTAAAGACAGTGATGTAGAATGTCACAGTGAACACATTAGTACACACTCGAATTTCTTGGGATTCCTTTTGATTGTGGGTAGTAGATTGCAGCCAAAACAAGGAGAAAGATAATACAACATTAACAAACATAGATATACACAAGAGAGTATCAGAGAGATTACGTGTCTGTAAGCTGTGGGAAACAAATTTTGATATTGGCTTATAAGAAGCGGCCGGATAAACCGAGGCTGGATATGAAGGGTTCTACCGTTCTACTGCTCTTTTACCTCGTAATTGGATGAAACAATAACAAGCTGAATCAATCGCCATCAAATTAGAATTGGCGAAAAATTGTGTTTACTAAACTAAGGAATACGAATAAAGATAATTTCAAATACAAAACAAACTAGCAATCAAATATGTGCCAAACCTATTTTCCAAAGAAGGTACATCATTTGCTGTGTGGTTATTATAATTATTACTAGTGGAAACCCAAATTTTACATATGAAAACCCCAAGGAAACGTTCTTCCAACTTCTTTTACTTAATCGTACACAAGAAACCTGCCAAAGAGGAGCAGTGTCTGATCCCCACCTCAGAGAGCAACATCTGATCCCCACCTCAGAGAGCAGCATCTGATCCCCACCTCAGAGAGCAGCATCCGATCCCCACCTCAGAGAGCAGCATCCGATCCCCACCTCAGAGAGCAGCATCTCATCCCCATCTCAGAGAGCAGCATCTCATCCCCATCTCAGAGAGCAGCATCTGCTCCCCACCTCAGAGAGCAGCATCCGATCCCCACCTCAGAGAGCAGCATCTGATCCCCACCTCAGAGAGCAGCGTCTGATCCCCACCTCAGAGAGCAGCATCTGATCCCCACCTCAGAGAGCAGCGTCTGATCCCCACCTCAGAGAGCAGCATCTGATCCCCACCTCAGAGAGCAGCATCTGATCCCCACCTCAGAGAGCAGCATCTGATCCCCACCTAAGAGAGCAGCATCTGTTCCCCACCTCAGAGAGCAGCATCTCATCCCCATCTCAGAGAGCAGCATCTGCTCCCCACCTCAGAGAGCAGCATCCGATCCCCACCTCAGAGAGCAGCATCTCATCCCCATCTCAGAGAGCAGCATCTGCTCCCCACCTCAGAGAGCAGCATCTGATCCCCACCTCAGAGAGCAGCATCTGATCCCCACCTCAGAGAGCAGCATCTGATCCCCACCTCAGAGAGCAGCATCTGATCCCCACCTCAGAGAGCAGCATCTGATCCCCACCTCAGAGAGCAGCATCTGATCCCCACCTCAGAGAGCAGCATCTGATCCCCACCTCAGAGAGCAGCATCTCATCCCCATCTCAGAGAGCAGCATCTGCTCCCCACCAAAGAGAGCAGCATCTGTTCCTCACCTCAGAGAGCAGCATCTGTTCCCCACCTCAGAGAGCAGCATCTGATCCCCACCTTAGAGAGCAGCATCTGATCCCTATCAAATGGGGATCAGATGCTGCTACTCTCAGGGATTGATTAATAAACACAATTTCTTTGCCAATGCCAACTTAATACTGTTTTTTTTTCAATCAAATAGCTAAAAAACGGTTCAGGGCATTTGTTTCAAATTTTTATGGCATCTTTCTGGTGAGCTATTGAACGTTTTTGCGCAATTTGAAAATTATTATTGCAACCGTTTTTGTGTTTTCACGTCATGCACATAGTCACACAGTGACACGTAGTGACGGACAACAAATCTTTGACTCCGCTAATTCATAGAATCACTTCACTTCCTTCATTCATCAATTGGTGACAGATATCTCGAAGGTTTTTCTCTCATAAGAACCGAGGAGATCAGAAGTGTTTCCCCCCCTCTACTTTTTTCAGGTCGGTAATATGAGGGGAATTAATTTTTTTTTATGTATTACTAAACCAAAATCAAACGATTCAGTAATGAGAGTCAAACCGTTTGACTGATCAAACAAAAAACATATTTTGAAAGTTTTTGCAATATCAAATCAGTTTAATCATGTTCCCCTACTTTTATCTAAGAAAGAAAAAAAAGAAAAAATTAGTGGGATTATAAATCTATCTATCGTTTCTGTCATATTATTAAGAACTGATTCCAAGTCCAGTCGTTCCTATAGAATTCAAATTGATTAAATCGCTGTGCAAAGAATGGTAGTTCATTACTAAATTACCACATCGTTCCCCCTCATATTGCCAACCTGGCAAAATCAAAGGGCTACTTTTTCATCAACAATACATTGTAGCGACATCTCCAGCAAAAGACTAACACCCACAGTAAGAACAGAATGTTGATTTCTAAATTTTAACCTTATCAACCATTATTCAAATCAAAGTTTAGAGCATTTAACGTTGAAAAAATACAATACACGCACATTTCAAATCTTTCATCATAAGAATCATGATAACTAACTTTAAATTAGATTATTTATTCTTAAACAATGTTATGCATGTTGATAATGATAAATTTTGAGACTTTTAATAACTTACATGTTTTAAGACTTCTTCTCCAATTTAAAGTATTTTGACAAAAGTAGGGGTGTGCGAATATTCAAACTTCAAACTTTTTCGAATCGAATATCACGATATTCGATTTGATTCGAGATTGCAAAGAAGTTCGATATGACCGAATCGAATATTTAAAGGACTGGCATAAAATCAAAAGTAGGTGAAAACGTACCCATTTTCAAAATAAAAGTACGTTTTTTGTAGTTGCAAACAACTACGAATCCATTTTTTACATCAGAAACAGTTGCGTCCTCACGTGGACAGACGATAGATGAATAGCTGCTGTAAAATAATACTGACATCGCAGTTTTGCCACCAAATTCCCTCTGCCTTGTTGATCAGTCGTGCACTACTTAGGTGCACAATACCCGCACAATACTAGGCACAATACTGCACAATACCCGACGCAACAACGAATTTTTTCGTCAGATAAATTCTCGTATCACAGCATTAAATCATATAAAAAATAATAGTCCATCCTTCATCAGTTCTATCTCGACCAGTATCTGATACCGACGATACATCAGTTGAGTTGGTAAAAGAGAGAATTGCAATCAAGACCAATCAGAGTTCACCGATGACCGACAGTGTCCAGAGTCGTCTTCACGAACTAGTTGCCAAAACGAAATGTCCCGCAAATACCCCATTAATAAATAGTCGTGTTGGTATTTCGGACGACTTTTTCAGGCCGTAAATATCTTAAATGGAATCCGGGATCACCATCGCTTCCAACTTTGATATGATGAAGTACAATAATTTTGAGCTGGCAAAGAGTTGGCGGACCTGTTTATTATTTGTCTTTTCGTTTTCGAATTTCGTCGTCGTTCTAATCTTCGTCTGCTTTTGCTTTTGAAGTTTAGTTGTTTGTCGCGTCTATCGCGTGTTTGTTTCAATCGCTCAGATTTCTTTATTTTTCAAATAAGCAATTACGTCGAAATAGAAACGTTGAATGATCAAAAATTGGTTTTATTTTGTTGAAATCTGACGAATCAGGCGGAGCGTGTTTATTTTGGATACGTGATTAAATTGGTCATTTTTAGATAACGGTACAATGTTGGTTTGACAACTTAAGCTTATGATAATAATTAATGAATTTGCTTGCTGTTTATAATGTAAAACAAATAAACTTTGTTGTAAGTAAATGGCAATTGTAAATTATCTTAAAATTTAGGTTAAGTTTACTGGTCTGGCTTTTTATTATATTTTATATTACTTTAGGAGAATCAAAATCGTTGTTCTCAGGCATTAATGCACAAATAAAATTGTAAGGCTTTCTTCAAATATGAAGTAGTTGGTGAACCAAGTTTTATATGTAATTCTTTGGTCTAATCCCTTAAGCCTAGTCCCTGATCAAATAATTTATTGGTTCATTAAAAGGAACAAAGGGATTCAGAGGCCTAAAAGTGAACAAATTTAGGTTGCAGTTGAAAAGGAATTTTTAAGTAGCCAATTCCTGAAATTGCCACTATAGGCCTAATTATGCTTATTCAAATGAATATTACCTATGCTTAAGAGGAATCAATAAATTTCTAAATTCTTAACAATTGATTAGTTGTACCTTTGTGTACTTTAGTAATTGATATTTGACCTATATTATGTAGACTTGTTATAATGCTATTAATAATTAAATAAGATAAATACAGGGAGGAGAGGGAGAAAGTAAAGGACAAGAGTAAAGAAAACACAATGAAATAACACTTTTGTTTTGATAACATTATATTAATTATTGAATAGTTGCTAAAAAATGCTTGGTAATTTGCTGAGTATACAGGTTTGCTGCGAAAGGGTATTTATACTTACATGCTGCGATTTAAAATTTGATCTTATTTGAACAAATAACCATTAACCATTAACCATATTCGTTTCGAAAATATTCGATATTCGGAATAGTTATAAACTATTCGATTTGAACCAAAAAATCATTATTCGCACACCCCTAGACAAAAGTCAAGCAATTTTTTAGAACTTGTTGCATGGTACTATTGATTGCTGTTGGCCGATGTTTGCAGGCGGAGCACTGCCCTCCTCCGTCGTCATCCCCGTGGAAGTGGAGCCGTTGGTCATCAAACCTTTCACTCCGGCGCAGATATCGAAGTCTCTCTCGATGGATGAAGCCGCCTTTCGTCAGAATCTCAAAAGGAAGTTGAGGACGGTTTCTGTAAAAAAAATCGTCTCTCAAAGCGACACAGAAAAAAAGAATCAAAATGAAATTCCGAAGAAGAGGCTCTCATTGGATATCGAAACTGCCAAACAATCGCATTGTTTGAATGAAAAAGATTCTCCTTTAGGTCGTAGTGACAAGTATTTGAGCTCCACTCTTCTTTCGAGTGAACCGTTGGAGCTTGAAAGTTTTAAAGATATAACGAGGCCAGTGGCCACTCAAGTTATTCAAATTAATCCTAACGTGTTGTTTAGGGAAAACAGTGAACGAATATCATCTAACATTGATGGGGCTTTATTGCCAATAAGTCCTCAGACGAACTGTATCGATTACAGTTGATTGCCTTTTGACTTAACCCGATAAATCGTAAGAATAAGTGCCTGTGCTCGATCTGTGATGATTAATATGTAATTAGTTTAATTTTTTGGAAGATTATAATACTTTATTAATACGATAATGGATTGTTTTGTATTGTAAATATGTGCTATGCTGAACATAGTAATTTAAGATAACAAAATATTGTTGATTTGTAAGTAATACGAATTAAACATTGTGCTAGCCTATGGTGTTATCGAGCTTTATTTTCAATATATAATATATATTGGTTAAAGTTTAAAATTGAGATCTTTATTGAGAATCGACACCACCAACGAGGAACGTTGTTTCTTTATTTTTGTTGTTAGGCACCAGGGAATATGAGGAAGTGACAATCGCCCAGTTCTGTCGGGCACTTTTCAATCACCTTCCATCAGTTTTAAAAGTGATTGAAAAGGTAGCCTGCCAGCAACTGTATAAAATAACAATTTGCTTTGTCCAAAACAATTTGCTTTAAAAAAAAAATCATTCAACCAAAGTGGCCCTGATAGGATTTGAGAGTAACTGTATGGACTCGATGGAGGCTGGAGAGCCGGTCAAAGGTTGCTTAGCTGACCTGTCCAAGGCCTTTTATTGCGTTCCATCTGGTCATTCTCACTGAAAAACTGGCAGAAATGAGCATCAAGAACTGGCTCTGCCCATATCTGTCAGAGAGAATCCAAATTATGCTAATCACTTATGAATCAAACTTCAAAATCAAAAATTCTTTATCACAACCAAAACCAGTGAAGAGGGGCATCCCACAGGGATCAGTCCTTGGACCAATTTGGGAAAATTGGTAAAATCGACAGCTTTTGTTTGCCGCGTACATTCTACTTACTAGAACACTGTGCTTCTAGTTGGAAGTCAACTGTCAACCCTACCTCACATACCTCCAATTTCAGTGATGTCTACTGTTATTTCCTTATCTGCTCTTCTCGCTATTTCAATATATTTTTGTTGATTTTTTTCATACTGTTTACACTCGAAATAAAGTACACAAATTAAATCTAGACTGTCAAATTTGTGAAAGGAACTGAACAGAAAGATTTTTAAGTATCTTGGTTGTAAGCTTGCTTTGCTGCCGTTTACTACTATTATAAAATTATTGTCATATGGCTTTTTCACCACCGGCCCGGCATATTACCCGCAGAGGCCTACTAAAATTAACAAACAAATATGCCGCGTAAATGTAAAATCATATAATTTATTACTATACAAAACATTTTAAGGGGTCCCCCGTAAAACGTTCTAAGCGACAAAAACCTAGATTAGAATAATCAAGCATTGAAAGTTTAATTTTAAAATTAGTGTTTTTTTTTTCAAGGTTATAATTTATAATCAAGTGTAATTTTTAATACTCTTATTATAACATCATAATGTAGCCCTATATTAAATTTTTACTCGACATTAAGCATTTTACATAATTTTACGTGTTTTTTGGGGGGTTATAACGTTCTAAACTAGTGGATCCGAGCGCACGGAATCGTGCGCTACTCTAGCAGAGCGATAATTCAAATGGCGACAAATTTAAAACACAATCATGCTAACACGATCCGTCTTGAGGGTTATGTTTACACAAATTAAAAAATAACAGCAATTAAATTATCCAGCTGATCAAAATGTAAACAATTATGTTCTTCATAAGGATAACATGGGAACTTTAAAAGCCAATGGGGCAGAGCCCAAGGGACTTTTTCAAAAATGTAAGGCCAGTTTGCAAATCTACGCGACACGCTCTTTCCAATGAGCCGTCAATGATCAAAATCGGTTAAGAAATGACGGAGGAGTTCATAAGACAAATTTCGTGTTGGCGTATTAATTGTATAGATGACTGGCATTTGAAACGTTTTCTGACGGACTGCTCATCTGCTATGAAAGAAAACATCAGGGATTGTTATATTACCAATCATAAATGAAAATAAAAGTGAATATAAAACAATTTTATATACATAAAAGTACAAAAACGTAATGTTTTATTCGCCGCGAGTACCTATTCGCCCCTGCAAAGGCGAGTGGGTATTTAGACAGGGATAGTAAGCAGCTAGTAACTAGCGGCTAGTACATTACGCGTCTAATAGCAGCTAGTGCTATCTTCGTCTATAAGCCCCTTGAAGCTATAAAAATATAATTTAACAAGGGAAATACTTTATTTAGTGAACTTAAACATAACAACTTGTTTATCAACAGACAAAACTAAATCAAGATAAAAATATCACATGTTCTGAAACACATATGATTACAACACATCCTCCCTTTAAAGATCGAGTCCCTGAATCGGCTTTACTTGTCTATTAGACCTTCTTTGACACTCTGAAAAACATGTCTGCGGTGTCGGTGGTTTTGAAGAACTTGTCTGTGGTGCCAGTTCAGGGTGATCGAAAGGTGTATTGTTGCCATATGTTTGCAGCGATCTTCTGTTTCTTCGCAGACAACTATCTTGTGTTCGAACTATGTACGTTCGAGGGGCAGGATGTTGTTTCAATATAGTGCCTTGTTGATTTCTGTCCTTTATATATACTCGAGTTCCATCAGGAATCTTTGGCAGTTCTTTGGCTGCATGTCTTTTATCAAGATAAAAAAATATCGCATGTTCTTAAACACATATGATGACAACACACTAACCTTGGTCTTGAGAGAGACATCAATATGCTTTTGTGAATTGCACTTTGATTGGTCCAATTGGTCCCATGCTGCATCTCTGTGGACTACGGGATGACTCGTCATATCTATGTATGTATGTAATAGAAAAACATTCTTTTAAACCTCCTTTTACTTTTTCTTTGAGTCCAACCTCATAAAACCTGAAGGTCTAAAAATACTTTTATTTTTTACATTCACAAATTTATTTTTTCTTGCTTATTCAGTTTACAATGACTTTAGCAACCATGGGCACCCAACTTATTGTAATGTTAAATTTATTTTAAAAGGCCACTTTTGGGCTATTTCCTATATAATAATAGGAGTTGATTAAAAAACAAAGTGCATAGACAAATAACATTGGGCCTCATGGAAACTCGACTACCCCGCAGTTTTGGGATAGTTTGTCGTAATGGTGGATGCCCAGCTAACACAATGACCGCGCAAGACGCGGATCTGCGTCACGTGTTACTAGCGCCAGCTGCACATGACGAGAATCCCCGTCACAGTACGGTTTTCATTGCTTCGTGTGAGCTCAGCAGTTACCGGGTGGGATCTACGTCACTTGTGCGCATCAGGCAGTTCCCACAGTTTAGTTCTGTGTTCACTGCGTCCTGATCCATTGACTCGTTCGGTTTCTGCGATCGTTTTATAGTTAAATCTTATTACTTGCATTATTATTTACATTATTGTACGTTTCATATTCAATTTTTATTTTATTACACATGTTTCCATCAATAAAATTTCATGAAAATTGTTTGGTGTGTAGTTTTTTCACCTTTTGTTCTAGATATAGATATATGTGTAAAATAAAAATTTTGAGTGGTAAAAACTATAGAAATCACATTTTTGAGGTGCTAGGACACAAAATAAATGTACCCAGGTTATATTGTTGGCTGAATTTGAATAATATATTGAAAATAAAATTTTCGGAAGCTGGGAAGATTGCCCTAGATGCTGACAATGCGGATCCGCGTCTCAAAAATTACGTCATCGATTTCGGAGAAAATGGATGTTTGACGAGCAAAAAAACACATTTCTCCTTCCTGGGACTATTTTCAGGTAATTACATTTTTTTAAAATTGTCATTTTTGGAATGCAATTATAAGCATTTTCAGCAGTCAATGTGTTAATGCCTACAGATTTTATCATGCTTAAAATAACTAGGTTACTACCTTTTCCATCTTCAATCCTTCAAAGTTTGGCAATGGATGAATAGTTTCTGGATTACATCCCATTATCAAATACTTCGTCAAATAATAATTTGCAAAACTTATAACTTAATCATTTAGGATGAAAAATTATTATTAATAAAGTTTATCCATTAATAAACTTAAAGGATTGAAGACAGAAAGGTTAGTAACCTACTTAATTTAAGTCAAACATCCATCCAGGAGGCAATTCATCTGAATAATTTTTGCAGTGGCACTTCATTTACAAGTGAAATTGCCATTCAACTCTTTTCTCACATACAGGCTCACATACAGTCATATCAGATTTGGTATCAAGTATCCGAATGTCAGGACAAGAAAATTCAAACTCTTCAGAAGAGAGCTTTAAGAACAATAGAATGTCTGCAACCACAGGATCACTGCAAACCCTATTTCATCTCAAACCAAATACTGACTGTTCCGTCCTTATACATCCTTGAAACCACCAAACTTCTTAAACTAAACCCTCCTAAAGCTACAGGAGAATGCCACAAATACAACTTAAGAAATGTAGAGCTTAAATATGATGTACAACAACATAGGCTAACTAAAACCAGTAAAATACCACAAATAATGGGATCAAAAATGTTTAATGTTCTCCCTGATTACTTGAAACAAATAAAAAACAACAACATTTTTCAAAAAACTAAAAGCTTACCTAATAGAAATACCCTATTATAGCTTAAATGAATTTTTTGAGGACCATAATCCATTTTCAAGAAAGTAGGTCAGCTAAAACTTAAAACAGCCCACATAACACTTATACACACACACACACATTTACACTTCATCTGAACCTGACGATTCCCTGGTCTTCAAGACTACGGAGAAGAGGAGCTGTATGTATGTATGGCTTCTGCCCATGAGAGGAAATATTTCAGATTGTGTTTCCTATGTTTATAATTCTGCTTGATTTTTTGAACCAAATGAAACAATTAACTTTTAATCCAACTTACAAGCTGAAGACCTAGAAGAAACTTCTGTTTACATGATTGTCAAAAATGTCTTACTGTATGTCCTGAGCGCATGCCCCAACTCAGATTAAGACACAGTCTCAGATTTTTACAGGTGGCTTTAGAGGAGGCGTGAAAAATGATTTGCCAACTCGGTACAAAGGCATTGAAGATGGATTGAAGGATTGAAGGATTTGAAGATGGAAAAGGTAGTAACCTAGTTATTTTAAGCATGATAAAATCTGTAGGCATTAACACATTGACTGCTGAAAATGCTTATAATTGCATTCCAAAAATGACAATTTTAAAAAAATGTAATTACCTGAAAATAGTCCCAGGAAGGAGAAATGTGTTTTTTTGCTCGTCAAACATCCATTTTCTCCGAAATCGATGACGTAATTTTTGAGACGCGGATCCGCATTGTCAGCATCTAGGGCAATCTTCCCAGCTTCCGAAAATTTTATTTTCAATATATTATTCAAATTCAGCCAACAATATAACCTGGGTACATTTATTTTGTGTCCTAGCACCTCAAAAATGTGATTTCTATAGTTTTTACCACTCAAAATTTTTATTTTACACATATATCTATATCTAGAACAAAAGGTGAAAAAACTACACACCAAACAATTTTCATGAAATTTTATTGATGGAAACATGTGTAATAAAATAAAAATTGAATATGAAACGTACAATAATGTAAATAATAATGCAAGTAATAAGATTTAACTATAAAACGATCGCAGAAACCGAACGAGTCAATGGATCAGGACGCAGTGAACACAGAACTAAACTGTGGGAACTGCCTGATGCGCACAAGTGACGTAGATCCCACCCGGTAACTGCTGAGCTCACACGAAGCAATGAAAACCGTACTGTGACGGGGATTCTCGTCATGTGCAGCTGGCGCTAGTAACACGTGACGCAGATCCGCGTCTTGCGCGGTCATTGTGTTAGCTGGGCATCCACCATTACGACAAACTATCCCAAAACTGCGGGGTAGTCGAGTTTCCATGAGGCCCAATGTTATTTGTCTATGCACTTTGTTTTTTAATCAACTCCTATTATTATATAGGAAATAGCCCAAAAGTGGCCTTTTAAAATAAATTTAACATTACAATAAGTTGGGTGCCCATGGTTGCTAAAGTCATTGTAAACTGAATAAGCAAGAAAAAATAAATTTGTGAATGTAAAAAATAAAAGTATTTTTAGACCTTCAGGTTTTATGAGGTTGGACTCAAAGAAAAAGTAAAAGGAGGTTTAAAAGAATGTTTTTCTATTACATACATACATAGATATGACGAGTCATCCCGTAGTCCACAGAGATGCAGCATGGGACCAATTGGACCAATCAAAGTGCAATTCACAAAAGCATATTGATGTCTCTCTCAAGACCAAGGTTAGTGTGTTGTCATCATATGTGTTTAAGAACATGCGATATTTTTTTATCTTGATAAAAGACATGCAGCCAAAGAACTGCCAAAGATTCCTGATGGAACTCGAGTATATATAAAGGACAGAAATCAACAAGGCACTATATTGAAACAACATCCTGCCCCTCGAACGTACATAGTTCGAACACAAGATAGTTGTCTGCGAAGAAACAGAAGATCGCTGCAAACATATGGCAACAATACACCTTTCGATCACCCTGAACTGGCACCACAGACAAGTTCTTCAAAACCACCGACACCGCAGACATGTTTTTCAGAGTGTCAAAGAAGGTCTAATAGACAAGTAAAGCCGATTCAGAGACTCGATCTTTAAAGGGAGGATGTGTTGTAATCATATGTGTTTCAGAACATGTGATATTTTTATCTTGATTTAGTTTTGTCTGTTGATAAACAAGTTGTTATGTTTAAGTTCACTAAATAAAGTATTTCCCTTGTTAAATTATATTTTTATAGCTTCAAGGGGCTTATAGACGAAGATAGCACTAGCTGCTATTAGACGCGTAATGTACTAGCCGCTAGTTACTAGCTGCTTACTATCCCTGTCTAAATACCCACTCGCCTTTGCAGGGGCGAATAGGTACTCGCGGCGAATAAAATTAAACATGTTCAATTTTACTCGCCACTAGCACGCGAGTAGAGATCACGTGACCTATTCGCCGCTAGTACTCTTCCGGTCTAAACAGGAACTCGCATTCACTCGCCAGTTTAAGTGGTGAGTAAATTTATCGTCCGACATAAATTTACATGTTAGCGCTCGTTGACAATGACAACAATGTGACTCGCCAGGCTAATAACTGCGGAAATTAACGGCGAATACTATCTTCTTGTGTACAGCTACTATCCGTCAGTGTTACTAGCGGCAAATACCAGCGGCTATTATTAGAAGCTAGTACTATCCCCGTCTATAAGCCCCTTCACGGTAACGCCTCAGTTAGGTTAAGTATGTTGGGAAAAATTAGAAATTGGAGGGGCTCAGGCTCCAATCCTAATGAGAACTTTTAATTATGTGGCAAAGAGGTATCGCCAATTCCCCACCACAGAGCTGCCTATTGAGGTCTTCATAGAAATCCTGTCATGTCTATTTTCACTTGGGTTCTTGAGGTCTTGGGTTTCATTTTTGAGATGATTTCCAAAACCTCGGCTTAGCTAGATTAATGAAAAAAATTGTTGATTGCTTCTAATAGGGAAGCCAGAAAAGCTTTTGTTTTCATGTCAGAGTGAATATGTGAAGAGGTGTTTGAAAAGAAGTCATTTATATAGTTGCTGACGGCCACTGAGTTGGTTATTAGCCTGTCATTAGCCTTGAGAGAGATGTTACAAACAGGTTTTCTGACGGAACCTCTAGCCTCATTGATAACTTAGGTTGATTTTAAATTGAGATTTGGTTTCCCTAACAAGTTTCCTATATTCCTTTTTGGAAGTTATATATCTATGCTCTAAGTCAGGATTCCTACTTAGTTGCCAACTTTGATTTTATTGATGGGGTGGATGGATGTATCCCTGTTGCTTTGGTTTTGGGGAATGTTTGAAACATCCCTTTTGATCCATGAGAGAGAGGCCTGCACTCCCTCTCCCCAAATTCTTTCTTTTGCTCACATCCAAGTCGTTACATGAATACCACCATTTAAATGCAATATAGAAATTGTTTTTTCTTAACAACTATTGATATTGAGAGCCTAAACTAACCTAAGTGATGCAGTTTAACATTATTAATCAATAGTGTTGTTTATATATAAAAGTAAAGTTGTATATTGCGTTTAAATAGTATCTAAGTATGAACTTGAAGGTGATTGAAAGAAAGGGGGGGAAAGAGAAATTGCAGCCCCGTGGATCAGTAGGGATGTCTCGAAAATGCCCCTTAACCTTGGAGCAAAAGGGGCTCAGCCATTGTAGATAATCTAAGTGTATTTGTAATAAAAATCATATACAAAGACATATTTAACCATCTCAAATGAAACACAATCATTTACTTTAACTTTCTTCATTCGGTTATGTAACATTTACTATTACTTTTTTTTATCCCTTTCTGGACAGCCCTCGTATTTTTCACTGTTTTTATACTGCTTCAGTTTTCAACAATCAAGGAAAAATTACTCCAAAACCACATACTCAACCAATACCAGGTAGTCCAATTACCTTTATTTTTTAGGCTTATGTTAAAATTTTACTTGCTTGAACACACTAAATTTTCGAAAGAAACTAGGTCTCTTTCAAGTAAGAACTCACCTCTTCAAGTAAGAAATTAAGTGATGAGATAAACCATTGAAAAGTCAGTTCAGTTGAAAATCAAGGATTAAAATTATGTCATCTCCAAGTCCCTCCATTGACACCATCTTACTTCCGTATTCAACCTGGACCCCCCTTCCCTCATTATCATTTAACATGATTCACTAACCAAACAAAATTATACAAAGGAATCTCTACAAGTAGGTGGTAAGTGCAACAACTCATTTTAAGTACAGAATATGAACCAATTTATTAAAATCAATTTTTGACTTGGCAATTATTAAAATAATAGTATAAATACAAAGGTTTCTAAAAAGAAGTATATAAAATTATTATTCTATTTACAGTGATGAACTGATATAATTAAGTTAGTGTTAAACCTATATCAATGTAAAAAACTTAAAATATCGGCTGATAAAAAATGAGTATGTGGATAGTGAATACGATAACAAAAGGCACTCTTTAATAAAACAAAATTAATCGATAAACAATTGTCAACAAAGTATATATAATATTTAGAAAGAAAAAATATTTCCTCTTTTGATGTGACACTACTAGTGCAAAGCTGTGTCCTAACTATCAACTTGTGCTAGCAGTGATCTTATCAATAGCTTGTTATAAATTATTGCATTCAAAGAGTTAGTCTACAATAACATTGATTTGATTCACGCTTCACTTAAATACTATTGATTTGTGTGAAGGTATTTGTTTTGAGCTTCTATAAATTATTAATATATTATTCTATCTTTGATTATACATAGTATTTATACATGTACTCAATAATTTTATCAAACTTTTTTTACTGCGTTTGATTTAAACATCATCTTGTTTTTTTAGCCAATAGTTATAGAAAAGTTATCAGTAAATAGGTTAGGTTGTAACTGTAGTTTCACCACTTATCTACATATTTAGAATTATTCATAATGAAGTATACAACCTTTTTGAGAACAAAATGAACATGTTATTCCCCTTTTATCTATATCCAGTTTAAGGATAGTTTGTGTTTACTAACTGCTATATTTTGGAAAATCATAGATATAAATAAATCTTTATCAAAACCATTTGAAATAGTGCTTCATAAACAGTTGCATGTTTCTACTTGTTTAACACTACCTTGGAGTTCATTTTTATATAAGACCGAGATCCACCTGAAGTTTTAAGCTTTAATTGGGTTTTGAAATCACAATTTGCAGAAGGCTACTAATGACAGAACATCGCTTCATTCATAAACAGTAATAAAATATTCTTCGAGACTTCAGTCTCCACTCAATCCCTACTGATGTTTTGGTAATTAAAACTCTGACCTTGGGTATTTCCATGTGTGGTAATAAAACAGATACCTTCACGATTAGGACATCTTATTAATAGATATACAAGTGACATACATTCTACAATCTAAGGTAATCGTAAAATTTATACTTTATACTTTAAATAATAACTTTGCTATAAATTTAAATGTATTACTTTATATGTAACACTAACTTGTGTAAATTGTGATTTTTAGTAACTTCTAGATCATTACAAAATAACAACACTTAATGACATTAGACTACAAGTACCATACACCTCATAAGACCTTCTGCACAGTGAAAGAGTTGGGGAACTTAAGCTGGTATATAACGCACCTGAGCCTCTATTTTGAGGAATATAAAAAAAAATTTTAAAGAGTTTGGATGCTTATGTTAAAATTTTACTCGCTTAAACACAATAAATTTTTGGAAAGAAACTAGGTCTCTTTAACTCCCCTCTTCAAGTAAGAAATAGCGTGATGAGGGAAACCATCGAAAGTCATTGAGGTGAAAAGAGGTTTGGAGCATCACAAAAAGACAAAACCCGGGTGGTGTTCAGGTTAAGAATTCAAGGAGCATAGTTATTTCTGTTTATCAGAACCTTTTTCATAGGAGTATTCTGCCAATAGGGTCAAAAGTGACACTTTACCCTAATCTGAGCTTTACTGTTAGGGAGTAATTGACCGAGGGAGGATCAAACTGTCACTTTTGAATCATGTGATGAACTATATTTCATATACAAAACGACACAAGGTAACAATTTCATTATCAGAGTTGTTACTGCATGTTGGAAATCTTCAATCTACTGTGTTATGCATAATCAGTAACAAGTGAAATGTTATTGTATTTTAGATAAACATTAGTTTTTGAAGTTCCCTTTTTATTTTAAAGGAAATAAAACCCAACAGTTTTAAACATATGTTAAAAAAATATTTCAAGATAACAACCACATAACGACTAGTTTGTCTGAGCCTAAAATTGTAATTTTGAAGGATATAACTCTGATTATTTGGAAGCGACAGTGCCCTCAACGCCATAACGGTCGCAGGCAGAGTGCTCTGGGTGAGTATTTGGAAATGTTAGGACTGTATCCACCAGGGTGCAGCATTGTGTATCAACTCACGCCAAACCCGAGGAAAGTAAGCTTCGTAAGAATACCATGGGGAATGAGTATGCAGGTTTGCTGCCAAAGGCATACCTGGATAGTTTTACTCCAGTATTTAATAGATCTGAACTAGAAGAAGCCATATACCAAGTTGTATCAAGATATATTAAAAAATAAGGAAGTTATAGATTTGTTGTACTTCCTATAAGGATTAGATGAGGAATGAGCCACAAACCAAGTTTTATTAAGACATGAGGAGAAAAAGCGAGGTATAGAATTTTACCTATTTTCAATAATTTTTAAATTGGACCAACGTAATGTGTTTACCACTTTCAATATCTCGGTAACCAATGGACATAAAGCAATGATTCAAAATAAGTAATTGTTTGTTTTATGACCTGAATTCAATGGTTCTAAAAAAATTTGATCTTTTTTATATGTAAAAAACTAAAAATCCCATTTTTTTGGGGGTTTATCCCCCTTTACCCCCTCACTGGGTGGTCTGATCGGGCTGGTAAACAAATTCTTCCGAGTGATTACCACTTTACATGCCTAGACCAAATTTTTCACGATCGGACCATTTTTACAAGCGCTATCATGTTAACAGACAAATCTATATGTATGTATATTTGAACAAATGATGTTTTTGGCTTCTGGGGGCCCCAAAACAAAAAAGGTTATCATGGTCTTGTGCTTAGGTCTTACCATGAGACATACGGTAATAGCTTCTTCCCTACTGGGCATTTTGCTTTAAGTTATATTTTTTGGCCGATGCAAGTTGTTTGATATTAAGTAACTATGAATCAACAGATATCAATTAAAGTTCATGGAAAGTGTGGAATTTAGTTGACTTTTTTAGTATAAAATGCTTATTTTTAATGTTATTATATGATGAAAATGCACCGATACAGCAGTGGCTCGCGTAGCATGGTAGAAACATATTTTTGGTGTGTCCCGAGACATCAGTGACTCACAAGGAAAAAGTAAACATCAGAGACCCTCATCAAAAACGTGCCATGGAGTTCATTTCTGACAAAACTAGCGCCATCAGTTCGAGAAATATGCCTGCCACAAGGGGGTGTGCGGGGGGTGTGGCCGCCGCATACAGGGGAAGTCTGCAATGAGTCACCGGTGACTCAACTTGTGACATGGCGAATGAGTCAATGAAATGGCCTAAATCTTCTGAATAATACTGAACTATATTTTAACTTCTAAGATTGTGTAAACAATCTCTTATTACCTTCTTCTTGCCAGGGTTGTATCCCGGTGGTTTAATTTTGGTTAAATCGATGATTCATACAGTAAAGTACACTATTATTTCAATTTTAAAATCGAAACCTTTAGTAGAAAAGTATGTGCAAAACAAAATGTTTGAAAGATGTCTAATGTTTATCTGCTTCATCTCATGAAAGAATACCTTTTGTACAAACACGACTTGTACATACATTGTTTTCCGATCTTTAAAACATCAAAATGAGAAATAATACGACAAATAAAATGTTTGGTTATTTATTATATGGCTGTACGAAAACATATGCGGTGCCACCATTTTTATGACAACCTAATCTATGACAAGGATTTGATCCCTCTAATAATTTTAATTCCCATGTTATGAATTGATCTGTGAAATCAGAACCTTGATTCTCTACTGCACTCATACTAACAGAAGTTGCAGCCTCCATTTCAATCGATACATATACTCAGCAGCAAATTTCACAATGTGAGTTTAAATTTTTACAACATTTACATTTTTTTCATTATTGCACAAGTATAGAGTATTATTTAACTGATAGAAATTGGACCCAACTGCCATTTGTTTTTGGGCTATCTTACCAACCAAGAAATTAGATTCCCTTTTTAAAATCTTGAAAATTCCATTTGCCTTTGATATAACCAACAACTAAAAATAATGTGTATAATAAAAGAATCTGATTGACACAAAAATCCTAATCAACTAACTTGTACCATGATTCATTTCAGTATGTTTTCTTCAAGATTGTTTGTTTGATTGGATACTCAACACACAGGAATAAAACAATATTAAAATTGTAAAAATGGTATATTTCAGGTTTACCTCAGGTTCATATCTTGACTAAGGATGTGTTTTGATATAAACCTGAAATACACCAGTTTAACAACTTTAATATTGTTTTATTCTTCTGTGATGACCATCCAATCTAACAAATACAATATCTTGTACCATCTTATTTCAAAGATACAAATAACGTACATATAAATTTTTAAAATAATAACACATGCAATCTCATATATAGTAAAATATATATATATATAGTATAATGCAGAAGTAAAATAGTATTGATTTTGGAAACATCCCTATTTTACAAATTAATAAAAATATATAAAATCTTTATACAATAATAATACTGATAAAAATAAACGATCGAATAGCTTAAAAAATTTAAAATGTAACAATAACTAAAGGTAAAGCTAAAAATGAACTAACGGAATAATCTACTTAGTGATATAGTGTATAGAAGGCCTTAGAGTCGTGAACTCTGCGGATGTTTAGTCCGGGGGCAAGAAGCTGAAGAGACGGTACTTGTCCCTGATGTGTGGTCGGACGTCTTCATTCTGCAACCAGAATAAACATCTTTAATAAAGTAGAATAATACCACAACGTGGTTAAAATTACCTGTTTTCCATCAAGTAATCCAGTTATTTACTGTAGCTATTGCTTCGGCCTTTTCGATGCATTGGGCATTGTCATCAGGAAACAAAAACGTTCACAAGATCACTCATGAAGGTCGACATGATGATTAAAAACACGTACACGCGTACACGACATAAAAAAAAAAATAAAAAAACACTCGGCCAAGCACAGACACACAAGTGCTTTTTTTAGCCTACAGTAATAATGAATTTCTAGGCCAAGTGTTTCATTTTCATGTTACTTGTGCCTGTACGTATTTTTTACCATCATGACGACCTTCATGAAATATCTTTTAAACGATTTTGTTTTATGATGATGATGATGCCCAGTGTGTCGAAACAGCCGTAGCAATAGCTACAGTGACCTGGATTACTGGATGGACATTCAGGTGTAGACCATTTTTTGTGTACATCAATAACTAGGAGGCTACAATCATGAGAAATGAATTATACCTGTGTGCTTCACGAATAACCGGTTACTCGTGACACAGTCACCATCTCCTCGAAATACATCTAAGCGAGGTAGGAGTAATACACTCTTGAAGAATTGTAAGGCCTCGGAGTATTTATAGGGATATCCCTAGCCTTTTATTTTCCTTTCCTATTGACTGGTCTCATGCCACTACATGGTCAATCGGGACGACTCTTCAGAAGTAAGAAGCAGAAGAAGTAAGGCACTCTAGTTGCCACCACAGAAAACTACGACGCTGTTTATCATATTGCAGCTCCTGATGACATCACAGGAGCAAAATATGAAGAAACTAATAATCATATTTGAATGTGCAAGATACAAAATTGGCGTATTAAAAAATAAATTATACGAGAAATCATAATAACGTATTTAGTATTTATATATCATATATCTCAATAAAAAATATGTAAATTGAGATTTAGAGAATAATACCAATAGCAGACCTTCATAATCAGAGAATTTAAAATGCTTAACACTTTGGGTGCGGAACGGTCGCCGGCCTGGCCGGTCACGCATGCCCGGCCCGCACTCGGTGGAATGAATCAGTCTCAGTGGCGCGGCCTTGCGGAGAAGTCCAGAGTTGTTGTCGTGTGCGTTGCCATGGTAACCTGCCCTATACTGTGTGCACGTCGCCCGCCGTTCCCACAGGCCTGAGCCGGTCTCCCGTGTCCTTTAATCTGTTACTTACTTTTTGCGTGTTTTGACTTATTACCTTCGTGTTTTGCGTGTTATATGACGTTTTATAATTTATTATTTTAGTTTTGGTGACGGTACTGACAAACCAGACTTGTGTATTGGTAATTACTTTGAGTAGTTCCATGATGCACTGTGAATGAAATTGACCCTGGTTGGGAGGGAGGAAGGGGCTGTGTATAATTGTAAATATTAGTTATAGTGCCATTTGACATTTTCTGCATGAAAACCCATGTTTGTGAGATGAGAAGTGGAGGATTTACGTCACGGAGCCTACGGACACCTTCCCGCAGGCCGGCCCGGTCACCGGTGACTGACGATTTTGGACGCCATTTTTTTTGGAAAATGTGCCAGGAAACTCAGTTTACGACCATGATCCTAGCTTCTGGATACAAAAGGTAAGATTTAAAGTAAAAAAAATTTTCAGACCCTGGGAAGGTTTACTCATATTTTTGCCGCACCCAAAGTGTTAGGCAAGTGATTTGAACAAAGCTTCATACAAAATAAAATCAACATACATCTGTAATTAAGTTTGCAAAGATTTTCTCCATAAGAACAACACGGAAAGTGAGTATACAGGTTTGCTGCCACAGAAATGCAAAAATGGGGGATTTTTGGCTATGATCCAGGAACAAAAAACTAGATGAAGCCATATACCAACTCATAATAGTTTAGAAACTTATTTGTTAAATCTTTACACTTTTTGTAGAAATAAGTCATTTTTTGATTTTATTTCCTCCCCCTATACATAGTATATAGAAGAAGTATTGTTTTCAAATTTAAGTTTTTAGTGGATATGTTTGTTTTAGTGTTCACTGAATCCAAAAAAATTGTCTTTGGAGTGGTATCTGTCTGTCCGTGTGTCTGTGATTGTGTGTGTGTGTGTGTGTGTGTGTATAATTAAATACATATTTGTTGATTATTTAGTGATAAAGTAAACCAAACTTACCAAATAAACCAGATCCTCTAAAAAAGGCAACAGTTTCATAAGTTCAGAATCACTTTGGTCCACAAACCAACTTACAATTGGAATGCCGTTTTCCAACTGAAACAGAAATAACCAAGTTTTAAAGAAAAATCCAAATAGAAAGGTGATAAAAACATCAGAGCTAAGTTGGACTCGAGACTAAGAAAGAATCAATTCTTTGTACCGGTTCTCGGTACCACTAGTTCTTGAGAATTGGTACCGAGATTTGAATGTTCAAAGTCAGTATTGGTACCTTCGGTGCCCTTTGTAATCGGTGGGGATAACTACCATTCATGTTGAAGACGATCGCAAGGCGTAACGCCGCAATTGATTATCCCCAGTTCGATGATATTTCTAGTATTAAATCAGACTATAAATTTATTTTAAACTTGTTGACTCTAATTTACTTTTTGTCTCTAATTTTCAAAATAAATTAGAATTAAGTTATTTTCCACGGCAATTGTAAAACTATATATGGGAATAGATAAGTATTCTGTTCTTCTTTTCATATAGTGCATTATTTTTATTTATATATCTGTTCATAAAAGGTTAAATAATTAAATAAAAAGCGAGTTGGCATTTTATCACTTTTATTAAATATACTTAACTTTTTCAAACGATAATATACAACATATTGTTTGTGCGTAACAACATAACACTTTATTTATTTATTCCAACGGTTGCTATTTGTAGGTACTTTGCAACAAATAGTAGGTATTAAAAATCGAGGAAGGATTTTTCAGATATCGATATCGGTATTGAGAATCACCGATACCGAAAATGAAAATAAAAATTTAGATAGCACTATATGACTTTTTGAAACTAAAATATTGAACTTGTATCAAACAATAAAACAATTGATTGCCTGTAAGTTTGTAGGTACATTACAACAAACAGTGGGTAGTGATGGTGCCATTACCAAGAATAGATTTTTCAGGAATCGGTAAATGAGAATCGATCAGTTTTGGTACTGACACAACCCTACTCGAGACACTCAACACAAGAGAGAACTATAATGCTTATAACTAATTTATAAATCAAAATTATTGAGATTTTTTTATTTATTGACTGTTAATGGAACTGGTATTTCAAAAAAGTCTCAGCTTTGAGGCATTGACATATTTATTTTAAACCATTCATGAGCTTCAGAATGCATGTAAGGGTATAGTGCATGTAGGGTCATTCGATCATTTCAATTGGCCATCATTTTGTAACAAAAAAGGCGGTTCGCTATTTTCGTCCTGCTTGTGTAGGTCTTTAAAATGATACACATCAACTTATGCTGAGTATCATAATATGGATTCATAGAAGATATGATTTTTTGCAATTTTCATTGGAAATAAACAATTTTTCATTTAATTTCATTTTTATACTCTACCTATCCTTTTCTCAACGGCCTTTTCCAAATTGGAGCTAAAATTTGATCATCACCTTTAAAAAAAGACTTTGCTAAGTATATTATTTATTTGAGGGGTTCTTATTTTCAAGTTTATGTTAATTATGATATTTATCAATTGTTTGTCTAATTTATGTATTTTTCCTACAATTGTTTGACCTGCAACCTTTTTTAATGGATTAACCTTTTGAAGTGTTCTTTAAAGCATAGAATTCCCTTGATAATTTTTTTAATTTTTATGTGATGTTCATAAACTATGCATACATTCAAAATTAGGTACATGAAATGAAGAAAAAAGCTAACTCTACATGTGCCATTCCCCTTTAAAAGAAAAACTCAGTAAGAACCCCAGAGAAACATAAGCGGATAAGAGGGATTATAATTTTCTAACTGTTATATTTAAAAATATTAGACCTAAACCTTTTCCAAACTTTTTGACACCAAGAAAAAACAAACAAATAGAGAGAATACTCTTATTGAACCTTTCTCATGCTTGAATATATAGACAGGGCTTGTAACAGTTCTTGAGGTTGAAAAAAATAAAAAAAATAACTCAAATAAGAAAAAAATAACCAAAAAATAACCTTTTGTACACAAAAAATGCTGCTAAAAATTAGAAAACCGGCGTTATACTGGGGATAATACATTTTTAACCTTGGTAAAAAAGAAAATCTCGACAGACTAATCACAAATCTGCCTAGATTTGACGGCGAGGCTTGGTTTTCACGCAACGAGACTTAGTTTTCACACATTTTAGGATGATGAGATTCGTCTGCCGCGATGCTGCTACAAAATCGTCTGAGAGATGAATAGTGTAAACAGGGCTTTTAGCAGTTCTTAAGGTTGAAAAAAAATAAAAAAATAACCAAAATTCCAAAAAAAATAACAAAAATAACCAAATTCCAAAAAAAATAACAAAAAATAACCAAGAACAAAAAATAACAAAAAAATAAAAAAATAACCTGTTACAAGCCCTGTATAGAGCATTAACAAAAGTTCAAAGAGTCAAAAGGGTTATTTTTTAGCATAAACAAATTATTTTGTCCCAACCTGGGGGAAGTGTAAGTGCTCACCTGATATCCAAAAGCTTGAGGAGAGTTGTCCACAATGATTGTCTTGGAAAGATCACGTCCAAGAATGGATAGATCCTTGATGTAGTTTCCATTGACACAGACACAATGCTCTCGAAAGAGGCGGTACCTGCAGAACAATTTTTTTATTCTCTCAGTACAGACTGGTTAAAAGCAGTAGCCAGTTTAGAGAATGCCTACTAATCACTTTAAAAAGGTAGAATATTGGTATCAATAAAATTTCATATTAATTGACAGTTGTAAAACATCAGGAACCCATTCATTAATGCGGGTTTGGAAACTCCCGGAAGTAAGGTCAGAACAAATACAGTGTAACTACATTCTTGAAACAGAACTGGAAATGAAAAAACAGCAGTGAATCAAGAGTTTTCATTACATGTGTTGCGGGCCTAAAAAAGCTCTTTTTCGCCGTAGGGAGAAAAAGAATCAGCTGATGTCCTTGACATCAGCTGTTCATTTATAATGGACTAAATTACAAACGTGTGCACATCAGCGTCGATAGTGAGCTATCCATTGCGTCGAGAGTGGTTATCTGTTTTTATTATCAATTGTAATTTATTGTTGCATTTGTTGTCGGTTTCATTGATTTGTGAAACTGGCTCATTTCACCATTCGATAGTTCAATGCGTTTGATACATCGATAGTTGTCACTATTGTCAGTCTAACCTAACACAAATGACACAGACAATCATGATTATTTTAAATAGGAAGAACAAGATGAAAGCCTCTATAGGAGATGTCTTTAAAGGTGATATTTTGGTTTTCTTAGTAGTTAGCCTATTGTATTGGGTGGTAAAATAAAAAATATAGTTCAGTACACGGGTCTTAAGCTGCTTTTCGTTACTCCGTCATTTTTCGACCTTGGCTTACAGCCTCAATTGTAAAACTTAACCTCATACGGAAAGTGTCACTTTAGGCCCTAGTAATGAAATACGAGGTACAGTCAAAAAGTTCCCAGAATGAATTTTTTTAGACATTTAGCGCGATCGCCAGATGGAAATTCGACTTTCATTAGTTGGTACGACTCCTGGGAAGGGCATATCGGTAGTGGGGGTATAGCTAACTTTCCGTAGTGCAGCACTGGAAAGCCCTTTTCGTGTTCCTGCAAGTCTACATTGTCGAATTTTGAAAAATGGTATTTCATGACCAGCGCGCGAACATTAAGTTCTGTATTTAACTTAAAATCACATAGTGAGACTCTTGAGTTGTTAATTCAAGCTAATGTAGAAAAGGCAATGAAGAAAAGTCAAGTTTATGAGTGTCACAAGTGGTTCCGTGAAGGCCATGAAAGCATTGAGGATGACCCTCGAAGTGGACGACCTTCAAACATCAGTTTATGACGAAAACATTGAGCGGGTACAACAAGTTGTGCGTGAAACTCGGAAATTAACGATCGATGAAATTGCATTTCAGGTAAATTTATCACATGGAAGTGTTAACACCATCCTTCATGATCATTTGAAAATACATAGAATTTGTTCGCTTAACAAACAAATTCGACATTTTGGACTTGCAGGTACACAAAAAGCGCTTTCCAATGCTGCACTACGGCAAGTCAGCTATACCCACATTACCGATATGCCCTCCCCAGGAGTCGTCCCAACTACTGCAAGGCGAATTTCCCGCTGGCGATCGCGCTTAAAGTCTACAAAAATTCATTCCGGGAACTTTTTGACTGTACCTCGTATAATGTTATAACAGGATAATACAGCATCACAATATTACTTACTTGATCCATCTTCGAGATGGATCCAAGAGATTGAGAAGTTTATCAGCATAGACTCTTTTCGAAGCAGTAAACAAGATGACCTCAAACAGGGCTGAAACTCTCTCAAGAAACTCCCGGAAGTAAGGTCGTGTGCGAACAAATACAGTGTAACTACATTCTTGAAATAGAACTGGAAATGAAAACGAAGCATCGTCTAATTCTTGGAGACTGCAGTGGACCAAAGTTTCATCCTGTGAACAGAATGAAAAAATGTTTTATGCATCTGTGAAACAGGCTAAAATTCTATTGTAGTTATTACAGCCTAGGTAACTTGTGTCAAATGTTCACTTATGTCAAAAACTAATCTAGAATATCAAGAGAACTGACACTAAGACAACAAAATAACGAAAAAAATGTTTTCTCAAACAGTCCGAAAATGCATTTTTTGCTTTTGTCCAAAAAACTGGAAGGTTGAGGTTGAATTCTTGAATTTAAACTGATATTCTTAGTATTTCCAGCATGTAGACACTTCTTTAAAACAATAAATCAACCATGACCACATTTTATTTTTTTAAAGTTATTGGTTAGGCCTAGTTAGTGAGTGCCTTATCCAGCGATTCTTTGCTGGCTCTTTCCAAAACTAGCGCATCAAGATAGATAAATAAGAGATTACAATTTTGTCCTTAGGATCTGCACTTCTCAACGTTTATGAATTGATTGATATTAGTTTACTGCAACATGTAAGCACAATGTTCGTTTGCCTTGCACAACAATGATGTACACTTACGACGATGATGACGCTCAATCCCTGTGAGGTGTCAATGATATTCTTTTGACACAAAGTGAAGACTACTAGTTTGCCGCGAAGCGACAACGATATTTGCCACTATACAACAAGAGCTCAAAATTTTGTTTTTCTCATCAGCAAAAATTACCACCTATGGCAAAATTTCCACCAAACGAAGTTTGCCGATCCAGAAATATTCTGCATTTCCATGAAATACAACAAATTTACCGTATTTACTGATCAGTAAGTAATGGAAAATGTCAAAAAACCTTAATAATAATAATAAATTATTCTTAGTCACACAGAACCGCCTATGAAGTTGTGCCTAAATGGTGGTGAATTATTGTTCGTTAACCTTCATAGGTGAAAGGTCAAAAAAGTTAAAGTGAGGGAATATCGATCTAACAAATAAGAGATATTCATACCAAATCCAGAACGAGAGAGAATTCTGGGCTGCTGCGGGTTTTGAGGGGGAGAGCGGGACAGCGAGCCCTCATCTCCGAGGTGAGGGGGGGCAAGTGTTTGATAAACAAGTACGGATCAAACGTCTCCCACTCGTCATCGGCAGAACTCTGGGAAACCATATTGACCTGAAACCAACAGGTACACAGTCACAAACGAACAGAGAACTGTAGATAATGTACTGATATTAGACCATATCTGTAGGAATCTCAGGTTAGAGTCACTTTGAAATTAAAACTTCTTTGCTTGACAGTATACAAAATATACAAAAATAAAACGGTATCAAACATACATATAATTACAAAAAAATTTAAGTCTAAGAAATATAACTCTTTAAGAGCCTGATTATTATGAAACCAGCCAAACAAAAATTGGGAAATTTTCATATAAGTGATTTTACGGATTTAAAACCCAATCAAATTCCAAGTCTGTATTTTCGCTAATACAATGACAGGACCATCACAGTTGCTAGCTAGAAGCTGTGACTGTGCCCGGAGCGGTGCTACGTAACATCAGCGCTGTTACACCGAATGACAGTAAGACAATTAGGGTAAAGTGGTGTCACTACCAGCGGAAAAGAGGTTAGACAAGCCAGAGAAAACTATGTCCTCATGAGCTAGCTACAATGAACCGAAGAGTGCTCATGTCGAGCTGGCTAATCCTTGGCGATGTTAAACAACAGTGCTTTGGTATTATACGGAGGCTTTTATTTTTAGAGATACTGGACACAAAAAATAGCTATATAATTGGGAAGAACATTATTTAATCGACACACTGTCCGCACTAAACTTAATTGCGATGAACTTAATTGTGTTCTGCCTCCCAGAAGGCAGCGTTGTTAGCGAGTATTGAGTTGAATACCTCGCCACCGGCACTATCGGCCACACCCGATCTCCACCCTTATACAGCATACTGCGGCAGTTTTGTTAAGGTAGATTATCATAAATATGTTAATAGGACTTTCCTATTAACATCATTCGTTACAAATCGAACGATACCAGATGAGTCATACTTTCACCCACCAAATCTTCTCCAAGTAGGCCAAGGTCAGGTCGCCGACTGGAGCATACGCATCACCTGTCATTGGGATTTGGTGGCCGACAGTATGACTCATCTGGTATCGTTCAATTCATAATGAAATGTCCTACTAACGTATTTATGATAACCTAACTTAACATAACCGCCGCAGCGCGCTCTATGAGGGTGGCCTCCGTATAATAACAAGCAATGATATACCTAAACAACACTGAAAGGCCCCGTTCCAGAATTTTCACAGCAGTAAGTGCATTAAGAGTATTCTTAGACTTCGCAGACATTAAGTTTTTGAAACTATGTAGTACTTTGAAGAAATTATGGTTCTTTTGGTCAGCTATCTATGTAAATAAGGATGAATATGACAAAAAACATGTCTAAACCCGACCATTTTAAACCAGACTTTACTGGTTAAAAAATATTCTAAAACAACAGTATGCACTGGTTTAAAACCACAGTAGGCCTATACAAAAAAATTAATGAAGTAAAGCCAAACATAGCTATTGATTGAAACATAGTTATTAAATTACCTGTTGGGGTGAGTTGTTTTCTTCATCGTCGGGGCAGAATACATAGCAGTTGTCATCGGTGGGCTTGAGTGCTAAGTCTGAGTCTTCATAGCCACAATCCAGACTTTCAAGCTCAGCTGAAAACCACAATTATGCTTAAATTCAATAATTATTAAAGGTCTATAAGTTACATGTACTTTAGAATAAATTTATTAATGTAATGAAAAGGTTATAAACTATAAACATATGTAAAAATGAAGTAATTATCAACACAAAAGATTTAAAATAAAACATCCAATAAAACTGAGATCAATTTACTTTTCTTGACAGCTAGCTTTTTAAGGTTGGATCAATTACAATCCTGGCCTTGAAGGTAGGCCTACGTTTACAGTCCTACAATCCTGGTGAAAACCTAACTTTTACTAACTCGAATCCAAATTTGGGTCAACTTTAGAAAATCGACTTAAAATTCAGAAAATTACAGCTTTTCAACTGATTAACATTTGACTCAGGTGAATTAATAGGAATACCGCACAGAGCACACAAACGAAAAAGTAATGCCAAAAAAGGGCGGTTCCAAACAAAAACAAAACATCGACTCTTGACCAAAGACCAGCTAAATCATATGTATACATTGTAGCCACTTGCTGTAATTGGGCACTTCATGAAGTGTCCAGCGCTAACCGGGCATTTCTTGAAGTGCCCAGCTCGCCTGGGCAGAAACTGTAATTGAACAGTTTCATTAAAAATTACAGTATGTGACCAATAAAACTGGGCACTTCATGAAGTGTCCAACGCTTGTTGAGCACTTGCTGTAATTATTCCTTTTACACCTCGTGCCCAGCTCAGATGCTGGACACTTGATGTAAAAATGTTAAACGCTATTTATGTTGCTCTTGGTAGTATCTGATGTAATTTAATATTAATTAATTTTAATTATACACAATGATGGGAACATTTTAAAAGAAAATTGTAAAACATTGAGAATGAGATTGTCTACCAATAAACCAGATAATTTTTGCCTATATGTTTTTATGATGGTTTCTTCTGATTTCTGACACAACATTATCAATATTATTATCAAATGACAGAATGTTTTAAAATATTTTATTGTTTAAATAATATTAATAATGATATGTAGCCAAAATAATTTAAAAAACATAAACCAGACATTTCAGTCAATTTAATTTTTATGTTTTAATAACCACAAACTCTACCTAACACGTTTTTTATGTAACATAACACTAGGGGTGGGCGAGTAGTGGATTTTGAAGTCGAGTCGAGTAGTTGTTTGTGAAAAGTAATGAAATTTTAATTTTTCCAACTAAAATCTTTCTTCAATTTTACTTATAAAATTGGTCTACTTTATTTAAGCTTATGTTTTTATATATTTCTTGGAAAAATAAAACTCTGATATTGTAATACCCCTACTTTTAAACCCGACTAACTAACACAGCCATAACGACTAACTAGTAGGGTTAAAACCCTACTTTTAAATGAATAAGTTGACTATGCTAAAAAATCACTCAAAATAACAAATCAGTTAATGTAACAAGATCACAAAATAAATTTATGTAGAATATGCATAGTTGTAAAATTTAAGCAGTAATAAGATTTAATTAATAGCCTACTATTTAAACAATCAAAAACAGTTTTATATTTTACCTAAAAATAATTGTTGGCCCTAATTAAAACCTTAGCAGAGAAATTGTGGAAGAAAGAACTAAAAACATCAGGGAGGAGAGCTGTGCCCAGTTATTTGTTTACTTCTCTAAACCCAACCCCGCTCCCTTGCCTGACTGCTGAACTATTGTTTTTGATATCAAATCAAATCAAAAATATCTTTATTCATGAAGTACAGTCAAGTGTACAGAATGGTGTCAATTAAAATACAATTTTTGTTTATAATTATGTACAAGAAAGTTAGTCATCTTATTATATTCCAGTCTTGTGATGTATTCCTACAAGTTCCTACAAGTACATACATTTATAAAGGTTTACATAAAAATGTTAAAGTAGGATAATTACTTTACAAATTCCTCTGTATTATATAAAGGCTTATCAGTCATATAAGTTTTCAATTTGGCTCTAAATAAATTGTAATTTTCGATGTTTTTTATTTCTATTGGCAAAACATTATAATAATGAATGCCTGCATAGCTTGGTTTTTTTATAAAGAAATGTAAATTATGTTGAGGGAAAGACAATTGATTTCTGTTCCTAGTAGAGTATGAGTGGTTTGTGCCTAACGTTTCAAATTTATCTAAGTTATTTTTAACTAAGAGAATGAGGTCAAAAATTAATTGACTATAAACTGTCATAATGCGTAATTGGGGGAAATAGTTTTTCACAGAATCTAACGGTTGCAAGTTCAAAATAATTCTAATAGCCTTCTTTTGAAGAATTAGGATCCTATTTAAGTTATCAATTGAGCTATTTCCATACAAAACAAGGCCATATGAGATATGTGAGTGGACCAGAGCAAAATAGACGGATTTTAGGGTGTCGACATTGCAAATGTTAGATAGTTTTCTCAAAGCAAAAAGTCCTTTAGCAATTTTACAGGGTGTATACTATTTTTCAAGAATCAAATTCCAGGTTTTTTCCAGGTTTTTACCAGGATTTTCAGAAATTTTCCAGGTTTTTGTGTATGCGTATTATTATTATTCACCATATCAACTGCTAGGCACTTCTGCAGTTTTCATCGAATCATTTATATAATTAATTTTACATTTGGCAAGTTTGGTATGCAAAAAACCAATGACAAGGGTTGTGGAAGCAGTCTGTATTTGCATTTACAACTAGCAGTTGCCCGTGGCTTCGCTCACGATAAAAATTGTAACTCCCTGCTGCTCAAATGAAGATAGGGCCACATACTGAGTTTATGATTAAACAGATAAGGTAAAAACAAATGACGGCTTTAATTTAACTAACTAAATTAAATTTAACTTTTATATAGTACACATCACCTAAAAAATCAACAAAACAACCATAAAACCATTATGAAAGTAACAAAATTGTAAATCAGCTGTATCCGTATGTAAGGCTTGAACCATCTGCTTGTTGAATGAACATTGAAAACTAAACAAAAGATCATCCATTCCATTTACTTAAGAAAACTTATAAACTTTGACCTCGCCAAGACCCCTTAAAAGTTTGAATTAAAAAAACGTTCTTAGCGGATGCTTACGCTATAAAGAACGTTTATGCAAAGGTCCAAGACCAAGGTTGTAAGACAAGTGGTTTGGGCTGTGCAGTGATAGGTCAGTGGTATTGGACAAATGTAAAGAAGGTAAACTTTCATTAATCAGAAAGATGTTTTCAGGAATCTGCAAAGACCGCACGTCTGCTGCGACTGGAGTTATTCTATTACTACCCCCCGCAGAAGGTATTTCTATTTGGCCTCCCTGTACTATACATGCGGGCAGATTCAGCGCCCCGCCGACAAAGCCCTCAAGTGTGTCACTGCCCTAGGAAAGCTTACGCCCAATATCGTCAGATATGCTCGCATGTATGGTATTGAGTGGCACTTAGGCAGGATATAAATACCCCCGTCGCAGCAGACCAAGTATACAGTTTTCTGTTTCATGAAAGTATATGTACGTAAAACGTAGAATTTTCCCTTGATTTAATGTCAAAAAACGTTCTAAGGTTTTTAGGGTCTATCTTGAACGAAAAAAATACCCCCGTTGCAGCAGACCTCCAGACTATGCATGACCTTATTTTATTTCTTCCATAAGAATAACATAGGGAATGAGTATGCAGGCCTGCTGCAACAGACATACAGACATTTTGTGGTTTTAAAACAATATCATGTGAATCTGAACCATAAAAGCCACATATACCAAGTTTTATTAAGGTGTGTTGAGTAGTAACCGAGATATAGAATTTTTCTTATTTTCCATGAGGATAAAATAGGGACAATGTGCTGTGTTTTCCGCTTTAAATATCGTTCAAATGGTGTTTTTTGCTTCTGGGAGCCCCAAAGTGAAAAGTTATCATGGCCTCGGGCTTAGGTCTTGCCATGAGACCTATGATAATAGTTTATTCCTTTAAGGAAATTCGCTAATTCCGTCAATGAAATTCGCTAAAAGACAAAAGCAAAGCCTTTTTCTAATGATGTACATAAAATAAATGGTTTAAATTAGCTCTTTCAATAACAGCTGTTACAGGGAAGAAAGGTCTTTAAATTATCTCTAGTCAGTGATTTATTTTATGTTCTATTCCTGACAGCTGGTTTGACATACTACTTTTTTCTTGCTTTTTACATCTGTTAAGATATAAACAGTTCATCAATTATTTTGTATTCTACCACAACTTAAACTTGGTCGAGATAAAATAAAATCGTGTTTTAGGATTTTGCAGTTTGATTTCAAAAGTACTTGTGATTTAATAAATTGCCTAAAAATATCAAACATTTTATACTTGATGAGTAGATTCCATGAGCAAATGGATTATGTACGAAAACTAACGATGGATTAAATGCTACTTTTATATAGTACATAAAAAAATAAATATTATAAACCAAAACATAAAACTGAATGAAATCATTAAACATCTGTAACGACGAATCCATCAGTGAAGGTAACTACCATCTGCTTGGAAATCTGAAAATGTAAACAAAACATCATCCCCTTTAATTATTATGGGGAAACTTGGTTGAAATCAAATAAAACTCGGTTTTTAGAAGCTTGCTATTTAATTTAAAAAAGACGTACGCTAGTTTTAAGTCGTCTAAAGCCTTCTCATATGTCCATACTACACAGGAAAAAAGTTTCAGCCATATCAGTACTCTAGTTTTTGCGTGAAAAGCGGTCTAAAGTGTGATGTTGAGCGTTACCAACACACATCGTGACATAAATTGAGAAAAGGCTTGATTCAGATTCTCTGACCTTCAAAACGCAAAAATAACCGAAAATTTCATAATTCTAAGCAATGTACAGACAAAACTCTAATTTTATTTATATAGATTTAAATTTGAGGTGTGCGGATAGTAAATTTTTGGATCAGATCGGAGAGCTTATCTTTGGACCGGATAATACCGGATTCAGATATTTACGGCGCTTCAAGTTTTCTCAAAAGCCTCAGGTAATTGTAAGGAACTAAAATATTAATCCTAATGTGTAAGGTGAGGTTTGCCTTGATAGGCTTGAGTAGTTGTCGGTTGTTGTGATATAATTATTCTACTATGGGTCAAATGTCAATTATTAAGTATACAAAGGTACAACTAATTAACTGTTAAGAATTTAGAAATTTAATGATTCCCTCAATTAGGTAGGCCTAATATTTAATTGAATAATCTTATTAGGCCTATTGCAATTTCAAGATCAGGCTGCTTGAAAATCCCTTTTTCACTGCAACCTAAATTTGTTCACTTTTAGGCCTCTGTATCCCTTTGTTATTTTCCTTTTCATGAATAAATAAAGTATTTGATCAGTGACTAGGCTCAGGTGGTTAGGCAAAAGAATTAAATATAAAACTTGATTCGCCAATTACTTCATATTTGAGGGAAGCCTTACATATTTATTTATGCATTAATGCCTGAGAGATTCACCTAAAATAATACTATAAAATAATAATAATGTCAGAGCAGTAAACTTAACCTAAATTTCAAGATAAGCTTCAAATGTAGGTTTCAGTATCAAAGCTTTGCCATTTAATGACAACAAAGGTCTACAAACTCACTAATTATTATCTTCGGCGTAAGTTGTCAATACAGCTTTGTACTGTTATCTAAGAAGGTCCATTTAAATCGTGTATTTAAAATTAACACTCGGCTTAATTCGTCAAAGATTGAGATTTAAACTAAATAAAAACCTATTTGTGATCGTTCAACGTTTCTATTTTTAGGTAATTGCTTAGTTGAAAAATAAAGAAATCTGAAAGAAAGACGAAAGACGTCAACGAGTTATCAATTAAGTTTTGAAAGCAGACAATGACATTTGAAAACGAAATGAGACTAAAGACAAACACAGGCTCGCCAACTTTTTGCCAGCTCAAAATTATTGTAGGCTTTTTATTTCATCGTATCTACATTGGAAGCGATGGTGATCCCGGAGTCCTCATATGATATTTACGGGCTGAAATAGTCCAACGAAATAACAACTCGACTATTTATGAGGTATTTACGGGATATTTCGTTTTGGCAGTTGAAGACGACTCTGGACACTGTTGGTCATTTGGTGAACTCTGATTGGTCTCGATTGCAATTCTCTCTTTTACCAATCGATGTTTTGTCGGTAACGGATACTGATCAAGACAGATCTAATGAGGGATGTACTACTGTTTGTTAATTATTTAATGCTACGATACAAGAATTTATCCTTAGAAAGGTGCGTTATCGCGTCGGGTATTGCGCAGTACTCTGATCATATACAACGATCTCGATCTAATCGTGATTCAAAACCAGCAAGTACAAGCACATTATTCATTCATTCATTCATACTAACTCTTTAATCATTCTTTGCTAAACAAATAACGATTTAATTGTGGACAAACATTGTTTCTTTGTACAATTTCTTCCCACGGCAAAATTAATTTTTCTATAATTTAAGAAAAGTCAGTTTAAGTTAAATACGATATTATTGTTTTCAAACACGATAATTTGATCGCCATATCATGATGACAACAGGTAGATCTGGCAAAGCTTTTATTTTGTAATTATTCTCTTTCATTTTCTTTGTTCTTCGTATCAGAAAACTGTTCATGTTAACAAAAACATTAAGAGTGCTAACTTAATTATAGCTTTAAATCATTGAGCTTTAATCGAATAGGAGGCAAAAGGTATAAATAAAACACAACAATAAACTTTCAAGTGATAAAATATTTTCTTCTTCCTTACTACGTAGTTGACTTCAGACTGCAGACGACACTCAACAGTCATTCTGCTCCTTTAGACGCACAAACTCTGACGAAAACGTTATCATTTATGGCAATCAAAATCACTGTAAGAGTTTAACAAATTTATAGACTTACATATTCTAAAGATATGTATGATAATACTTTGCTTCATTACGAAAAATAAACATTAACTATATTTTAAATAATTACTAAATTACGTAATAAAATTCCCGGAATGAACATGAAAATCCTGGTTTTTTCCCGGTTTTTTCCTGGTCTGTACCGATTCCTGGTTTTTTCCAGGTTTTCCTGGTTGGTATACACCCTGTTTTATTACAGAGGCCATCCGTGTGTGAAGCCCAATTCATGTGTTTGTCCAAATATAAACCTAAAAATGTTGTTTCCTCAACTTCAGTCAAATGATCAGAATTTAAAATAATATTTGTAGGATGTGAATTATTTTTAGTGCATCTGGTAGAAAATGTTATATAATTTGTTTTTGTTTGATTCAGGAGAAGATTTCTTTCTGCCAAGTCTTGTTGGATCATACCGAGTTGATTAAAAGCTAGTTGCTCGATATCGTCAAAAGTATTTCCAGATATTTTTAGACTAATATCATCTGCATAAAGGACTATTTTATTGAAATTAGCTATATTGGGTAAGCCATTTAAGTAACATAAGAACAATGTTGGACCCAATATGGTGCCCTGTGGAACTCCGTATTTAATAGATGTTAGAGGAGAGTTGAATTTTATTAATTGGTTATGATTATTGAGGTGGAGAGTTTCAACAAACTGCCATCTATCTGTTAAATATGATTTAAACCAGTTCAAACCGCGGTTTTTGATTCCTAGATTTTCAATAATTTTTAAAAGAGTACTATGTTGTACACTGTCGAAAGCCTTACTTAAATCCATGAAAACACCGATTACATTTTCTTTTTTATCTATTGAGTCTATTATTGATTCAATAAACTCGATACAGGCACTAATGGTTGATTTGCCACTTCTGAAACCATGTTGTTCTAAATCAAGCAGATTGTTAGTTTCCAGAAATTCACTAGTATCCAATCACTTGAGCATGAATGACACATCTGCGACCAGATAAGAATAAGATAACCCCCAATACAAAAATTATAAAACCTTAACTAATTGTTTTATGAAGTCCACTTTATCAATGAAGTCCACAATTTTCTTCTCATTTTTACAAATCAAATGAGACAGATATGAAGGCTGAGTATCATTTCAAAGACAAAATATAATTACAAATTTGAAGTAGGTCAGAGCTAAATATAGCTGCTGTAAGTTTTCAATTTCCGAATTCAGAGACATCTCTCAGAATCTGGTATTTCTAGATAACTGTCAAAATCCATTCTTCTATGAGTTAATGAAATATTTTTGAGGTTACTGTTATGAAAAACTCGTGGACGGCTGCGAAAATCGATAGCGCATTTCTATCAGTCGCGGCTAAACGCGGATGTAGCTTTTCAAAGCTTGCGATCTGCCGCGAAATACGATCGCACATATTTGCCGATCGTAAATAAACTAAATGCAACTTTGCGAAACTAGCGATCGGCCGTAAAGGTCAGTCGCGCACATTTGCCAGCCACAAATGAACAGAAAATGCTGCTTTATTGTGAAAATAGCAAGGAGCTGCGATAAACAATTTGCTGATTGCGGATAAACGGCAGATGTAGCTTTGCGTAACTTGCGATCGTCTGTAAAATTTGATCGCACAAACGTAAATCGCACGTAAATTCGACCGCCGCGTAAACGGCGGGAGTAACTAACTACTCGACTCGTTTTAGCCGAGTAGTTGGAACTACTCGACTCGACCTCGAGTAGAAGCAACTACTCGAGTAATTACTCGACTGTCGAGTACTCGCCCACCCCTACATAACCCTCACCATTCACATGAACCTATTTTTACATGCTTCAGTTGATTACCAACTTACTTGGTTACCCTAAATAAAACTTACAATAAATCAAAATATATAGCTAGGAAAACAAATCTACAGAAAGTAACATTAAAGTATTGCAAAAATAAAAAAATAAAAAAAATAATTCAGTTTCTTTTTGTATCAAAATTAAAACATTTAATTTACATGAAATTTTATATTTTTTTTAGTTTTACAATTTTGTTTTCATTGATGTAAATTTAAGTTTAAGTTTATCTTTTATGTTATTGTGAATGAATTACAGCAGAGCGCCGATTATCCAAACTAATTGGGGACAAGGAGTGTTCGGACAACTGAATATTCAAATAATCAAACATGAAAAGACAAAATTTAAAAATTATATACGTAACGTAATTCTTACTAGTAAAAAGGCTAAATAATGATCAAACAAAAATTATTCACGTAATTTTATTATGAAATCGACCAGAATACATGGGTATAAATTTTTAAAGAACAATTTATCATACATAGATACAGTACACTGTATACTTTTTATTTAGAGAGAAAGTCCAAAATTTGTTTTTGCTTTAGGCCTGACACTTTTTTTCGCGCGAGAATTTGAATCGCTTGAGAATCTTGATCAAGATATGAATTATTACGGCGTTCGGTTAACCGACGGTTCAGATGACCGACGTTCGGATAATCGGCGCTCTACTGTAATATAATGTCATTACATGAAGACTTTTAAATGTAATATATTGTTATTATTTGGTTATAGAATATTCAAAATCTATATAAGGTGTCCTGTTTACTTAACAGCTTTTCAGTAATTTTCTATAAATATTTATATTTCTGCTGACACCTGTAAGATTATATCATCTAGTCAAATACTTATATTTGGAAACTCATATGAAGAATTTGTCTAGAGAGATAACCTATGAATGTTAGAGGAACATTGACAAATAATAGGAGTATGTTGCGGCTTTACAGCAGACCACAGCAACAAAAACAAAACAAAAACTTCCTAATTTCATAAATTTTTCATAAATTTCCTCAGGTAATTTCAGGTGAATTCCAAATAATTTGCATAATTTGATTTAGTAGGAGTTCTACAAAATGTTTAATTTTTGAATATCGTTATTTTTTTAATAGATCATTAAGTATAATTTTATACTATTGTTTAATTTTTAACTATTTGAAAACCACAATATTATTTTTGAAACTTTAAATCAATCATAATTATTTATGATGTTTTATGCTAGGATAAGTGGTTACAATTTTTATTGGAAAAATAACTCGCTGGGCACATGCTGTAATTTTGTTTGAAATAATCTAGTTACACTATGTTCCAAGGTGCACTAGGCACTTCACCAACAATGGGAATTACAGTGCACGGACAGAATGTAATGCTTAGGAATTACAAAGTGGCTACGACATGTACATTCATCCTGAGAACTACAGGGCACCCTGCATACAAATTGGGAAGCAGCGATACAACTCAATCTTATTAGTTTGAGGTTTAAAAACAGGTATCTAACCCTATAAAGTCGAAAAATAAGTACCTTCTTCTTCTCTCTTACTGTGATGTAAAAGGTGAGTCAGCTCGGGCACAAGGCTGAGAGAGAGAGTCTGGCTGTTGACGGTGGGCAGTGGATGGTACAAGTTCCCGGAGTTGTTATACAAACAACCTTGCCAATTCTCTTTCACTTCTTCATCTTGCTATAGATGACAAAAACACCGATATGAGGTAACAACAATAATAGTAAAATCCTAAACAATAGCTAATTTTTATGTTTTAATAACATACAAAAATAAAACTTGAAGATCATAGTTTCCGCACATATTACAAAATAAAGATATCAGAACAACATGGGAAAACCTCCCATAAAACAGTAACTTCAGTCCTAACAGCTGTCAATGAAAAGACTGGTGTTTATAAAATAAATTTCAGTGACTGTCCATCATAAACCCACCTGAAGTATTATAAAAGATAGGGCATCGTAAGGCTCATTAAAAAAATGGTTTACAAAACATCGGTCAGAGTAATATTTAGACGTTAATCCAAAATTGCCTTTGCACATTACCTGGTTACCACATTTTAATCAGATTAAGACAATACAAATCCATCTATTTTGAATGGAAGTCATAGCAATAAAGTACCTAATAAGGTCTCAGTAGGACCACCTAGTAGGCCTACATGAAAAATAACATTAAAAAACATGAAAACATGAACAATACTTCGCTGGTTTGAGATTTTTTAGCCAAAATATATATATCTAGAATCAAGTCACTTTTAAAGTGTTAACTATTGCATTAGTAATACATAAGATGAATCAGTAGCTAATAGCATAGGTATTTTTGCCTAAAAACACTAACATCGATTGAATTTTATAATCATAAATAATAATTAAAAAGCAAAAACATGGTTACCTGAATATTTTTTTCAGAAATCTTTGAGCACAACTTGTCTTCCAATAAATTCTTTTTAGAACGTGACACATTCAACCCTTTTTTCAGGCTGTGGTATGGTGAAACATTCTCCTTGCATGTCTGGAAAAAATTATGTTCAAAATAAATAAAAATATTTAAGCATTAAAAACAAGACAAAGACATTTTATATTAAGTGTAGACTTCAAGTCTGAAATGGTTATTTTGTGAAAAAATAACAAGTTTTCAAAATAAAAATATTGTAAATATGCCTATTATTAGACATAGCAAATATCAATCAATCATTTATTGAGCCATTTATTGTATACAGAACAGATTAACTTGATGCAATATAATGAACCTCCATAATATAACAAAATTCTTTGATTTAATGTTTTTTTTTGCTCTAAAACCGGCCATAACACAAAATTAAAATTACATTATAAATCTAAGTTATGAATGAATATGTTTTCTACATTCAATGTACCTTAACAAAGTCACAACGGGGTAATAAGAAACACAAGCAAACAGTAACAATGTGTTAACAAAGTCAAAGGCAGCATAAAGAAGGAATTTTAAAGGACCCTTACACAATTTTTAAGGACATGGCAAGATTTCTTGACAAGGTACAGGTCATAAAAAAATAGTTGAGCAAACTTTAAAAAAATAAACTAAATAAATTAACCGGTACCTTATAGCTTTCAGCATTCCTCAAAAACTAACAGAAGTTGATATATATTATATAAAGTCCTGCAAATCACAAGTCACATAGTCCTGCAAATCCTTCCGACGTCCTTTCAAGTCACATAGTCCTGCAAATCCTTCCGACGTCCTTTTAAGTTTCTTCAAATTTTCCAATTCCTCCAAAAAATTCTGATTCTTCGATAGATCTAAAATATATTTTTTGCAATGCTAAAAATGCACAACTGCATGGCACGAATTTTGGTGCCATTATGTGAATCTAAATCTGATATAATGGATTTTAAGTTGCAAATATATAATAAATTACAATCATCAATTGTTCCAGTGAATGTTACACAGCAAAATATTATCTGTATTTTTTAAAGTTAACTTTTAAACATAACTAAAATAATAAAATAAAAATTCTTCAAATACCTAACCTTTTAGTATTTCTTAAAATAAATGAACCAAGGTTCCATTGCTACTTTTAAAGCAGCCTATAGTTTTACTGCCTTTTTCCTATGCCTTTTTCCTTAATGCCATCGTATCTCAATTTTGGAATAAAGGGGCAGAGAAAACTGTGCTGAACTGTTAATGTAACCAAAAGGTTCCAAATATACAAAAATGAAGTAATTACTACGACAAAAGATTTAAAATAGAACATTCTATAATACAGAGATTAATAAACTTTTCTTGACAGTTAGCTTTTGAAGGTCGGATCAATTACAATCCAGGCCTAGAACTGAGAGAATTCACCACTTAAACCATAAAGTCTTCAACCGGGAAAAATGCGTCGAGAACTTAAAATGCGACAGGTAAACAAAAATAGACCAACCTCTTTAAGTAAACTGCCACTAGTTCGGTGCCACTTGCTGATGCGGCCGCACCGACTGACGCGAGACGTGTGGGTGGAGATGCGGGCCGACGTGTGGTCGATTGCCGCCACCTTGGTCACGCCGCCGCCCCGGCCACACCACCGCAGCCGCGGCCGGCACCGCCGCTCACTGCGTAGCCACATCATCCCCTGCCACACCACACCATATAACCAACCATGCACTACATAACCTTGTCAAATTTTGTTCCAAAGACATGCTTTCAATGGCCTATTTTGATCTAATCTACCCCCACATTTCCTATGGAATAAGAATATGGGGTAGTTGTGCCAAATTTAGACACATAGTGTTTAGACAGTAAAAAAAATATAGTTCGAATTATTTACAGATTGCAGGCCAGAGAATCTTGTAGGGATGCCTTCAGGAGCTTGAATTGCTCACAGTGCCCAGTCTCTATATTATGAAGGTAACAACCTACTGTAAATATGGATGCTCCCTCATTCAAGGGAATCAAATTCATCAGCATGGGACGAGAGGCAGAGACAATTATCGACCCCAGCAGCATAGAACTGTGGCTTTTCAACACTTGCTGTCACAGATCAGGGTGAAATTTCTTAATAAGCTCCCTGAGGGTATAAAACAATCTCCAAATCAAAATTAATTTAAATCTCAATTGAAAGGGCTCTTGGTGTCTATGTCTAAAGTTCTTTACTCTGTTGAAGAATTCGCAATGAACCGCTGGGAAATCTAAATTCCAGGCATTTTTGCGAATAAAATTCCAGCACTGGTGTTAAGCCTCGAGCTTTTAATTTCCAAGAGCTATAAATGTATTTCTAACTTTAGCAACACAATTGTACAGTTGTCAACTGCAATAAAAAGATTATTATTATTATTAAAATAGACAATAGGCGATAATTCTTTATTTACATTATTCATTGAGAAAAGCAAATGTGTCGCTAAAACTATTACAAAAGATATTAAGGTCTGCATTTTTAAAAGTTCTGCCTCCAGTTTTTTGCAGAAGGGGTGCTGATGTAGCCATGCTATGAGGTTTTTTTATTTTCTTCTCACATTGGATGTTTTTCCTCTTCTGACACGATGTTGAGGAATTTTGCTGCCAGATATGACGGTTGTTTTTCATAGAGTGTGAGATGATGGATCGGAAGTACTATGTTGTTGGCTCTTCTGGTGTTATGTCACTTCCTCTCTCCAGATTTTGTCTTTCAGCATGTAAGGCAGTTCTAGGATAAAAAGGCTCACTACAGTTAACACCTTTAGTTGTTTTGAAATGAGGGAGCCAATTTCAATTTTAGGGCTTGAAAGAGGAGTCTAGAAGCAAACTCCCCAAGGCTGTCGCTGAGGTAGTCCCAAGTAGAAAGCAGACACAGCATAGACATCACTGTTGTCACATGATCAAGCACCTAGCTCCCGTTGGTTACTTGTAGATGTCGGCTTTTGCGTCTCACTCTCCAAGTCAGATGACGGGTTTTGCTTCTAGACTCGATTTTTAACATTAAAAATATATACTAATGTTCGATTTTGCTTCAAATTCAACAAACCATCTTGTGCAGCTCTTAATTATGAAGAGAAAGATGTATCTAACTCAAAAAAAGTAATTTGTACATGTTTGCTTTTAAACTCCTTTTTTATGTATATCGTTTAGTTTATACTATGAGTTATATTAGTAAAAACAAGATTTACGAATTAAAAAAGTCTATTCTTTGTGTTTGATTTATGATAACTCTGCTTAGAAGCATCGGGGGAAAAATTCCTAAAGAGAACCTTTAGTCGACTTTCTTGGGAACAATATATCAAAATGTGTGAGTCTTGTGATTAAAATTTACGTCCTTATTAATTTAATTCTTAAGTACTGTTATCTCAGCTGTTAAACTACTTTGATGAATGAAATTCAGTAAACATTGTCTTTGAATGAAATATAAGTTAATTCCGTCGCAGTTTTATGTTTTTAGCGAATTTCCCCTATAGGGAAGAAGCTATTACCGTAGGTCTCATGGTAAGACCTAAGCCCCAGACCATGATAACTTTTCGTTTTGCAACCCCCAGAAGCAAAAAACACCATTTGTTCGAATTTTTAGATATATATCTATATATATATATGTCAGTTAGATCGATAAAAATGGTCGGCCGTAAAAATGGTCCAATCTTGATGAGATTTGGTACAGACATGTAAAGTGGTAATCGATTGGACGAGTTCATGAACCAGCCCGATCGGACCACCGGAAGGGGGGGTAAAGCTAAACCCTAAAAAAAAACCCTAAACCCTAAAAGCTAAAGATAAACCCCCTCAAAAATGGGTTTTTTGAGCTTTTTATATAGAAAAATAAAATTTATCAAATTTTTGTTGGCACCATTGAATTCAGCTCAAAAAAATAAACAATTTGGTTTCTTGAATCACTGCTCTATGTCCATTGGTTACCGAGACATTGAAGGTGGTAAACACAGTACGTTGTCCCAATGTGAACCTTATGGGAAATAAGTAAAATTCTATTTCTCATTTATTTCTCAACATATCTTGATAAAACTTGGTAAATGGCTTCTTCTAGTTCAGATCTACTAAATATTGAATTAAAACCAACCAGTTTAAACATACCTGTAGCAGCGAACCTGCATACTCATTCCCCATGTTAATCTTATGGAGCTTACAAAAACATGTCAAATCTCGCTATGTTAGATTAAAATATATTGTTTTGCATTTGAAATTCGCTGAGTATGCAGGTCTGCTGCAACGGGGGTGTTATTGAAATGGTTTGTCATAATAGATTAATATATAAACGACTGAATTACTGCGAGGCAGAACACAACAATGACTGTTGAAGTACAGTCTGGACCTAGTGGACCCATTTTATTCGCGCGCCACTGCATGTCTCATATAAACAACGCCTGCTTCCAGATGTTGAATTCATTGTAAAAACAATGCCAATTTACCAACATTGAACAATAAGGAACTTTTCAGTTCCTCCAAACTGCATGTGCTGTGTGTGTTGAAAGCATGTGCTCCGTTGTTGCTGGCCAGTTGCTGTACCTTTCCTGGATCGCGCTTGCCCGAGCGAGGGTGGTAATTAATTTCAATTTATCAACTTATTACGGATTTATCTAGTAGTATTAAAGTAGTTTTTTAAGTAAATATTGATTGTGGAATCTATCTAATGTCATTAGAGGAAAAATGAAATGAAAATCTCAAATAACAAAAGAGTTCTTAAGAAATAAATTAACAACAATGTAAATATTGATCACAGGACTCTCAAATTTTGATATATTGTTCCCAAGAAAGTCAACTAAAGGTTCTAAACAGGAATTTTTTCCCGATGCTTCTAAGCAGAGTCATAATAAATCTAACACAAAGAATTGATTTTTTAAATTCGTAAATCGTGTTTTTAGTAATATAAACACAGTATAAACTAAACGATATACGTTAAAAATTATTTGAAAACAGTGCTGATAAGGTAATTAACTGGTCATTAGAGTAAAGTGGACTGCAAATTTTTAACAGCGTTTTTCACGGTTCTATAGCTTTAAGAATAAGAATGTTTTTACTGCCGTGCGCTCGCTCTGCGGTTCACCTTCTTTCGATAATCAGGGTATAATTAATTATTAATGTGTCCTTGGGTTCCTGGTTCCTTAAAATATTAAGTTTGACATTTGGACATACATTTTTGTTCTTAACTACAAAATTATTATGGTTTATGTTAGGCCTATCAAGAAGAGTAAACCTGAATTAATGAGCGAGGGTTCCATAAAGCTTTGGGAGTTTCCTCTAACAAAAAAAGGGTAAACATATCCTAGGTTAAACACAGTTCCTAAAATAGACGGTTTTAATTTCTTATGAATTTTAGATTGCTCGAGGTGAAATATTGAAAATCAATATTGATCCAAAACATTGAAAATCATGGTGGGTTTGAGTCGATCACTCTCTCCTAGAAAATCCAATCCCAGACCGTATTTTCAATCCCGGGATTCTGACTATCGGGGCCAATCCCGGTATTGACCCGACATGGTTATTTGGCAATAAAAAAAGAAAGAATCACTATTCTTTCGCATATGTTTACAGAATCGTAATTACAGTGCAGTACATAAATCAGTTTTCCTTTAGTTTTGAGTTGTAAATGTTAAATTTTAAAGTTAAAAAATTGACTTATTAGACTTATTATGAAACCCTGAATAATAGACATCAAGTGAAAACGAAACACGTTATCAGGTAGGCCCTATATCAATACAATGTACGTACAAAACACTATTAAAACATTTATTCGAACATAATTTTAAAAAGTTTCATACAAAATGTGAATTTATTTAGTTGTTTCGCCAAACAAAATCGGAACTCGGAGTTAAACATTGCTTGGAAAGATGAAAGTATAAAAACTAGATAAAAAAAGTCAAAAAAACTAAATCAATGATAAAAACTAAATCAATGAACCAGTTGATAAAAACTAGATCAATGAAAGTAAAAATGATCAAAAAAACAATCATAAGAGTATCGTAATGTTGTAATGTGACTGAATACCAATTTTAATATACCGTATTAGAAACTAGTTGGAATATTTTTGTGAATTTTTTCAAAAACTCTAAAATATTAACTGAAACCCACTTAAAGAAAATGTAAAATGACAAATAACCAATCAAACCATGATTACTTGGTCAAAAGCGACATATAACTAAGTTTTTCTTAGTTGTAACCTTGTTATAACTGAAGAAAACCTAGTGAACATCAGTTTTACGCGTAGGGGTGTGCGAGTACTAGAGTATCGAGTTTGTTCGAGCTGAGTTTACACTACTCGACTCGATTCCAAGTTTCTAAAAGTACTCGCAGTTCCAGTCGAGTAGTTACCCCCGCCGTTTACTCTAATCGTTACACGTGATTTAGTTTTATGGCCGTTTTTAGACTCATCTTTAACGCTATTGGTATAAAATACTTGGTTTCACTTTAACGAAGAGTTTTTTAGGTTACTGATATTGAATAAATGTATACCACTTTACTCATCTTTAACCGCCATACTGCAAAAATTCTCTGTTTCACTTTAATAGAGAGTTTTTAAAGTTATTGTTATCAATAAATTTATACAACTTTACTCCTTACTTGAGTATGAAGTTATTTCTTGTACCTTCTCTTAGTCAATCTAAGAAAAACAGGCAGGCTGCTATTTTTTACCAAACGCTTTATTTTACAATTTACGCTTTATAAAGGAATAAACTTGAGATGATCTGAGTTTCAGTCATTTTATTTGAAAACACAGGTAAGAAAAATCAAGTTCAAGATATCTTAATTAAAAATTGTCTTAATTCAGTCGATATAATTAAACTCAAGAACACCTCTAAGTTTAATAACAATACAAAATTAAATTGTATTTGAATATTAATATTATTTTTGACATTATGGTTTTGTAGAAGTATGAAAACTATTATCTTTGTTACAAAAAAATCGACTCGAAAAAAAATTCGAAATTCCAGCAAAGTATTTTAAAACTCGACTCGACTTCAAAAATCACTACTCGCACGCCACTATTTACACGTGAATTTGATAATCCCGAAAATCCCGGCCCTGAGCCTGAGAATCCCGGGATTTAAATTCGCTGAAATCACGCGGGATCCCGGGTTTAGATTCCCTACTCCATCCCGATTTCCGACCGCGGGCCGCGGACAAACAACAATTGGCGGCTACCCGGATACATACATGCTTGCGCGGGCTATTTCAAAATCCGTGGAGAACACAGTCCGGTATCGCTCACCCCGGTGCATGCCTCCTGTGTAAATACGAGTTATGCCTTCCAGTGTGAAAACACGGCGAAAATCACACCACAATGTTATACTTAATAAAAAAAATAACGTACAATAAAAATAATAACGAGCTTCTTATTCGACTTCAAACGTGTTTTTTCTTAAAAAACAAATAGGTAAAAAGAATAACAAAGATTTGAATTTGGAAAAATTTCAACTTTGAATTTATAATTATAAAATAAATCTACAGTAATTCAGAGGACGCCGAATAAAACGAATGTAACGGGTGATATCTGAACCGGAAGTAATTGCCCGGTGTAGATTCCCCGTAAGTAGCCTAATGTATTTAATTCGTCAAAATCGACGGCTATCGAGGAAATACTGTACTAAAAGGCCGATAACACAGAGCGGTCTCTGTAAATAAGCCGACACGAAACATCAAAACAATAAATCATACATTCTTAGTCTACATCTATAAAAGTAAAAAAAAATACACTTAGTATTAAAAATGCTAAGTCGGACCAGTCTTTCAGTCGACATTACAAAAATAAACCCTCGCGAATACATCGGCGAGGCTGTGGGCCGATATCGCGGTAGCAATCGCGAGGCATCGGCGGCATGCGGGGAGCCGGCCCGGACAAAGTGCGGGAAACGACAAGCGATGAAGACAACAAGCGGGCAGATACAGTCCAAGTAGGCCTTACTGGTCAGTCCGAGAGGCTCGAGCACGCTGACGGGTCGTCGACAAAAATAAATCTCATCGTTTTAAACACACGCGAGATAACACCGTGCTGATGGATTGACCCCGACACTCGAACTCGGGCGGAAACGGCCGAGGAAGGCCGATCGGTCGGCGTCGCGAGATAATCAATAATCTTCAACACGGCGTACGTTCGGGGCGAGGTGACGTAATCCATCACGTGACCCTGCCTCTACCTGCCCACAGCCCGAGGTCGCACCGACTCGCCGGACTCGCCGCTGTGCCGCTGTGTCGCTGCCCACATCCCATTACCGTACGCCAGCTGCTAAAATTATCGTTCTTGCAAAATTATCGTACAAAGATCCAAATACGATTCAATCGTGTACAAGTAAACAATCTTTATGGCATAATGATCGGGATGTGAATTATCGCCTTTGGGTATATTAGCAAAATTTCTGTTTTATATGCATAATTAAAAATAAATAAATTACACACGGAATGAAAAAAATAAAAATAAAATTATGATTACAGTAAGAACAGAGGAAAAACGAAATTGAATAGGCATATTCATAGTCGAAACAGAAAATCACGTCTTAGCTGATTTTTACAAATACGTAAATAAAAATAACTGTGTTAAAATCAGTACGAAATTTTACGTTTATATATTATAATGATATTCATAAATTATGCTTATAATATACAATAATGCTCAGCATTATTTAATCTTCAAAGAAAATGTCTTTTTCCTCTTTTAATACAGGTGGATAGCACTATCTAGATTGAAGTATATTTTGTCTGAGCTTATTGTATTAAAACAAATAAAAAATTTCTAATAAACCCAAATTACCATAAAACCTTTTAAACAGATAAAGGCCATTCGACCGCTCGCTGCATAAATATGAAAACTAGAAACAGAAAAGAGACTCCTATGGATGTTTTTGTTCAATTACATTGCAAAATAGCTGGTCCAACAAAATAAGCCTGGTTTTCATTTTAAATCTTATTTTCTTTTAAGCAGTTACATATATTCAAAATTATCGTACATTTTCGCGTACGATAGTAAGTACTTTCGTACATCTTACAATCCAGAGAAATTATCGGACAAATACGATAATTATCGTACATCTGGGAACCCTGGCCCACACACACATAGCACACACACGCGCACACATACACGCTGGACCGGCGGCGCGGCGATCGCGTACAACCACATGTCCTCCTGTCCTCCCGGCTTTCAAAGCTGTATAATATCCGGCTTTTGCAAACATTTGGCCGTTTGGGACGTTTGCAAAGATATACAGTGTTTTTTTAACGCAACCCATTTTTAACATTGAATAATGCACATATAAATATGAAATGAGTATCGTTTTGTCAATCTTTACATTTTGTATAACCTATTATTTAAGTTTAATCGCATTTAGTTTTAAGTTTAATCACATTTAGTTCACATTATGTGTTCAAACAATCCGCCTTTGGCGTTTGCATAAAGTTGTACTCTCTCCATCAAATTCCCGAACGCGTGTTGCAAGGTACCTCTTTGAATTTCTTGCATCAAATTTGTAATGTTTGTTTTGAGGCTGAATATCCTGTGAATTGTTTTCGCATGCCTTACTTTTTATGTGTCCCCAAAGAAAATAATATATTGGGGCCAAATCCGGGGATCTTCGGGGGAAATAATCTTTCACTGATAACACAAAGTTTTGGGTTGCGTTAAAAAAAAAACACCCTGTACTTTCGTCATGTTCCCGCGGCCGTATATACGGTAAATTCGCGCGATCGTAACAACTATTAATAAACTTTACGATTATAAGAATTCGTCTTTGGCAAACCCAAGGAAAATACAACTCAATTCCCTAGTCTAAAACGAAACTAGTACTGATGTCTCGCTACCCGCGATAGGTAAATCTGCACTACCGTATTTTACGGCCGATTAATTTCAAGTTACTCCTACCGTTTGTAGATTATTATGTGTTGTGTGTAATAACACATCACACATACTTACGCGGCTAATAACAATACATTGATACCAAAATAGCATCACTCTAGTAGTGATGCTAATTGTTATCCCATGAAATGGAAAAACACAGTACGATCTTAGAGATAATAACTTGATTAGGATTCCTCAACACAAAACGGCGTTCTTTGAAAAACACGTGCATTTCAACGGCAGCAAGCTGTTTAATGCCCTCCCAGAGAATATCAGAGCTGAGCAAGACGCGGGACGATTTGGCCGAAAGGTAAAACGATTATTGAGTGAGCAGGCTATTTATACAGTGTGAGTGATTTTTATGAGCTGAAACTAATAAATCTTATATTTTATAACAAAAGTTTATTTTTATTTTAGTAACAAAACAAAAGACACTATTGTACAGTTTACTGTGTTTCAATAAATGATTTTTATTTGATTTGACATTCTTTATTTTGCCGACCGAACCCAGATAGCATGGAAGTATTCTGGAAATATGCTTTTGGTTTGCTTTTGGCATGCACATGCAAATGTGCATTGTTTATTATCCGATAATATGGTTGAATTATTCCATGCAAACCTTCAAAATAAGGTTCCAAAACACATTAGAAAAAATTCTTCCTAAATATGCCTTAGTTTAAATATCATTCGGCTTGAATATTTTCACTGTTTGTTATATGATAATATGTTTTAACTATTCCATGCAAACATTCAAAGTAAGATTCCAAAACACATTAGAAAAAATTCTTTCAAAATATGCATTAGTGTGCATATAATTCGGCTTGAATATTTTCACTGTTTGTTATTTGATAATATGTTTTAACTATTCCATGCAAACATTCAAAGTAAGATTCCAAAACACATTAGAAAAAATTCTTTCAAAATATGTATTAGTGTGCGTATAATTCGGCTTGAATATTTTCACTGTTTGTTATTTGATAATATGTTTTAACTACTCCATGCAAACATTCAAAGTAAGATTCCAAAACACATTACAAAAAAATTCTTTTAAAATATGCATTAGTATGCGTATCACTTGGCTTGAATATTTTCACTGTTTGTTATTCGATAATGTATTTTAATTATTCCATGTAAACATTCAAAGTAAGATTCCAAGTCACATTAGAAAAAAATCTTTATAAATATGCATTAGTGTGCGTATCATTCGCCTTGAATATCTTCACTGTTTGTTATCGATGATGTATTTTAATCATTGCATGCAAACGTTCAAGTTCAAGTTCCAAAGTACATTGGAAATATTTCTATTATATCATATATTTTTATTTCATTGCATTACGGGAACATTGAAGAAAATTGAATACCAAATTAATGACAAAGTTGCAATAATTTTTGAAAGAAATAAATATTCTTCTCGATAAGTATTTGTCATGATGGTATCTATTATTAAATTTAATTGGCTACACATCATTAAAATTAAATATTTTTTTAAAGGTATATTTCGGACCATGTTCTAGGTCCATCGTCAGCCTTTTAACTGGAACAGGTTATGTAAATTTACTTTGTGTGTCTTGAGAATCATATTTGAATATTCTTCCGAAGACATCGAAATAATTATAGGTATGATATTTTCTAATGTATGTAAATGGGATATCTGTCTTCTGACCGGTCGCATATGAGCACGTGACTTTGGTAGAGGGGTAATGCACGTGAATACACAGAAGGCCGTTTGTTGTCGTAGCGTCGGCGTTCTTATTGTAAAGGTACCACGCGGGAGCTGTTGACCACGGGAAAACCACCTCTACCGTCGAGATTCTCGGAATGGTCCGTGCATCCAACAATAAAGGAACGAGTTGACGGGTAAACTGGAAAGTTGGCTCGCCCGCAGACAATTTAAGTGACCATTTAGTCCATTTTATTAATTCTAAACTAAGTACAAATCAATGTATATCATGTGTTACAGGGTTAATGCACTTCAACCCTTAAAGACTCATGAACACTCACACCCTACACAATTTCATAATTCGCAATTATGCAATTGCAATAATTCATTTTCGCAATTTTTTTTCCTACTCACAACATACACTATAAAACTTTTTTTATAAACTTTTGTTTGCAAAACATATTTATTACAACTTTAGTTTTAAAAACTCGATCTTGTGTTTTAAAACATGTTGTACAACAGAAGTGTATGAAACAAAAATTTCTTTTGATCTTTCCATCACGGCTTGGGAAACCTGCATCCTGTTCTGAAACAGATTCTTCGGTTTTAAAACACGCTTGTTGTTTAAGTTGTTTAATAATTTTCAATGCTTTCTTCAACAAGTTCAAAACAATTAATATAATTGGTTGTACAACACAAGTTTATAAAACAAATTGTATAGTATAAACGCGGCTTAAGCTGTCTGATTACATGTGTTATTCCAAATGTTCTATGTAAAATACGACTATCCTCCTAAAGACGAGTTAAGATTCTTTGAAAATAAGTTTTCTCGATGCTTTTAATTCTACTCTTACTTTTAATCGCACAGTTCAGGGGCTAATTACTATATGGATAGTGAGTTTTAATTCTGTAACAAAAATTAAAAATATACAGGATGAGTAAGACCACCCATCCACCTCTTGTAACGGGAGAACGGTTTAACGTAGAAACTAATTTGCTTTTGGAGAATTCACTAAAAATATTTTCATGGTGATTTATCTTTAGGGTGTTCCAAAAATGAAGGTCATGAGTTTGAATCTCCTAATTTTCTTTCCAATTCACCAAGTTGTAGGATTTTTGAAGGCCTTCAAAATGGTATGCTTTTTGGCGTATGTTGCTATTTGAATTTTTTTATTTTCTGGGCTACCAATATTTTCAAAGAAAATTCCCGAAAATTTGATATTATCAAAACATTGACATGTGACATATCGTTGGTAATTAAGCTGAGTTACCAAGGATTAAGGGTTTTGAATCAGAACTGAAAAATATTTAATGGTTTGGCGTATGTTGCTATTTGAATTTTTTTATTTTCTGGGCTACCAATATTTTCAAAAACAGTTCCCGAAAATTTGATATTATCAAAACATTGACATGTGACATATCGTTGGTAATTAAGCTGAGTTATTAAGGATTTTGAATCAGAACTGAAAAACATTTAATGGTTTAGAAAATACAGGGGTTTTCGTAAATATCTTAACTTTTCATAAGAATGGCAGCTATTTTAAAACGAAATGAGGTAATTTAGTTCTGTTTTCACCATAATGTTCCTTTTAAGAAGACCTTTTGCTATTAATTCACAAAAATTCGGAGATTCAAATTCTTGACATTGATTTTTAACACCCCCTGTAGATAAATCCTCATGAAAATATGTTTAGAATTCTTCATATTTATGCAAATTAGTGGAGAATAATTTTATTTGGCGTTTTTATGTTAAATCGTTCGCCCGTTCAATAGGTGGACGGGTAGTCTGACTCACTCTGTATATATTTACTTATAGACAAACCAACTTACGAGAAAATTTTGAATAATCCAGGTTATTTGTATTTTGGTGCTTTAGGTCTAAAGGTAAGTACATTGCTCGGTAATAGAACTGGAGGATTGTTTATGATAAATTCATTAATATTTTTATTGTTTATGATGAGGAAAAATTTTAGTTTGTTTAAGCCTATAAGCTTATGAGCATCTTGATAAACAGCTAAAAATATGATTTTATCTACGATCTATATAGTGGCGTACCCAGGAGAACAGCTGCCCCTATAAAACCAAATACATTGAAGCAATAAGCAACGTGGCCCAGCCCCTTAGCGTAATAGGGGCCTAATTAAAACTAGAATTTACTTTTACACCTTCAGAAAATTGTCAAGACGGAATCGTTTTACCGATAGCAGGTAAGAAGCAAGAGCCCTGGTGGCTTTGGGCCTATGATTTAATTTGTAAAACTAGAATATGGGATTTCAACAGTAGGGCTAATATACATAAATTGGTGAAATAGGTAGCACGAATTAACCGACCACGGGTAACAGTGGCAATAACTCTATAATGAATTTCTGTTACCCTTGGCGGCCACCAAATGCATAGTAACTGAGGTCATCCCACTATTCCCAAATCAAACCCCACTGTCACTGTTATCTTCAGGTATAGGATATATTTTCATTATTATTCGAGAGTAAATCTGAGTGAATTTAAACACTAAGGTTGGCACTGTAGTTAAATGCATTGAACGATAATCAGAAAAAATTGAACAAGAGAAGGAGTGAGCTAAGTCAGTCAACGTATTGACTAAGCCTAGTAATTAAAGAACCTGACAGTTACGTTCTAATTCATTTTTCATAAGTCTGAATTTTTTTTTGAAAGATTCTTCTATGTCAGGCAAAATCTATGTTTAGTCGTTTCAAAATAATAGGAAATCATACTTAAACTTCAGAAAATATCCCCATTCTACAAAATAAATAAATATGCTAATGACCTATTAGTTTAACTACTGTAGTCAACATTATTTGTCATTCTAAGAGCAAAAAATTCACATTACAGTATACTTATGCTAATTATATTTGTGATTTTATGTTTGGCTATCATGGTGCCAGTTTATCAGAACAATTATCATTATACTATACTCAACTATAAAGGACCGATTGGTGATTTGGATAACCCGAGTACTAGTCATGAATAGTGACAATAGAAAAGAAGACCATAACATATTTATGTTTGTTGGTCATTGACATATTTATTTTATGACTTTATTTTTTATCTTGGAATAATAGGTTATTAGGACAGTTATTTTTATTTTAAAACAACATATTAAAAAATCATTTACGATGCAGTAAACCATTATCGGAAAAAATGGCTTAGATTGTTTCTGAAGGGTGAGACCGGCGGCGGCGACCGCGGGTTCAGTGCACTCACTCAGGCCACGTGATGCGGCGCGCTAGTCCCTTTGTGTCTACCGGAAGGGATTTTTGCCTAACGAGATTGCAAAGTCCCTTGCATATTTGGGCATCAAGAGGGGTTAGTTTTCCCACTTTCAACTAAACTGCTGGGGGGTTAGTTTTTCAACTGTTCTCTGAAGGACTGCTCATTTGTCATCTGTAATGACAAAATTTAAAAGCGTTTATCTACAATATCTCTTTTTCTTAGGATAAAGAGTTGAACTTCACATAAAAAGTTCATAGATATTAAAAATCTCGGTTTTTTAACTAGTAACATTGAAACATTTAACAAAGTAAGTAATTTATGACAACCTGTTTACCCTATACTCTTATATGAGCAATGTTATTTTGCGTACTTGCTCGGTTGGTTGGTTGGCTACACAATTATCTCAAAAACGGCTACACGATGATTTCCTTCAAAGTCTGGAAATAAGTTATTTATGACTCAAAACGTCTTTTAAGCAGATTCCTTGGCCAAAGAAAATCTTATAACGTAATAAAATTAAAGTTTAGTAAATAATGTTAAAATTTTAACGTTGGCATGATGTGTTGCCATGATAGCAACGAAAATAAAGAAGGAAAGTGTAAACAAATGAAGTAATCATAACTGCTGCTTGCAATCTACAGCCATCAAGGAAAAATACAGTGAGTGGGATGAAGAGTTCATGGAGCAATAATAGTATATTTCACTACTAGTCACGAAAGTAGCCCATTTAGGGCAAGATAGTGTTTTACTTGCGAGGCGTAAGCCGAGCAAGTAAAACACTATCGAGCCCCGAAATGGTACTTTTGTGACGAGTTGTGAACAGTACTTTTCATCACGATGCAAATAAGTGACCAAAGCATAAAAAGCGTTTATAAAAAATGATCCAACGTTTCATAATTTAGTCATTTTTCTATAAGTAAACACAATACGGCTGAACTGTCTATTTTAGTTTATAAAGTCAGCTGGTTGAACTGTCAGATTAAGGAATTCGTTTGTTTGGGTACGGCAATATTTTATTTTGGTACGGAAATGTTTTGTTTGGGTACGGGAATGAAATGTTTAGGTACCGAAAAAGCAGCTGATCGTATCTTGTTTTGACGTAAGGAAATCGAGAGTTTTCGTAGATCTCAGCTGTAACGGGCAATTTTCGTATTCAGAGTGCATGATGAAAAACAGTTTTCTATTTATCAATTTTATGACATTGAAATATTTTTTAAACTGGATGAACTGGTAAACATGAAATAACACCGAGCGAGGCTTGGTCCACCAGGTATTATTCCCATGATAATTGATTTTTGCAAGTCATAGTTGAGAGGGCCAATTTTGTACATGGCACCCGATACTTCCGTATTTCGTTACATCCATCGGGCGAACTCCGAATAAAGAAGCGCGACGAAGTATAGTAGTAAGCCTAATACAATTTATACGGGCATCACAATCCTTAAGTCAGCATTTAAAACACTACATCCTATTACTTTATTTCCGTAACCGAAATATAACAGAGGACGATTTAGCTTAGAGTCGTTGATGATCAGGAGCACCCCGACGATGAGTGTCAAGCCGCATTTTCACCATCCTATATGTACTTAATACAATAAGGGTTTTCTCTATTAGATCCCTTTTTCAGCTGTCCTACTTAACCGAATTTTATGATTGAAGTGTCATTTTAAAGCTTATAGTGTAGTGCACCGGCGACTGACAATTAAAATGGGCATTTCTTTTACGGTTTCGACCCCCAAGCCTTTGATTTATTTCTAGAGGGCGCTTTCAACGCTCCAGTGCTGACCAACTTGCATTAGGTTTAACGGTTTTAAATGTGATTTAATGGTGTAATTTAACAGCTGATTACCTTGAAATGACGTTTTCTCAAGTCACATTGAAAACAAATATTGACCTCGTGAGGAACATGTTGAAGCTTGAAGGGTTCAAACAAAAGGTATTTTGAACCGGATGTTTTCGTTTTGGGAAGATCGAAAGCCATTAATTCGTTGATTTAATGACACCACTGAATTATGCCATTAATCCTTCCAAACTTAAACTAACTTATACAGTTCTTAGAAAATTAATTAGGGCTACTTTTATTGGTAATTGTAGCCAAATTGAGGCAGGTAAATAATTATTTATAGTAAATATCCACGGTCGACAGATTTCAAATATATTGTAAATTTTAACCCTCTAACAAAAAGAAGAAGGAGGCACATATAAAAACGAGTCGACGAGATTAGGAAAAATATGCGAAACCTTCGGCAAGAACAAGAGAACTGCTGAGAGACAGGACTAATTGAAAATCAGAAAAATATTAAAATGCGCAATTCGCGCATGGGCCCCCAAGAACTGTACTTCCGCCATTTTATACTGTTGTGCGAGAAGACAACCGAATTCAAAAACATAGTGCTTGGGCGATGAATAATTTGTGTTTTGTTCAGTTGGGCCTTTGTTTATTTTGTGAGATCTTTAAATTTCAAGGTTAATTTGATTAATAAAGGTGAGTTTTAAGCCATGGCATTTATTGTACTGAAGGTGAGTTTCATACAAACCGTGATAATCTTTAAATGCGCAATTTGCGCATGGACCCCCTGCTATTACAACTTGTTTTCCAAACTTGTGTTGTACGACCCATGATTTGAACATGTTTAAGAACGTAATGAAAAATGTTTAACAAAGCTGTACAACTAGCTTGTTTTACAACTATAAATCGTGTTTTACAACAGGTTGCGGCTTTCCCGACCCGTGTCGGAAAGATAAAAGGAAATGTGTGTTGTATAACCTTTTTTCGTGAAACATGTTTAATATTTACTTCAAACGTTAAACTTGTTTACCAAAAATCGTTTATACTTAAGGTCAGTTCGCTTCCTGATATCAGGTAGACAAGTGCTGATTTTGACTTGGTTGTAATGCCTCTCTAAGTGACCGAGTACAATTTATCTCGAATAACCAATTTTCAATTTTCTTACAAAATACATTTAAAGGGTTACATTTTCAAAAATTAAATAATGAAATTAAATAGGTATTTTAATTGTTCAGTAAGTTATGAAAGGTCGTAAAATATGATCGTGTTTAAAAATTATTAAACAAGTTTTACAACAAGCGTGTTTTAAAACCAAAAAATCGTGTTTTACAACAGGTTGCACGTTTCCCGAGCCCTGTCGGAAAGATCAAAGGCAATTTTTGTCTCATAAACATTTGTTATTGTCTACAACATGTTTTAAAACACAAGATCGAGTTTTAAACAAAAGTATTGATTTATTTTATCATCAGTGGCAAAAGTATAATAAAATAGTTGATTGGATTTATGTGTTCCACATAATTGAACATAACCTTTGAAATATTTGAGGTATAAAATTAAAACTTGATAAATAAGAAATTAATTAATTTGGAATTCGTGGGTCATCAAATCACTCTTTTGTCGCAGTTAAAATCGCAAGCGATGTTAAAACCGGTCCGGAAGGCGCGGTGGTGGCGGCGCGCGGCAGCCGGCGAGCGCAGCGTGGTGGTGAGAGGGTGGGAGTGGGGGATGGAAGCCATTTTGCCACGTTCGTTGCTTCGTTTTCTTCTGGGGTATGGTCCAGCTGAGGTGTTATTTCCTTATTTTTGTGCTCTGACTGTCGTTCCGAACGCTTGCCATCGCGCGAGTTTACCATTTGGCTTTGCAGTTATTTTGCAGCTAGTACCAAGCTTCTCAACCGACCACTGACCAGGTGAGAGAAATTTCTTCATTTTAACTGTGACATCAACATTAGTCATTAGGGGAGAGTGGGGAAGGTCCATACAAAATCGCATCGCTCAACTTTAAGTAATATTAGCTGCCTTATTTGCAAATGAATTTGCTGAAATTTGATTCTAATATTGCATAGCATCTAACCATTATCATGACATATAAATGAACGAAATATTTTTTACCCAAAACAATGCACTTAGTATGAAACTATCCCAAATTCATACCATTGGGACAGTTTCATACTTCTCTGGGGTAGATTCATATAATGGGAAAATAAAATAATAATAATAATAAAATAAATAAATAAATAAGATGCATTAAAACTTATTTTGTTGATTTAAAACCATTTAAAAACTTAATACTAACAATAATTTGGCTTAAAAGTAGGCTTTTACAATGTTTTGTTAAAGTGTCAACAGTGAAATTGAACCTAAGTCTTGCTCCACAATTTAAGTTGAGGAAGTTTTTGTACAATTTCTTGCAAATAAACTTACTATCAATAACAATTAGACCTGACAACATTACCTGTGACAACATTTTTATCTATGTCAGCTCTTTTAGTTAATTTCCTGTAATTTCTCACCATTTTTCACCCAAAAGAAATTTAAAAAAATAATGTTTTGGGTTTTACTGTAGGCTGACACTTCAATCAAGTATTTTTATATTTTTACAAAGATACATAATTCAGTTTTGATAAATAGTAAATAGTAAAGACAAATAATGTTGAAAACTTCCCCATTAGGCATACTGTATAAAACTGCAGTGCTACTGAATGAAAGTGCCCCAGGTGAAGTTATGTTATAAATCCCCTTGTGACTTTTTTATAAGTTAGAATTGGATATCTACAGTTTCTGTACATGTAGACCAAACATTGAGCTGTCTAATAATGCTTTAATAATAGGCTAGCAAAATTATTTAAAGAATTTAACCATATTTATACCTTTTACTCTTTTTCTTTAAAGTTGTAAAAAAACTTTTCTCTTGGATTCCAGTAGGCTAAATGTTAAATATTTCTCTACATATTTAAAATGTGAAAAGCATTGGGGAATTGAAACTTTTATAGGAAGTAGTACATGATGAGGGCGAGACCTAAAGGTGGTATGAATGATTGTTTCCTGCTCTTCTGTAAGGCGAGAAATTAATATGAAAGTGCCCCTATATGAAACTGCCCCACTCTCCCCTACAAATTAGGGTACAATCTTCTTGTTTGGAATGTCTTGTTTGTATTCGTACAATGATGCAAAATGAAAAAGAAATTATCTAGTAACTTAAGATTTTTCCTCTTAATTATAGGTACCGTACCTATCTAAACGAAAATTGAATCATGTAAGTTAATAGGATTGAGAAAATTAATCATACTAAGTTGCGGCAAACCCTTTTTTCTGTTGACTTCTCAAGCCATCTCAACCACAACGATTCACCATAGTCTTTGAAGAGTTTATTAATTTTCATTTTGAAATTTGGTGATAATTTGACATACCGTAGTTATGTAATTTGCAAGGAAAGGAACAGTGCAACACCTTACTGGAATATAATAATGAGGATACCATATTTAAAGATTATGCCTATATTAGTTTTTTCCTGTATTATTTTGTTGCTGCTGGCTGATGAAGCATCTGTATGAACATCTCTTTTCTGAATAGAACCGCTTGATATTTCTATAATTAGCCTATCTCATTAAATTTAATTTTAAAAAAGTGGATGTTTTATGTTGTAATGAGTGGAGAGAGTTCTGTGTGAGTAGTTTTATATTTTAGGTTAAATTATTTCTTTTTTTCCAAGCAACTTTTTTGTTTACAACTGACAAGACATTTGATAACTTTGAGGATCTGAGCACCACCTTTCACTGTATCAGACTCAAATTCATTGCCAGATTAAAATTGTAGGCATCTCTAGGCCCAATAGCTTTTACCGCCCTGTCTATATGATGATGCTTTGTATAACGTATATACAATGGTGAACAGAGATTGAGAAAACTAATTAACTGTAAAAAATGTGATGAATTTCCTTAGCTCATATTATATAAACATAGTTTTTTACTTTGCTAACATTGTTCCCTGGCGCCTTGCCCCCCTAAGCCCTGTCCTAGTGGTAAATCCAGCCCTGCTCTAATTATATAAGTCAAAATAAAAACACAATAATTTTAGTATTAAAGTTCGAAATAATGTTATTTGTTGCTGTGAAAATATTAATTACTGCAATATGTTTAAAAAATCTTTCACAGCATATAAAGGTAGAAGTCAAAATGTGGCATAATTTCTCTTGATTAATTCTGCTTGGAATTCGATCCATTTTATCATTTTATTGTAAATTTGGGAGTGGTCTCAACATTTCTTCCCTTTAAGATATACAATGCCCCCTCAATTACTAAAAGTTTAACGAATGCAGGGCCGGCCCTAGCCGTTGCGGGGCCCTGGGCCAATCTGAGTTGCGGGGCCCCGACCCCGACTCAACCCAGGACTCAACCTACCTGATCCATTAAATCATACTTAACAGACTTTTAATAAGAGAAAATTACAATTATACTGGACACTCATTGTAGCTTTTGTATAAAAACATTACGTCGTCAAGATAAAACAAATCAGCGTGCACGTCCGACTTACTGATAGTCAAATTAAAACAGACAATGACAACATCGCACACAGGCGCAAACCACCCGCCGCTCAGCGCTCAGCCGTAGCAGACTACTGAAGTTGTTTCCTGAGATTTCCACAGCCCGTCGTCTACCGAAGTGCTAACATAAGAAAGGACCCACTATTACTAATCCATTTATATGCGTATATCTGAATTTGCACTTGTCATGTTATCAACGTTTTTAATCACGTTTTGAAAAAGATAAAATACCATCCATAATTTTAATTGGATTGTGAAGATTTTTTGTGCGGGGTTCTTGAAAGCGCGGGGCCCCCAAAAGCGCGGGGCCCTGGGCAGCTGCCCCGCCTGTTCCTGCCTGGGGCCGGCCCTGAACGAATGCTTCCATCCTTTTTCGGGTAGTCATGTAAATCAACTTCTACCGTGGCTCCAGCTTAAGTTTTGCCGTGCGGGCACTGTGAATAGTTCACCCACCATAGTTAATTCTCTAAATACACACTTTTTGTACCAAGCCCATGTACAGCTGTTATGCTCACCAAAGTACACCAGGGTATTATTAAAAAGGTTCTGCTGGTCCTCCAAAAGTCCTCCTTTTGACCTCAAGATCCTCCTTTTTTATATTCAATAACAAATCTCGCAAATCTTTTTTGGTGCCACAAATTTATCCCTACAGTTTCAGGCTTTAGTCTGGCGAAATTGCTTAATATTTTTTGATTTCTTGTTGCAGCTGCTGTAATGAAAGTTTACCCTGAAACAACAGAGGTGGCTGTGAAAAGCAGGATATGGTTTTTTTGAACCAGGCAAAAACTCGGGTTCAACGAAAGTAAGTTGGTTGAAGTTTTTTTATACTTACACTTAAAAAAGCCTCTAGTTGGAATTCTGACTGGTCAATACTGGTGCACAGGTCAAAATGAAGCCGTCACATTATTATTGGTATGTCCTTTGGCGGTCCAATGTGACGAATGTCCCTTGCACCTTGGATCCTCCTTGGCTTTCAGGGGCCTTAAGTCTCGGTTGACCTTAGACACCCAGTATCATCTGAGCCCTTGGGAGGAGTAGAGGACCTTCCTCATGTGCTGGGGATATTCGCCCGGGTGGGGACCCTATTCTGGCCTCTGGTCTGCCGGGCTTGAGGATGAACCTTCGAAATCCCTCTAACTTTGGGTACCGGACATTTAGTGGGGGTGCTCCTTGTCTGATGGACGAGGCTTTTCCACTTCCGCTTATCCCCTTTTACAGGGGGGGTGGGGGGGCAATATCACCACAGAAAAGGGAATAACTCAGCAAGGATGACTCGACACTGACAAGGCTGTACTTTCAAAAACCGGTTATGGCGGAAGAAATTCCCTGCAACTGATATGGCTGCAGTTAGAGATTTCACATGCTATTGCGCCTTCATATTGCTTCAGTTATTCACTATTTGCAATTTGTGAAGAACCATGCAATTGATTTGTTGCTTAATTTTGAAATAGCATAGAAGAATACCATGGGATTTGCGACTGCTTAATTTAATTTAATGATTCTAAATACGTATTATTTTTAAGCTCTTTGACGGTTAGAGTTAAAATAGTGTAATTAATGGTGGTGTGAAATTATTGTTGTGAAAAATAGAAAAAACGGATTTTCACCCCTTTGAAACCCCCTTAATACAGTAAAGCCTCAATTCATCGAAAAGCTTTTCTATTATTATTAAAATATTTTCTAAATTTACCTAAGGTCTGAGACACACCAAAAGCATTACCTTTTTTCACTCAACCCGTTGAAAAACCAAGTTGAAATCAAACTAATCATTTTAACTGACATGATTAAACGCAGAATTAAATTTATACAAATTTGATGTAACTTGTTTTTTTCTAGGTCTACTGGCTTCTTTGCAGTAAAATCTCAAACCTCGAAAACCTCTACTTTTGCTTAGATAGTTAACGTTAAATTTTACAAATATAGAGGCTGACAAGGTTTTTTTCCAGGAGAGCTGTAATGTGTCATCATCTTAAGAAAACTCTTAGGAAACTTGTTTTCCTTTTTAGCGAATTTCCCCTATAGGGAAGAAGCTATTACCGTAGGTCTCATGGTAAGACCTAAGCGCGGGATCATCGTAACTTTTTGTTTCGGTGTCCCCAGATACCAAAAACACCATTCGTACAAATTTGTGTATGTATATATGTATGTGTGCGTGGGTGTGTAAGCCTTGATAGCGGGCTTGCAAAAATGGTCCGATCGGAATGAGATTTGGCTTAGGTGTGTAAAGTAGTAATTGTTTGGATGAGTTCGAAAACCAGCTTGATCGGACCCTTAGAAGGGGGGGGGGGTAAAAGGGGATAAACCCCCCAAAAATGGGGTTTTTAGGGTTTTCACTTAGAAAAATAAAAATAATCCAACTTTAGTCATTACCATTAAATTCAGATCGAAAAAACGAACAATTTAGTATTTGAATCATTGCTCTGTGCCCATTGGTTACCGAGATATTGTAAGTGGTAAACACAGTACGTTGTCTCGATGTTAATCTTATGGGAAATAAGTAAAATATATTTCGCCTATTTCCTGACATATCTTGATAAAACTTGGTATATGGCTTCTTCTACTTAAGATCTGCTAAATATCTATTTAAAACCAACCACTTTTAACATACCTGTATCAGCAAACCTGTATACTCATTCCCCATGTTATTCTTACAGAGATTACAAAAACATGTCATCTTGCTATGTTTTTGCACATGTGAAATAATGCTTTGAAACCTGCTGAGTATGCAGGTCTGCTGCAACAGGGGTATTTTAAACTCAACAGGCTATTAAATAGGTTTGGTTTTTGTTTCAGAGAAGCAAGCAGAGGGGCCTGAATGGAAATGACGGGGATTGAATTTTATTGAGTTAATGTATAAAAAGATGTCAAAAGATAAAGATGTAATAAGATGATGTAATAAGATGTAATAAGATAAAATATTGTCTAAAAGAAAATGTGTTCCAATTATTTTACCACTTATCTAAAAAGTTCACTAACTTTCCTTTTTTTACAAAGAAATTAAAATTTAATAAAATACTTATATGCATTTATCCATTAAAATTATTACTACCAGTACATTTGATCACATTGTATCTATTGCCTTTTGAAACTAAGATTTTTATTAAATTTTAAATCACAAGGGAAATAGTAGTATCACTTAAAGCTTTTTTCTTCTTTTACTGTATCTAAACCAGGGGCATTTTATGGAATGTAACTTTTAATCAACTGTTTAAATGTATATTTTCATTATCTATTTTTTCAATACCTTTACTCTTGTTCCACTTGAAATGTCATATTGATCTCTTGATTCACCGAAAAAACTTTTCTTTTAATATAAAATAATTTCTACATATGTAAAAAATTGATCTGATATAAAAGTGCGGCAGTGCCATTAATCTTATCTTGGATTAATTATAGACTACATGTATTACGGGTATTGATCTATTTTGTGCCAATTTATTTGCTGTTGAAAATTAATATTGTGATTTTTAAAATAAATTAAGAGAGAAAAATAACATAATATTTAAAAAAGTTATATCTTTAAAATAGTATTGGTATATTAAAGCGAATTATTGATTGAAAGTGCTTAAGCTTAGTTATTTTTTATTTGCATTATGTCTACACAAAATATTTCTAGAATGTAAAAATCAGCTGAATATGTGTAAGTAATATTTACAGGCACTGTGCAATGAGTAATGTTTGTAGGACCTGTTGATTCTTGTTAAAATATATACCTATATATTTCGTTTTTGTCTGTATGATTCAGACAAGAACCTGTACGGAGTCAGTTTTTGAACGCTACATACATATTATTTGTGGCACAATGTCTAAAAACATTGATTTCAAATATTCTGTTGGTTTGTATTACAACAACACTTCAAATATTCCCTATATTATCATGATGAAAAATCCGTTGTAATTATTTTACAAATATTTCTCAAACGCATGCAAAAACTATTCATGCACACATCCTGCAACAATTCATTACAAATATTTTACAAATGTTATTGCAAACTTTCTTTAAGTAATCAATGCACCAATTCTGCAAACATTCATTGTGCTCCTTCCACAAATATCTATCACTCTTTTACTTTAAATCATTATTGCATATATGCTAATATATTCTATGCATACATTCTGAAAACATTCTTTATGCACTTTTAACAAATATTTATCATAAATTATCTTCAAATATTTCTCACACACATGCAACAACTATTCATACACACATCCTGTAACCATTCATAACACATATTCTACAAATATTATTGCAAACTTCCTTTAAGTAATCAATGCATCGATTCTGCAAACATTCATTGTGCTCCTTCCACAAATATCTATCACACTTTTACTTTATATTATCATTGCATATATGCTAAAATTTTCAATGCATACATTCTGAAAACATTATTTGTGTGCTTTTAACAAACATTTATCATATATTATCTTCAAATTATTATACCACACTCAATGTACACATTCAATGTACACATTATGCAACCATACATTGCACCTTTTTCACAAACATTTGTCACACAGTTTCTACAAGTAATAATTGGGCCACATCCTGGAAATCTTCGTTGCATACATCTTTTTAACATTCACTGTACATATTCAGAAAGTGTGTTGAGGGGTGACTTTGATATATGCATAATATTTAGAAAACACTTTCATGTTCGCTATGAATACTTGCAGCAAATGTTTTAATTTGCAGTTGAAAATTTGTTGTAAACTCTCAGATCACTTTCTGTGCTATCTGGGAAAAGTTGCAGACGCGAAAATCTGACCTTAGGTATCAATGGTAATTTTGAAACCAAAAAGGGTATTTCTTTTATACTCTTCTACTTTATTTAAAACAAAAACAAGAACAGTGATTTTTTTTAATTAACGAGAATTATTGGACATTATATTATCGCTGTCCTCTTTTTGTAAATGTCCCCTTTTTTTAACCCGAATGTCCTCCTAGAGAAAGTTTCCGTCTGGTCACCCTCCACAAGGCGCAACGTGAGGCCGATTTAAGCTTAGGCATGGAAAAACAAAATGCGTAAAAATTTACAAATATGGTATCAAATTAAAGGTCTTGATCTCACGATTATTGTGGTACCGATTATAAAAGATTAAGAAGCATTTTACACATCGTAAACACTGATAACCTAGAAGCTTGTCCAGACAATTCTTGAGAGATGCTGACATTACACAAATGTAACGTTCCTACGATAAGTAATCTGCCTCTAACTATTTATAATTTGTACCGAGGTAATTCTGAGATTCGGACCTTATAATTTGATGCCGTATTTGTATTATTTAGTAGATAACGTTTTCGTATACAGCAGTTTGAAATTTCCTTTGTTATCCTGGCGCCGCACAGTGTGACTATACCTAGAAAGCCTGGCATAAATTATTTAAAGCTGCATAAATGGTAATTAATGACAATTTTTTCTAAATAGTTAAATAAGGCTCGTTCAAAGCTGTGAATTGGGAATAGAAATAAAAAATTACCTAATTTTAAAAAATCCTGCAAAATCGAGTATTTGAAAAATTTGTACAAAATATAAAAATGTCTAAAAAATACGGCTTGACCCTACGTAAGTAAAAAAACTTCGTAATTTGGTTTTTAGCGAATTTTCCCAATGGGGTAGGGGCTATTTTGGGTCAAAGTGACCAAAAACGGTCAGCTGAACATGGCCCTATCTCGGTTCAATTACTGTCTGTTGGTCTGTATTGTTTTTACACAATCCTATATACCTTTTTTGAACCATTTGAGGGAAAAATCTCAAATTTGGTGTTAGTACTGATACTGTCAGGACCAACTTTGAAAAGAAAAGGAGTCTCAAGTTTTCACATGTGTACTGATTCAAAATGACAGTCATTTTTTGTTTTTAAATGTTAACACCTAAAAGGCTCAAAATAGTACCATTGACTACAGAAAGTTCTCATGGGACAAAAAAATACATAGTTTTAGTAGGTTAGTAGCAAAGTTAATTTTGCTATTTTAAATTTTCTTCAGTCACCACATCAAAGTTGAGACATTTTTTGTATATATTAACTATCAAAAAAAATTGAAATGTTCTCAGTACAGTAAATTGAAGTTGTTAACCTACAAAAACTATATTATATTTTTAAAAGGAAAATTAAATTTCGCATCTTTTAGCGAATTTCCTTTATAATGAATTAGCGAATTTCCCCAATTGGGAAGAACCTATTTCCATGTCTTGTGACTTTTTCTCCTGGGGACCCCAGTAGCAAAAAAAACACCATTCGTTAGAATTTTTAAATAAATGTGTTTGTTAGTACGATAGCAGCAGTAAAAATGGTCCCTATGTTTATGAAATTCATTAAAGACTTGTAAAGTGGTAATCAATTGGATGAGTTTGTAAACAAGCCCAATCAGACCACCAGAAGAGGGGGTAAAGGGGCATGAAAACCCCCCAAAAATGATTTTTGGGTTTTTCACATAGAAAAATAAAAATAATCCAATTTTTGTAAGCACCGTTGAATTCAGCTTGAAAAGACAATTTAGTATCTTGAATCATTGCTCTATATCAATTGGTTACCGAGATATTGAAAGTGGCAAATACAGTAACTTAACTTATTGCTGAGAACTTATTTGTTTGTTTTGAAAGGAGGGATACACAGCTAACTCACCTGAAGATCTGGTGTGAAGTAGCACAGAACACATAAAGGAACACAAAACACATAATATTTCGTCCCTACTAGGGACTTCCTCAGATGAGGTGGAGAGAGGAATTGTCAGTTATAACACAGTTTTGAATATTCACAGTTCAGTGTTGCCAACACTATATCACTTAAAAATGATTTGTAGAGATTTTATATACATATATACATGATTGACACTATTGAGTTATTGCACTATTTTGAGCTCTGAGTTAGCTGTGAGTGGGAATGTGGTGAACGGATATGGAATGGGAATTGGGGTATTTATCTAATGTTGAGGTTTGGTGGGGCTCTGGAGTTTGTGACAAACTGGTAGGCTAATTCCCACCTCCTGAGCATAGAACTGTTACACTGATTTTTGGGGAAAGATCTAATGGCTTTGGTTGTGTAGCAGTCATCAAATTGAAGTTTATGAGTCAGAGCATGCTGTGCCACTGGTTTATCTTTGCTTGTTTTAACATCGTGGCGGTGTCCATTCATGCGTTTTCTTAAAGTCTCCGTTGTTAGGCCTATATACTGTGCAGGGCATTGTGTACATTCTAACTGATAGATAAGATTTTCTGAGGAGCAAGTGTGGTGGCCTTGGATTTTATAGTCCTTTTTATGGAAAGTGCTTGAGAAGAATTCAACTGGAGGATTTATTTTACAGGATTTACATCTGCTTTCGTTACACGGATATGAGCCAGGGGGAGGTCTTTCTGAAGGTGGAGATGAAGATTCTGGTAGTTTTGGATGTACTAAGATGTTTCTGAGGTTGGGGGGTTGTCTGTAAACCAAGGAGGGGGGTTTTTGAAGAAGATTTTTGGTAACACTAGATGATTCAAGAATTTTGAAGCCTGTTTTAAGAAGATTGTTAAGTTGCTGTAGGCCCGGGTGGTAAGTGGTGATTAGATTTAAATGTTCTGTTTTATTGTTCTTCATCTGAGGTTTTGGTTTCTCAGCAGCTGTCATTTGGGTTTTTATGAGGTTTTTAGGGTAACCTCTTTTCTCTAGGGCTTTTTGGAGTTGGTGGTTGTAGTGTTGCCGGTTTTCATTACTGGAAATGAGTCTGTTACCTCTTAAGGCCAGACTGTAGGGGATGGACCTTTTGGTGTTGTTCGGATGGCAGCTGGTGAAGTGAAGGTATTGTTGGTGATTGGTGGGTTTTATGTATATGGAGGTTGTGATGTTGTTATTGCAAACATTAAGGGTGAGGTCCAGGAAATTTACAGTGGATCTAGAGTACTCCCAGGTGAATTTTAGTGGTCCAAAGCTGTTGAGGTCTTCCAAGAAAGTCTTCAAGTTCTCTTCGCCATGGGTCCATATCATAAATATGTCATCGATGTATCTGAACCAGCAGATGGGTTGATGACTGTGTTTCTTCAAGAAATTCTCTTCAAACCTTCCCATAAAAAGGTTTGCATAAGATGGGGCCATCCTTGTCCCCATGGCGGTGCCCTTGATCTGGAGGTAATGTTTGTCTTGAAATTGAAAATTGTTCTTTTCCAGAATGAATTTTATAAGACTGGTTAAGAATGAAGACGTCGGGAAGGATCCTTTGGGTCTTGTTTGGAGGTAATGTTCTGCAGCTGTCAAACCGTGAAGATGGGGAATATTAGTATACAGAGATGTGACATCTACTGTGGCTATGATTGTATCATCGGGAAGAGGTTGTTGAATGTTTTTTAGTTTTTCTAAAAAGTCATTAGAATCCTTTATATATGAGGGTAAGTTTTGTACCAGAGGTTGTAAGAAAGAGTCTACGTAGGCAGAGATTCTTTCTGTAGGTGAGTCGCAACCAGAAACTATGGGCCTACCAGGAGGTGGTATGGTACCTTTGTGAATCTTTGGTAGGATATAGATTTTTGGGGTGACTGGGTCTTTCGGTATAAGTAGGTTGGCTGTTTCAGAAGAAATATTGTTTGCATTGGCATGATGGGTGATCAGATCGGAAAGTTCTGTCAGGAATTTGTTTGTTGGGTTTTCTTTTAACAATTGGTATGTGCTTGTGTCATTAAGCTGCCGTTCGATTTCTGTGATGTAATCTACTTTGTTCATGATGACGGTGGTAGAGCCCTTATCAGCTGGGAGTATCATAATTTGGTCATTGGATTTCAGGTTGTTTAGGGCTTTTTTCTCTGGTATTGTTAGGTTAGGTTGAACCCCAGTTGTTAGATTATTTTCAAAGGATGGATCAGATATGTTTTGTACCAGGAAATTTATGTATTGTTCAATTGGTGGTGATTAAATCTAATCACCACTTACCACCCGGGCCTACAGCAACTTAACAATCTTCTTAAAACAGGCTTCAAAATTCTTGAATCATCTAGTGTTACCAAAAATCTTCTTCAAAAACCCCCCTCCTTGGTTTACAGACAACCCCCCAACCTCAGAAACATCTTAGTACATCCAAAACTACCAGAATCTTCATCTCCACCTTCAGAAAGACCTCCCCCTGGCTCATATCCGTGTAACGAAAGCAGATGTAAATCCTGTAAAATAAATCCTCCAGTTGAATTCTTCTCAAGCACTTTCCATAAAAAGGACTATAAAATCCAAGGCCACCACACTTGCTCCTCAGAAAATCTTATCTATCAGTTAGAATGTACACAATGCCCTGCACAGTATATAGGCCTAACAACGGAGACTTTAAGAAAACGCATGAATGGACACCGCCACGATGTTAAAACAAGCAAAGATAAACCAGTGGCACAGCATGCTCTGACTCATAAACTTCAATTTGATGACTGCTACACAACCAAAGCCATTAGATCTTTCCCCAAAAATCAGTGTAACAGTTCTATGCTCAGGAGGTGGGAATTAGCCTACCAGTTTGTCACAAACTCCAGAGCCCCACCAAACCTCAACATTAGATAAATACCCCAATTCCCATTCCATATCCGTTCACCACATTCCCACTCACAGCTAACTCAGAGCTCAAAATAGTGCAATAACTCAATAGTGTCAATCATGTATATATGTATATAAAATCTCTACAAATCATTTTTAAGTGATATAGTGTTGGCAACACTGAACTGTGAATATTCAAAACTGTGTTATAACTGACAATTCCTCTCTCCACCTCATCTGAGGAAGTCCCTAGTAGGGACGAAATATTATGTGTTTTGTGTTCCTTTATGTGTTCTGTGCTACTTCACACCAGATCTTCAGGTGAGTTAGCTGTGTATCCCTCCTTTCAAAACAAACAAATCCTAGCCAAGAGCTTTTCTTTCACCAACATAACCTTAATGAGAACTTATTTGATAACTTTATTGCTGAGAAATAAGTAAATTCTATATACAACTTATTTATCAACATATCTTATTAAAACTTGGTTTTTGGCTTCATCTATATGAGATCTAATGTATAAACTAAAATTCCTGATATTTCCAATTTCATGGCAGCAAACCTGAACACTCATTCCCTATGCTATCCTTACGGGAAATAAAACAATTCTATATCTTCCTTATTTCTTGATAAATGGATTAAACTTGGCATATGGCTTCTTCTATTCAGACATACTAATATAAAATTAAAACCACCCATTTATAATATAACTGTTGCAGCAAACCTCTACACTCATTCCCCATAGGTTATTCTTAGAGATATTTCAAAAACATGTCATATCTCGCTATGTTGGATTGAATTTTTTTTGCATTTGAAATTCATTCAGTATGCAGGTCTGCTGCAACAGTGGTAGTTTGCCTTTTCATAACCTTCTCAATAATTAATTGTGTTCAATAGGAGGCTTTTTAGCGGTCATTTTACTGAGTAACTGCCAAATTAGAAAACTTGTAAAAATCGAAGGGCAGATTCCGGGAACATTTTGCACTTAATTGGAAGTTAAACTTTTATAGAACATAAATAATTTTGTTCAATAGACTTAAAATCACTAGTAAAACTTTTGAGTGTTTCCAAAACTTTTGATATTTTTTGCAGAAGATTTGGTGAAATTAAGTTGATTTTATAAGGCTTATTTTAAAAACTGAACAACTGTATGCCGTTAATGGGTTTAAACATTTACCTGAGGCAACAGGTTCCATCTCATTATTAAATAAATATAAGTGCACAAAATTGACCCAAAAAATTCAAAGAAACTTTACAAACTTTTACCGCACGGCGAGTGTCTCACAATGACTGAGAGAAAGCCCCAAATAAAACGAGATTATCAAGATCGCTTGTGCATTATTGGCCTTGCCTGTAATTGTTTTTTATTGTTTGGAGTTTCCCTCATTTTAGATAATTTTGGACTTAAATGTCATCATGTCGTGTTTTTTGGACCTTGGTTTATTGTATTTAGCCTTTAAAAGCCAAATAAACATAAGCATTAGTTTTAGAATGTTAAAAAAATGCTTGCATTTTCACTCCACTTGCAAGTGCCGAAGTTAAACTTTGACAATTTTTCATACCCATATTTTTAATGAAAACCTAACAGTTTTTGGTTTACACGAGTAAAAATTAAGATACATTAAAAATTCCAAAAGTACCAGAATCAACAAAATATAAGGAATCTGGCCACATACCCCATGTCTCTTATACAATGCTTATTTGATTTTTTTATAGGCCGTGGTTACTCTTTCCCCGAACACTGGGGCAAATGTATTGTCAAAATATAAATTTTTTGACATTTGGTCCAAAAACATTTTTTTTAAATAACAACGCATATAGTTATGCAGCCAATTAATAACAATTTATGCAGGAGAAATTTCAAAGTTATTCCACAAGTTAAGGTTAACACCAGGGAGGTCTAAGTTTGGATCTTAATTTGAGGTCAAAGTCTAATTATGCCAAAACGTAGTTTAACTTAATCATGAAATGAAATGAAAATGAAATAAAAAATAGGTTTATTCCAATAGATACAAAAATATATACGGTATCATTGTACACATGCAGCAAGCAATAAATGCATGCATATTAACTTACTAAAAACAATAGGATTTATAATACTTTCTATAGCATGCTCAATATATTCTTATAAACATTAATCATGGTTAAATGAGTTATTTGCCATCTTGAGTTAGGTATATTTCATAACTACTTATTGCAATCAGACACTTCAAGAAGTGTCCAACACTGCCTTGACACTCATGGAGTGCCAGCTAAGCTCGTCTGAGCACAGTGGTACTTGGTGATGTCCAGTCGGACTAGATGAGCACTTCCAGTAGAAACTTTGTACTATGTAAAATTAAATCTTTTTAATGCAATTTTAAATTTGGATTACCTTTCAATTTGAGTAATTTGAGTAAAGTAAAATTTAGAAAATTTAAATACTCCTGTTACACATCAGCCCTACATACTGAGCCAATTTATTATGTTTAGACAAATATTTCAACCTGACATATGATATATGATATTTTGTCATTACCTCTACGAAAATAACATGGGAAATGAGAATGCAGGTCTACTGAGCAGAAATATAAAAAAATTGTTGTTTGAAATCAATAACCAGCATATAGCAGAACGAAGAGGCCATACACAAAGTTTGATCAAGATACGATATATTTTTCATAAAACATTAATCATATAAATGAAGTAGGCTAAGTCAAAAAGTAAGGAAGATATAAAATTTTATTTAGCCTATACCTAATATTTTCCTTATAGAAAACATGGGGAATGAGTATGGATAACATAGGGACAATTACTGTGTTTGCTACTTTCAATATCTCGGTAACCAATGGACCTAGAGTAATAATTCAAAATACTACATTGTTTGTTTTTTCACGCTAAATTCAATGCAAACAAAAAACTTTAATTTTCTTATGTAAAAAATTCAAATGAAGCCATTTATATAGGCCTACTCAACTTATATCTTATCAGTGCTGTGAATAAATAATTATTTTATTAAACTGAGTTACAGCGTCCCACAGGGATTAATTATCAGTCCAATTCTGTTTCTCATTTACATCAACGAAACAGACTCATCGCTACAACGTGGGTGACTCATGAAATACAATGATGACACCACTCTCTGTCTCTACGCTGACACTATATAAAATCTTGAAGTCCAGACATTCGATGAACAGAATAGCACCATTCAACAGTTAAACAAAATCAATTTGACAACTAATGCCTCAAAATCAAATTTAATTCATTCAGGCTATGCTCCACAAATAGGCTACAGATGGCAATTAAACAGTTAGTTATGATATCTGAAACTCTCATTGAGAAAGTCTATTTACAGTTTCTTGGAATACACCTGGATCAAGGATTGACATGGAAAGATCGCATTGACAATCAATAAATTTTTATTTATCACTGAGCAGGACTGCACGTGGAACAGCATTAGTGGTCGTAGTGAAACCACAATGAAATGACAATTTCAGTGTTTTGAGAAAAACGAGGTTAAAGTTAAAATCTTAATAAAATGAATCGTCTTTAACACCAAAAGTTAAAAAAGTCTAATTATCTTGCAATCAGAGCTCATTATTAAAAATGTCTTCTTCTATTACCTCTTGAAATTAATAATATTCGAATAGGCCTAAATGCTCAGGTTATTATGGTTGAATAATCTTCAATCGTTAGGGCCTATTTTAGCTTGTCAGTTCACTCACTTTGGTTGATTGAAAACTAATTTTAGGGTTTTAAAAGACAATAAACTTTTATTAAATATATTTTAAATCCTAATCCTTTTTCTATTTAAAGTTCAAAAATATATTAGGCCTACAATAAAAGATTTGATTAATTTTTACATATGTACTAATCATGTATATAGTACAAGGTCTACAGGCTTAGGCCTACGAATAGAACTAATAGATCAATTTACTCTCGGTGATATAACTCAACCCCATGACTAAAAGTGAGGCTGGTTGCTTAAAAATGTATCTAAATTGCCCCAGACAATGTAAATAGGCCTGATTAATGAATAGGCCTAATGAATATTTTTGCAGCCCTGATTAAAACAAAACAAATTTGATATTAGGCCTCCCAGGTTCACTATGGCTGACTGCAAATTACCAATACTAGAGAACGAGTGAACTATGTATTTTACTTATATAAAACATTCAAATTTAATGTTATGGAAAACTAAGCTTGAAAACAGCTAAGAAGGGGCAGATTCATTTATAGAATTTGAAAACAAATCAGAAACCTAAAGCAACTCACTGACAATCTCTTCATCACAACTAAGATTCTCGCATTGGGACACCATCTTGACTGGCACATGGTTCACGCTGCCTGAACAGCTAACTTATGACAGCTTTACGATCATCCAGAGTGAAATTTCCCTTTGACAGGGATGAGGATTATTCTGATGAATTTGAACTTTATTTTCTTGAAACAATTTTATTGCTTCAAATACATAAAGGTAGTGAACTTATTATATTTCTAATTCAGAGAAATCATTCCGTTTCAATCCCTTCCTCCTCTTACTCATCATTATTCTAATTGATTTTTTTGTATCCGAAGAATTTGTTTACATTTTTTCTTAGGCTATATTGGTTTATGAAGACACTATGCAAAATTTATAAGTTACCATATGTAAGTATATTAGAGAAAAACTAATCTATGTTTCAATATTTTTAAATTAGCCTACAAATTTTAGACATGATGTATTGGGCGATTCTCTACGTGACGCACGGGACATTCAGACACTTTATACCCTTGTATAGCTGGCGCCAAATCTTGGGGCCCAGTCCGCGCATGGGGTGGGGAGTGGGTAGGCTGGGAGAAGAGGGGAGAAGTAGTGGCAGCGGTGGCCGACATTGTACTAGCCTGGCTGCGTACATTCGGCAGCTCGCACATAGTTACTGCTTCTCTGTCAATCGTTGTTCAGAGTAACAAGACGCTTCAATATAAATACTAATGAAATATTTTATATTATTGAATAGAATTAAAACAGATCATTAATCGCCAGTAAGAGTCAATGTTCCGTCGGTCAATGTTTTTAGGATGACATGTAGTGACACGCTATTGTTGACGGCTGAGAGCAGAATGACAGTGCTGCGCTCTAGCGAGGCGTTGTCGCGCATGCGCACTAGCCGTTTTTGCTACCACGCATCCACCGCACTGGGCCCCAAGAATTGGCGTCAGTTATAAATGTTACAAAATAAAAATTAATATTTTTTTTCCTCATGCAGGTTAGTAAATTTTATCCTGAAGATTCTATCCAATTGAAGAAAATTTAGTTTTTGTGTAATAAATTTCACTTATCACTAGAAAAGTGGCCGTGATGTACGGGACTCAGACAAAGTGCAGAGTTTCCTAAGTAAGGCTATTGCTATTTTTTTCTGTGATTTATGTGGTAAATCCTTTAAGTTATTAAATTTTTTTGTTTTATTGTATAAAATGTTTTTAGTTTAAAAATATTTTTTGTTTTAAAAAAAATTAATATTTTGGTGTATTAAAAAATGTTTTAAAATTCTAATACATTGTGACACACGGGACCAAAAGTTTCTGATTGCTTGTTTCATAAACCATTTCTTTCAATTACATTTCAGAGGTGACCTAGATGTAGTAAATATACACTGAATTGAACATGTCAAAAGGTTTTTAAGGGTTTTCTCAAGTAAATTAAACAAATAAATTACAGGTGATTGTATACGTGATGCACAGGACATTCAGACACTCTATACTTTGTACAAATTACAAAATAAAAATTAATGTTTTTTTCTTCATGCAGGTGAAGTTTATTTCACCATGCAAATTCTATTCATTGGAAGAAAAATTAATTTTAGTGTAATATAAATCAGTTAGGCTATCACTAAAAATGAGATCGTAATAATCAGGATTCAGCACAAATGCTGAATTTCTTGAGGAAAATGAGCTTAAATTGAATATTTAAATATTATTATTATATTTATTAATTAATTGAATAAAGTTAATTGTTTATTAACATTTTTTGGAGGGCCTAGATAAAATATTGTTCAGACAAATCTAGGCCTATCATTTAAAAAACTATCATTTCCGGAATCAGCGTGTTATTTCGAGCATTTTGTAAAAAAATTTTCAATTTTGAGATATGTACTTTAAAATGCATATTTACCCAACTTGAATTCGGCCTAGAGTATTTTCAAGGGTCAATAGACAATCACTTGAAATGGATTTTGGAATCAGATTCCTCATCATTTTATGTCTTGATAATACCTGGCATTAATTTCAGTTAGGCCTAGAATTGGCTAGGCTATTTCAGTTGGATACTATACAAAAAATTGGCCTAAATTAAAATGCAATAGAATCACCAGGTATAAGATGCTTACTAATATAAACCTCAGTACCTATGTTTTTAAGTGAAACAGTATTAGGTATGTTTATTGATAACACAGTGAATCATGAATATCTAACTTCGTTGACCTTTTCACGGAAAAGTTTGATTAACTTAACATAGCGAAACCAAAATTAATTACTATCATCCAACGGAATTTGAAATGCATCTCTAGAGCTCGTAGGTAAAAATGTCCACAAACAGAATTCAACCGCGAAAATTAAACGATTTGACATTCTTTGAGGATATTTGACAAATCCGCCATTGTATGTCCAAGTTAGTTACAATTATAAATCTCAGAAGTATTTATATTCTTCAATGATCACTACAAGCATAATTACTTACAATTCATAAGAGTAATCCATCCATTCGTAAAAGAAGCTCTGCACTTAATTCTATCAACCAAACATCAAACATCAAGCTTTTCCTTTTTGTTGTCTTCTCTTGTTCCTTGAAAAAGGAACTCAATACAATAACAAAAGGAGGACTAAACACGAACTTCTTCCAAGGAGGTTATAAGATAAAGTAAAATTTGATCAACATATGTATAGCAAAAGAAATATTTCAACAATATTTACAGTATTTTAAATCAACAATAACTGTTCATAATAATAACAGCACAGGTTATAACTATGCAATTATGCAAGCATTACCAGCTAATACAATCCCTTAAAAGGATTTTCTCTTTGGGAGATTGCGGAAAATGCATTACCACTCGCAGATGGGAAATCAAAGTTTGAGGTTTTCCTTTAAACGGGTTTACGCTCCAAAAAACTGCCTATCCTGACGGGTGCATACTCTATCGTGTACTCCTCTAAGGGCTAAGACTCGAACGCCTAAAGAACCGACTCTTTAAACAGTTCTGCTGAGAGTCGTGCTCAAACTTGTTCACGTCCATCATCTGCTAACTTGAGGCCTTGTTTGCACGACGACCAGACAGTAGGACAGTAGAAAAAAATTCTTTTGTTCTCTTTTGTTTAAAGGTGTTACTGTCCACTGTACTGGGCGTCGTGCAAACAGGCCCTCAGCCAAGTCTATTCACAGAGAAGAAATAAGACAGAGGACGTATCTAATTTTGCTAAATATGTGTCGAACAGTGCCGTAGAGTGGGCGCGGGGGGTAGGGAGGCGCCCGGAAGTCTATTGTCTCCCTATTGTATGACTTCCTGTGTGTCACGCAGTTACCCGAAACACTACCACCGGTCTGACACTTAAATGGAGCCAAGTGGTAAGCTTATTAGAGCGGGTTAGTTCGATGCACTTTATTCAGATGGCGTTGTAAAATCATGGCTTTCTTCTTCTTCACTGATTCAGCCAATCAGAACGACGATAACGATCTGCTAACTTCCTATTCCGTTTCCCCTGATTTTCTATCATGACGCGACATGTACACAACCATAACGAGTTGGAAGTAATTTTAGTGTGGTTCGTGTTTTTAATAATTTGTACATACCTAAAGTACGTTTGCAGAAAGTTGTTCTAGTGTAAGTTGTTTCGCGAAATACCGTTCTGCGTGATTCATATTGTGCTTAAAGCTATTGATGGAAAATAAATACGTAGATGATTGCATAAAAGCACTTAATAAAAATTAACTTAGTAAGTTAATTTTTACTAAGTGCTTTTATGTAAACATCTACGTATTTAATTTCTGTCAATCGCTTTAAGCACAATAAGAATCACTCAGTACAGTATTTCGCGAAACAACTTGCACTAGCGGCAAACGTACTTAATCAAAACAAATCGGTAAAGTCATTAAAATTGAAAGTCTAGCAAACAAAACAAGAAAACGTCAATATAAACAAAGCAGACGACGACGACGACGATCGATATATCGCATCGACAACGATCGATATATCGCATCGATCTTTTTAGTTCGTAGCACTTTATTCAGATAGCGCTGCTGTTCCCTTACCACCGAGTTAACCTGGGAGTGCCATCTCTTTACGAAGTTCATTATTACTCTATGACACTACTGCCATAAGGAATGCGTACTCTGCATAGAGTAATAATGAACTTCGTAAAGAGATGGCACTCCCATGTTAACTCGGTGGTAAGGGATTAGCAGCGCTATCTGAATAAAGTGCTACGAACTAAAAATATCGATGCGATATATCGATGGTCGTCGATGCGACATATCGATCGTCGTCGTCTGCTTTGTTTATATTTTCATTTTCTTGTTTTGTTTGCTAGACTTTCAATTTTAATGACTTTACCGGTTTGTTTAGATTAAGTGCGTTTGCCGCTAGTGCAAGTTGTTTCGCGAAATACTGTACTGAGTGATTCTTATTGTGCTTAAAGCGATTGATAGAAAATAAATACGTAGATCTTTACATAAAAGCACTCAGTTAATTTTTATTAAGTGCTTTTATGTAAACATCTACGTATTTATTTTATAAAACCAACAACCAACCAACAACCAACAATGAATTTCAAACAAAGGGAAGAAAGTCATGTTTTTACAACGCCATCTGAATAAAGTGCATCGAACTAACCCGCTCCAATAAGCTTACCACTTGGCTCCATTTAAGTGTCAGACCGGTGTACGCTGCTTATTTCTTCTCTGTGGTCTATTTCTAGCGCTAAATATGATATCCAATTCTGGAAGTCTTATCTTCGTCGACTTTACTCACCGACCTTAGATCGAGCATCAAATTTATGTTCAATAAATAAAGTGTAAAAGTTTCAGTAGACTAAATAAATAATTCTGTTAAAAAGCGTAAATAAATATATCGGGTCAAAAGTACACAATCAATGAATCAATTACAAAATCAAATAAGAACCAAGAACAAGAACGCCAACTAAACGAATCTTTCAAACTCAAAGATCGACTCAAACCAAACCGTTCAGTCTTTGACTTAGACTTTTAGACTCTAAAGGATTAGACGCTAGAGGAACCCACGATCCTGACTCCTAATATAGATTACTAACGTAATCACTTTCCACTTTGCATCAGGCTGACCTAAAATTTGTAATTTTTATTACGCTTTTCCCTGGGGTTCGTTCAGTTTCCAGTTGCGACCTATATTTTTTACTTGTCCAGATCAGGTTCCTCGTCTTCCCCTTCAGGTCCCTTTTTGTGCCCTAATCATCCAAAATGTTGGCAAAATCTTTGCAAAAAAAGCACACCGCATTTGAGTGGCATCCAGGCAGGCATTTCCCAGCGGAAAAAGGCTTTAGTGCAAAAGTCCTATAGTTGAACGGGAACGCCTGGATGGACAGCTAGTACATTCAGTGTGTTGAAAAAGCTCCAAACCTTGTTCAGTTTGGTTATGAGAAGTTTTTTTTTAATAGGCCTAAATGTATTTTAAACGTTCGTATATCTGAAGATGACAACATACGTGTTTAGCTTGTCGAAATACATAATCTATGATAAGATTACAATGATCACGAGGCTAACAAGCAGAAGGTCTCCTCTTCATCCTCGCGGACTTTGAAAACGATAACCTATACTTTTTCGTGACACTCCAGATCATGCGCTGTGTCATGACTGAAGTCACTGCCCATGCTGCTTGTGCTCGCCAATTTGTTTCGCCGACTTTGTGGTGCAGTCAAGAATGACTGATTGCCCTCCCCAGAATCGTTAGGGCGACCCGATCGAACGGGGTGGTATTTCGGACCGGAGTCCTGATCAACCTTGGGTATACGTTTCCGTTGTTTTTACAGGCATCATGCTTTCTGTTACCCTTACGCCAAGCAGGGGATACTGTTGGGACATTCTGCTCCGGCCCAGCACGAATAAAGAAGAAGGGATGAAGAGACGCCCAAGGTTTGGGGTAAAAAATGATAAGTTGAGCTAGATTAGTTTAGGAAAAAAATAGGGCGAGCCAAGACCCAAAAGAAAGAACAAAGGCCTAAGCTCGAAAAGAACTGCGAGAAGAAGGGTCTCGCAGCTTTGTTCGGGTACCCGGGGTCGTCAGAACAACCGAAAGCCGACCCCCGAGGGGAGTATTTTTGTTTTTACTGGGAGAGGAGGTGCATTTGCGTATACCATCTATTTTGCTGACCAGGTGGGTGAGGAGAAAACTCGACTGCTGGTTACTTCCGGTTGACCGTCCAACTTCAACATTTGTAACTATGTACAGTTGAGTTTTCTTCTCAGTCAGCTGGTCAGCAAAATAGATATAATGTAGTCCCTTTTGAGAGGCTCATGACCTAACGTGTCGCAGTCTCGGACTCCCATGGGTTCAATGTCCCTCGGACTACCGACTCAGCAGGTGATTTTTTTTTCTGCAGATATAGAAACTGTGGGCTTCAAGCCCACACCTGAGAAGATAGAAGATAGAAAATGACAGCTGAGAGATTTGTTTTACACAGTGAAGTTATATCATACGAACTACGAACTGTTTACGCATAGCTTGAAATTGTTTAGTTTGGTACGTAGACCATTCTTGAAAAAGAAACTAGTCATGGGTTTACTTGTAGCGTCTCTAATCGGTTGGTACCCAGTGATTGCGGCTGAACGTGCCCAATGACAGTGCATGTGCACTAGATGCGGTGGGTTATGCCGGACGTTTTCCGTTGTCCGAGATGGTTTAAAAATCGCCGCTGGAAAACGCGCTTTTTCAAAGGTGGGTTATGTCGGTAAGGGGTTGTCCATAAATTACAGTACACCTCGGATTATTCGGACCTCACATTATCCGGATCCCGGATTATCCGGATCGGCCTGTCCGTAAAATAAAAATATTTTAAAATCACGGTAATACGTGATTTTACTGAGTTTTGCTTGCGAATAATGCCTCCTATAAAAGTAAGATGCAATTATACATCACTATACTGCAATTTGCATTTAGCATCATAAAAATCGAAGTTAGGCTACTGCATTAAAACAGTAAATTAATGCACATAATTTACATACGACGTGTGTTTTTGCGTTTGCGGCTATGAGCGCTAGCAGTAATCAACACGGCAATTTTGCGGATTCGATCGTCGCATATCAATTTTGACCCTCGATAAAGGTTCGATCTCCAAGACCAACATCCGAATATAAAATCTGCCGAGGTTAGACTCGACGCGTAATGGCGGCGAGACTCTTTTCGCGCAACGTAGACGAGATTCGTCAGTCCGCTGCCGCAATAGTGCACTACGAGATCGGCCGGCAAACATGTTATAATGATTAATTTGTGCCAAATATTTTATATATGATTTTTCGGATGATTCTATTAATTTGTGACAATGAAAAGGCGTAAATAATGTCACGATATAACAATGTGATTTTTCTACGCGTCATATTTAATAAGGCAGATAACATGCACACTGGATATTAAATCGAGAGACGTCTGCCGCTATCTGACGGTTACGACGGCAGTGTCGGAGACGATACTTCTGCGATCTTTATTTTAAAACTGTAGGCCTAATATGCACTGATGTTATCGTACTTCGGATTATCCGGATTTTTTGTTATCCGGATCGGGACTCCGCCACATTAATCCGGATAATCCGAGGTGTACTGTATATCATCTGAAAATATGGGGGAGGGGTCCAGAATGAAATATACGTGCATGGGGGTAGACGCTGAGCATAATTTTTTCAAATTTTGTTTGAAAACTAATTTAAATAGAAATACCCCCGTTGCAGCAGACCTGCATACTCAACGAATTTCAAATGTAAAACAACATATTTCAATCCAACATTGCGAGATTTGACATGTTTTGGTAAGCTCCATAAGAATAACATGGGGAATGAGTATGCAGGGTTGCTGCTACAGGTATATTAAAACTGGGTGGTTTAAATTAAATATTTAGTAGATCTGAACTAGAAGAAGCTATTTACCAAGTTTTATCAAGATATGTTCAGAAATAATCGAGAAATAGAATTTTACTTATTTCCCATAAGGTTAACATTGGGACAACGTACTGCATTTACCACTTTCAATATCTCGGTAACCAATGGACATAGAGCAGCGGTTCAAAATACTAAATTGTTTGTTTTTTTGAGCTGAGTTCTACGGTACACACACACACACACACACACACACACACACACACACACACACACACACACACACACACACACACACGCACACGCACGCACGCACACGCACACGCACAAGCACAAGCACACGCGCACACACACGCACACGCACACGCACACGCACACACACACGCACACGCACACGCACACGCACACACACACACACACACACACACACACACACACACACACACACACACACACACATATATATTCACAAATTCTAACTAATGGTGTTTTTTGCTTCCGGGGGCCCCAAAACGAAAAGTTATCATGGTCTTGGGCTTAGGTCTTACCATGAGACCTACGGTAGTAGCTTCTTCTCTATAGGGGAAATTCGCTAAAATTGTAAACTTTCGATGTAAATTCATTAAATTAAAATCAAACAGCTTGGAAAATTCACCAGAAACTTTAAAATAAATTTGTACAATATCCGTCAAAATGGTCATTTTAGCTTCAGGCCAAAACAAAGCTACAGTAAATGTAGATTTTCATGATCAATGATTTTAGATTTGGAGGCAATGGCAATGTCGCGGCCATCACTACTAGTAATCCAAACATAAAAAATTTCTGGTTTGAATCGTTAATCGTTTATCAAATCAGCCCAAAATGGGTCTATAACTTGATGGTTTAAACAACCCAATAGAAGGACCCGTTAATAGGGCTTTTTTCAATGGTAGGGGGTCAGGTGGGACGATAGGATGGTTGTAGGGGGGGGTCCTAAAATGGCCAAAAAGCGATGACTTTATTTATGGATGGCCCTTAGGATGATTTTAGGGAGGAAGTACAGAAATGGTCTGAAAGCGGTAACGTAATTTATGAACGGCTCAAAATATTGTAATGTATAATCGGGCTATTAACTTATACTAGGGAATTGGAACTATTCGGTTGGTTATTTCTGTCATTATTCCTTCGGATTCCCCCCACCATAGAGTAATAATGAACTTCGTAAAGAGATTGCACTCCCATGTTAACTCGGTGGTAAGGAGACAGCAGCGCTATCTGAATAATGTGCAACGAACTAAAAGGATCGATGCGATATATCGATGGTCATCGATGCGACATATCAATCGTCGTCGATGCGACATATCGATCGTCGTCGTCTGCTTTGCTTATATTTTCGTTTTCTTGTTTTGTTTGCTAGACTTTCAATTTTAATGACTTTACCGGTTTGTTTAGATTAAGTGCGTTTGCCGCTAGTGCAAGTTGTTTCGCAAAATACTGTAATGAGTGATTCTTATTCTGCTCAAAGCGATTGATAGAAAATAAATACGTAGATCTTTACATAAAAGCACTTAATAAAAATTAACTTAGTTGATTTTTATTAAGTGCTTTTATGTAAACATCTACGTATTTATTTTCCATCAATAGCTTCAAGCACAACATGAATCACGCAGTACAGTATTTCACGAAACGACTTACACTAGAACAACTTTCTGCAAACGTACTTTAGGTATTTTCCCACACTCAAATTAATTCCAACTCGTTATGGTTGTGTACACGTCGCGTCGTGACAGAAAATCAGGGGAAACGGAACGGGAAGCAGATCGTTATCGTCGTTCTGATTGGCTGAATCAGTGAAGAAGAAGAAAGTCATGTTTTTACAACGCCATCTGAATAAATTGCATCGAACTAACCCGCTCCAATCAAGCTTACCACTTGGCTCCATTTAAGTGTCAGACCGGTGCCCCCACCATGAGAAGCGTACATGTTACTCATCTCCTCGAGAAGTCCGAGCGTTAGATCCTAGTCTCCTTGGGGCTGTTTCTAAACGGTGTTGGTGAATTATTAAAATTGACTTTGAATTTTGTAATACTAAGATAATCCGTTTCAAAACCGTAAGGATACAATGGAGATGAATTGTAACTAGTGGTTGGTGATTAGTAGCTAGTATTCGTGAAACGTGTTTAGAAACACCCCCCTTGAGTCTTTACTCCTGTCTTTAGTGATGGGAACATCAACTACTTTTCACTATAGACTACTTCTACTAGTCGATTACTTTCGAGCATCGACTAGTCTAGTCGTTTGCTCTAGCCGATTAGTCACCGAATCAAACATCGACTAGTCTAGTTGTTCTATCTAGTCGGACGAGCAAAAACCGGTAAAAATACCTAGTATCCATTCGGTTAGGTTGCCGACAAGTCGGTTAAAACGATAAAATATCGACTAGTCAAAGTAATCGACTAGATCGACTAGAAATATCGATTAGTCAAAATAATCGAATAGATGACCAACTGTTCGATAAAGTCACTAGTCGACTTTTGACTGTCAAAAGTCGACAACCTCACTACCTATACCTGTCCTGTTTTCCTAGAGTTTTCTCGTCTCCGTCGTCTGTCATAGTCATTTCATGGCGTTGTCTTGTCTGACCACGGTCGTTGTTGTATATTCTCAACCCGTGACTTGCACCTCGTAATATGCTTCAAGACAGATATTAATGGCGTAATGCCTATTCCAATTTCCATGATTCATAATGGTTGGGTTCATAGCTATGAATCATTATGTAACCTTCAAACAAATATTAAAGTTCAGTGTTGTCCTAAACAAATTTTTGTTTTTCTAGTATCGTATTGGGTCTTAAGCAAGTGAAATGCCAAGGATTAGTTTAAGTTTTATTGTGGTATATGTGCACAGTTTACTATTTTAAATCTAGTTACTTAATGTATTCTATGCTAAAATGGCCCCTATTTTATACACACTTTTTGGATTTGCAACTTTCTTTTTTATATTTTGGTGTGGAAAGTGGCTAGTGCATCTTGCAGCAATCATATATGGGTAAGTTCCAACAACATTGCTAAGTGTATAGTTTATTAATTTTTTAATTAACGGACTGGTAAATGTTCACTTTACGGTACTACCTCTGAGATTGAAAATTTTTTTTTCAAAATGTAGGAAATCACGCCCTGATTCCAGAAATGATAGTCGTTTTCCGCGGAAAACGTCGGAAAATGCCGGAAAATCGGAAAAACGGAAAAATATTTTTTGGCTTGGAAGTAGGTCATGTGGGTACTCAAATTAATCGGGAGAATGAGCTGAACAAGAATATGCAAGAATTTTCAAAATCAGATAGATAATAACGGAGTTATGGCCGGAAAAGTACCGGAAAAGTCATAGATTTGCACAAAATGGGTTAGTTTTAAGTGAGTTACGCTAAACTGTGGGATCTAAGGTTAGGTTTGGTTAGGTTAGGTTAGTTTAAGTTAGGCTAGACTATGTTAGGTCTAGTTAGGTTATGTTAGACTATGTTAGGTTTGGTTTGATTTGGTTAGATTAGGTTTGGTTAGGTTTTATTGGATTTGGTTATGTTTTATTAGGTTTGGTTAAGTTAAATTAGGGTTGGTATTGTTAGATTAGGATTATAATATCACATTCTTACTTTACCAACCTTATCCATACCTAACTTTAACGTTTTAAACCAATCCTAATGTAACATAAAATAATGCAACTTATCACAACCTAACCTAACCTAACCTAACCTAACCAAATACAACCTAAACTAACATAACCAATCCCTATCTAGTTTATTCCAGCCAAATCCATCTTCATATAACTTTAACAAAAGTTGGTTTATCAATTTTTATGTTTTTTGGCTTTATCTCGACTATTGTACATCATATCATAAAAATTATTACAGAATGTTGTTCAGCGAGTAATTTCCTTTAATTTGAGTACCCACATGATATATTTTAGACAAAGTTTGTTTTCGGCTTTTCCGACGCTTTTCCGGCCGTATCTCCGTTAATATCCAACGTATCTTGAAAATTCTTACATATTCTTGTTCAGCTCGTTCTCCCGATTAATTTGAGTACCCACATGACCCATTTTTTGGGTGAAAATTTTTTTCCGGTTTTTCCGATTTTCCGGCATTTTCCGACGTTTTCCGCGGGAAAAAACTATCATTTTCAGAATCAGCGCGTTATTTCCTACATTTTGAAAAAAAAAATTTCAATTTCGGAGGTAGTACCGTAAAGTGAACATTTACCAACGGACTTCTCTTAATCTATCTTTATTTGCTCAAGCCAATTGGCTGGATTGGTTATGAATCCTGCGCAAGTTAGCTAAAAAACCATTGCTGGCTGCAACCATCCGTCTTACACCTATTCTGTAATAGGTGTAATTTTACTTATGTCCAGGTTATGTTGTATAGGCTAGCCCACACAAAGTTGGGGAATCAGAGTTTCACGAGAAGGGGAACCTGACTATCTGTGTCAGATTGCGATATCTATGATTGCGGAATTGAATTTTGGCTAGACTGTAATTTTCGTCCTCAATAGAGCTCGGCCAGTGCCAAAGGCGTCTGACAGGGGTGTGCCAAGGATTGTTTCCGAGATAGTGGTTAAATAGGTGAAGAGGAACAAAAAGAGATACAGAACACCATTGTTGGGAACCTGTTTAGAAGTGAAAGGGATAGTAAAGTTCAATCCGAAAGCCATTCCAGAAGTTAGCCAGCATGGTGCTGGTTGGCTATTATAGGCAAAGAAATCAGTTCCTCAAGGATTACAGATTTTAGGATCGTGGGGTAAGTTAATGCAGTGTAGCTATGACAAAAGAATGGGTGTTATTTGTGTTAAGGGCCCCAACTACCTATCGGGAGGTAAATAACTCATAAAGTGGGCACTTACCACAAGCCCGGGTGGATAACAAAAAACTGGATAGGGTCTAGGGCCTATGCTATTTATGATTTTCATTAATACAGGCCTAGAAGAAATTGACTTGTCCTTTTGCAATTCCTATGCTGGGATGTTAAAATGATGATAGGCCTAAGAAGTGTTTACAGTTTGCTTCATACCGTATTCTGTTCCTCAGCATGATAAGTAGGCCTACAAATAGCCTACCTAAGTCCCAGGGTCATTCCAAGTCAAATCATGCAGAAAAAAGAGGATTTGTAACCCACCATCTCAGAATTTGATGAGACTTGGTGATTTTTATCTTTTCACATGCCGATGGAATGATACCAAATTTTAGTTTCTTATCTCAAACGCTTTTTTTCTTACAGACATTTGAAATTTGTAAAAATCTGTTGTTTCTGTTGCCCTTGAGCTCAAAGATAAACTTGCTGAGCTTAAGAAAAAGATTTGTATCTTTGCAATTTTTAATCCAATTATTAGCCTATGAAAATTTGTAGTCATATTAAGTAAATTGTGCTAAATCCAGGAAAAAATAAATCATATAGGCTAAATATCTTTCTATATTTAGGACATTGAAAAAAACATTTTTTAAATTTTGATAATTTATTTAGTCTCACGACACAGTGTTTTACAAAAAAATTAATATCTCTTAAAGGCACAATGATAATCAAGTAAACTTTTTTTTTAAACTTATCTACATTAAATTTCCTAACAGATGCAGCAACAAAACAGATGGCTTTTTGCATGCTTTGCAAATTTAAAAATCTTTTTAAAATTGTCCAAATGCAGGGGCGGACTGGGAAGAAAAAATGGCCCTGGCATCCTTCTGGCATCCGGCCCCAGACAGGAAAGAAGGGGGGCACCCTTCCGGGGGGGGGGGCTGGGGGGTATGGAATACCCCTCAGGGTGGAGGGGAGTCCGGGGGTGCACCTCCGGAAAAATTTGCAAAATGTGAAACCCAAAATCGTGTTTCAAGGCTATCTGAACACCTAGAAATGCCTAAAAGCAGATAGTCTAGAAATGACAGATAACAAAGCCTGGGCTGAGGGCCGTGTGCCGTTAGGGGTTGCAATGGTTGGAAATAAGGAATTTAGTAAATATATGAGGCCATAGGCTAATTAGGCTGCAAAACTTTGAGCTAAAAAAAGGCCTACCTTTTGACGAGGCCGTTGGGGTCTTCAAGGGGGCCGCACAGTAATCTGGGCTTAGGGCCGCGGCGACCGTAATTCCGTCACTGGTGCCTGGTGCTGCGACCTCTCTTTCACAGTAACTTTTATTGAACAATTCATTGGATGGGCCATTGGCTACGTTTTTCCATAAGGGTCGGCCTCAGCTCAGCAACAAAAAAGGCTGATTTTTATTTTGGTTTATGCTCATTTTTTTAATCCACCAGCCCTTTTCTAACCTAAAGAGGCCGGCCCTTCTGGCATTTGCCCAAATGCCCAAATGGCCAGTCCGCCCCTGTCCAAATGAAAACAAGTTTTTTTAATTTTTAAATGGAAAAATTTTAAAAGTCTAATTTTGGTTTGCACCATTAAATTCAGATTGAAAAATCAAATATTTTAGTAATTTGAATCTTTGTTCTACGTCTACTGGTTGCTGAGATATTGAATGTTGTCAATACGTCCAATGATAACCTTATGGAAAATAAATAACACTCAACATCTCGCTTATTTTTCAACTTATCCTAATAAAATTTGGTATGTGGGTTCTTCTGGTTGATATTTTTGTTGAATATTCATTGAAAAACCACAATTTTTTGCTTTCCCATTGCAGCAAAACTGGTTAATCGTGGCTACTATAAGCTAACACTCCGTTTCTATGAGTAGTATGCAGGATTGCTGAATAGGAATGGAAAATGTTTTGTTTTAGTCATCAGCAAAGAAAAGTCAAATAGGAGATGCTAGGCCTATATACCAAATTTTATTATGATAAGTTGAAAAATGTGGTAAACTAAATCTTTAGTATAGATTTAGGATTAGAATGAAGGCTGCTGAAAATAGTTTAGCCATTGTCTAACATGTGAACACTTATTATGTAAAAGTCTTGTGTACTAACCAAATCGCTTCATGATTGCTATACCTGTATTATTTTTCCTGTGTTTACAGAAAGTATACCCTGTATCGTAAAGTGAATGTCCAACCAACAGAAACACCACTGCCAGGAGTATCGATAATCAAACCTTTGATGGGGGTTGATCCCAACCTGTATGGGAACCTGGAAACATTTTTTACTATGAACTATCCTCTGGTAAGCTTAATTCTAATTTATGTTCGATACTTATCACTCTGTAGGCTAGTTTTTTACAAGGCCAAACATCTTGCTTGTTAAAAAACTCATAGTGGAGGTTCCCACATGCCGACCAAACTCTATAAACTTAACATCCGTAATTCCGGCCTAATGAATGAGAGTGGCATCGCACGACGTTGTACTGCTTTTAAATGTGATTAGTCACAATTCTCCAAGACAGGTCCTCCCCAGATGGACCACAGGAGAGGGCCTACAGAACCTCCTCCCCCTCAGACATATGGGAGGATGCAGTCTCTAGCAACTCTGTACTCCACACACCGCCAGCACTATGGTGAGCATGTTGGGAAGGGGTTCATACATTACATCACAGTTGGCAGAGCCGCTCGTGTCAGGTGAGTCTGTTGAGCCTCTAATCCAACAATTTGTCAACAAATAGGGAGAGAGACCATACACTATCGAATGTTAAGTTGAATATGAGCGACTCGACCGATACCTAGTTGTTTTGGGACCGTAAATACTTCAGTTGAAAGGTTTGTTTATCGTTTAACACATTTGCTGCTATCAGCTAGATGCCGTTCCGTGCTGGATGCTGCAACGTCAGTAGCACCGGGTACCATTTTGCAGCATTACGGTAAAAATTATTAAA